>JAYKAV010002297.1:144663-451463 GCA_035582835.1 Phoebastria nigripes | reverse complement strand
AAAAAAAAAAACCAAAACATATAAAGATGAAGAGTAGCTAAATTGATTTAATGTCCACCTATAGGAAGGATTAGGAATTAAGTACAACATGAAATCCAGTGTACTAGACTAGACAAATGCCACATTTTCTCAGTTTAAATTCCTTGTGGTGAAACAGTGCCCCCTGATGTCCAGCGAGCTACCTGGGAATCAGAAAACTACATTCTTCCAGGTTCTTGAATGAATTGTTCAACCTTCTAAAAACTGCAGTTAATAATATGCAAAGTTGAGAACCACTTAAGTCCACTATATCATGCAGAGGATTTAGAGTCAGGTAAAGTTCCGTTTCTTATTGTCACCGTGTTCAGGCATCGACCTTTCCACGTTGATGTTTTTTCATGATGTTTCCAAGTTGAATCCTTGAGTCATCCCCTTCTCAACAATCCTACCTCAGTCTGTAGAGTCCTGCAAGGAAAGCAAGGTAAAGTTGCAGACTTTCTCACAGCTTTTTCTCACAACTTCGGTTTCCTCAGAGTCTGAGCCAACGTTATGCAGCTGGTCTGTGTCAGAGCAGAGCCCTGGGTCCTGGGAGGTAGGGGACAGTACAGTAGGGGTTAGAGAGTCACAATACCTATTGAATAACTTGATTGTAACACATCTTGGGAGAGTGAAAAGAAAAAAAATAAATGAACCTTTTCATATTTCATTGCAGAACCACCAGCTCAAAAAAAAATTTCAGAAAGGGGAGAGCTACAGGAAAAAAGCCATACAAACCCTGGAAAGCTCTGTGTGGATAAAGATCTACATTGTAAGCCACTTTTTATTGATAAGCCAAGGAATACAAATGTGAAGATGTAAAGAATAAGAATGCATGCACTTCACAATTATCATTGCAGTTTTATGTTTTGCAGTACGGCAAAAAAAATGACTGAAGCTTGTTTCCTAGTCTGATTGGTTTAGATGGTTATATGGAAGCTTCTGTAACTTATCCTTTCTTTGTTTTCCACAGTTATCAAATGAATGGTAATTAACTGAAGAGTGCTTTGAGTTCCTTAGATGAAAACTATTATGCAAAAATAAAGAACACTTTAATGCAGGGTAACTCAACCTGAGCACATGTATATGAAGAGAGAACCTCAAACAGACTTTTGCCCAACTGATGTATTTGGTATTATCTTCGCCCTGCTGCCAAGTTTCCTGATTTCAGCCTATTCCATACAGAGATGGTGTTAGTTCGTACATTTGCCACTTGATGTTTTTTCTCTCTCTTGAGTACACGATCAGAAACTTGATATGACCTTTCCCTGAATATGCTCACTAACTCAGAGCACCTAAATAAAGGTATCTAGCAAATTATTAATAAAAGATGAGAAAGGAGTAAAAAGGCCTCTCTTCTCATTACCATAACAAATGAGACCAGTTACCCTTTAATTGGCCTGTACAGGGGGAAACAATGAAATTGGATGTATTTCTTGCCATCTTCCTAGACTAAATCTTTAGCTCTTACAACAAAAGACAACAATAAGATTTCACACTGAATCTTACTAGCGAAGGGAGTTTTTCATTCTTCTTACTACATTTCAATAGACCGCCTTAGACTAATTGCATAATACTACATGCATCAATCGCTTCTGTGGAGAAGTAACAGCGGGGTATATTGCACCTGTATTTTTAGTGATCTTTGAAGTTAGGTGTGCCTTCTCCCTCATGTCCTCTGTCTCCTGGGGAGATGTTTATCGTCCTGGGGAGAAGTTTTAAGGAGGCTTTTACAATGTTGTCGGGCAGCTGAGAGACTGAAGTCAAGTTTCAGATCAGCTTAGGGTAGAGGAAAGAGCAACGGTGGCGCAGGCGGCGCTGCAGACGAGGGGCGTTTGGCCGCGGGCAGCCGCCCGGCCCAGCGCGGTCCCGTTTCTCCCCTCASGCCCGGCCGGCAGCGCCAGGGCCGCGGCCGCGCACCCGCTCACACCCAGCGCTCCCTCGGGACGCGAGGGTGAAGCGGCACCGTGGAAAGGAGACGTGTCCCGGGGTCGACACACCCAGAGCGACCGGACACGCCGGCTGCGGGGCTCACCTCGTCTTGCGCGGGAAAGCGGTGCCCTGAGACGCCCCCGGCCGCGTGCCTGACGAGGGCCGCGTCATCACACGGAGCTACGACATTAGCTTAGAGCTTTCTAGACCCACGAGGTCTGCGTGCCACGCTTTGCGCACCTCAGGGCGCGCTTTTCCGGCTTTTCTCGCTGCCGACGAAGGCCGTGAAAGGCAGCAGGGCCACACCCGCCCCCTCCCGCCTGCCCCGGGACCTGCTGGCCGCCCGGCCCGCGCTCACCTGCCCGCCCGCCTAGCAACAGCCGTGCCCTTCTCTGATTGGCTGGCGGGCCCGGGGCGGGCTCCGCCGGAGCCGCGCAGACCAGCGCCCCCAGGCGGCTGGAGGAGGTAAGAGTGCTCCGCCGCCCGGTTGGCTGAGGCGGCTGCCTCGCGCGCTCCGATGGGCTGCGAGTGGCGCCATCTTGAGCCGCGCGGCCGGGGGCTGCGTCGTGGGGCCGCGGCTCGGGGGAAGGGCTGCTGAGGAGAGCGGGGTGGGCGGGGGCGGGCAGGGCAGGGCAGGGCAGGGCCGGCCTGGGCCGCTGCAGGCCTACGTGCTGGGAGCCGAAAGAGCGTATCACATCCACACGTGACGGGCTTTTGGGTTTTGTTTGGTTGGGTTTGTTTGTTTTTGTTTTTTTTTAATGTGACAGCTAACTAGGAGCTGGAGAGCCAGGTAGGCTGCTGTGAGCCGGCCTGAGACAGCCCTGTGCTCTGCGGAGGGACCTACTGAAGGAGTAAATGCATTTGCTCCTGTCTAAAAATACCTTTCCTCACACTCCATTTGGTATCTTCTTGATTTTTGCAGTTACAAACACCTCAGGTTTGTTCCTTGGTTATACCTTCAGGGTATGTCCTACGTGAGGGATAAGTTTTCATTCCCAATGGCTATAACCAAATGTTATAAAAATTAAGAGCTCAAGACTTCAATTTTAATGTTATATGGCTTAATTATAGTTCTGTTGCATTAATTCTGTTAATGTTCTTTTAAAAATACACAATCACAAATTGGAGGGGAGGAATGGAGATTTTTTGGTACATCTAAGTAAGTGCGTGGGGCTATGAGGGTCTGGCAAATGGCAACTTTTTCTGGAAACGATTTTTTTCCATTTTTCAAAATTTTGAGCGGAAAAAGAAAGATTGAAGGCTCCTTCCACTGAAAAAGAGCTTTATCAAATTAGAACTAAATTAAAGAAATCTACACAGTTGGCCTAGGGCACAAGACTTAGATAATTAGTACTGATACAATTAATTTTTGTATCACCTGGCACACAAGCTCTATTGAAACGCTTCATTTGAACAAAAGAAATATAGAGAACTATTGCTCAAACTGACTATTTTTGTAGTTAATTTCTTCTTCTTTTCTAACAGGAACCTTTACTTACCAAAATGAGACACAATCTGGTGTGTCAGACACCTCCCACTGTCACTGTTCATGTAAAATCGAGTGCATCCAGATCACATCAGCAAAAAAACCTTATTAGACTAAAACGGCCTACTTTTAAAGACCATGAAGAAAATTGTGACAAAAAGGTTCCTAGTCATAAATATAGATGTCCAAAGGGACCACGTCTAGTTATTCAGCGTCAGGAAATGACAGCTTTCTTTAAATTATTTGGTAGGTTAATAATGATAGATATCAATGTATTGACTGAACAGTAGAAAACTATTAAGCGAGTATGTTTTCTAAACTCAATAATTTTGGGAGTGCTTTTTATATAGATACTAATGGCCATGTCTTTGTCTAAATGTATTTTGTTGTTATATTTTAGTGTACAAATATTTAATGCTTAAGTTAAAAATACAAAAAGTGCTACCAAACTGATGGGAAGTATCTTTTTAAATTACAAATGAAACCAAGGTGGTATGATACTTCCTTTTATGATCATTTCCCTTTCCTTTCTATTTTCTCTTATATTTCAACAAATACATGTAAAACAATTTACATCTTGTTTTACACAAGGCTGAAAAGAGGCTGGACTCCCAGTCTTATAAACATGTTATTTATTGTGGGAATAAACATTTAGGGGGAGAAGTGAAATGGGAAGAAAATCTGAGGAGTTGTAGCATCTCTTTTGCATTTGTGTCTCTTTCATATGAAGTTTTGTATTTATTTAATTTAGTGAAGAGATTAAGTAATAGTGGAAGACTACACTTGGTTTTTATTTGAACCTTGAATACGAGAGTGAATCAGATAGAGTTTGTGGTAATCCTATTATAGTACATGTTCACAGACAGTGATGCACTGACCACAAATAAGCAAGCAAGTATTGCCTTACAAAGGCTGTCAGGTAATCGAGGTGCAAAGCCCTCAACAGTCTATGGTTCATCAGAAATAACGGTATGCTATTAGATGGAACCACTTAACGCAGGAAGAAGTTGCATAAATAGAAAAAATACTGGTGATGTTTCACCTTCACTTGCTATTAGAGAATGAATGAAATGCAGTCACTAGATTTTCCACCTTGCCTTTCTGGTAGTTTGTCTTCTTTTGTCGCTTAAGCTTTTTCATACCTAATCTCTTTCTCCCCTCAGTTTCTCTGTTCTCTACTGCTGGGTCTAGCTTCTTTCTTTTTATTTGGTTTAATAAAAGGACCATCTGTTATTTATTTACAAATACTTTCTAACAAAAACAATTTTGGTGTTTGAAATGCTACAACTTCCTTTTGTTGCAGATGATGATCTAATCCAAGACTTCCTTTGGATGGACTGTTGCTGTAAAATTGCAGACAAGGTAAGCGTATTTCCCTTTTAGTTAACAGAACATATACTGAGTGAAAAATCTGCTCTTAATCACTTGATACTGTAATGCAAATACAGACCATAATTTTTTTCTAATGTGTTCGTATGGAAGCTTCAAGAAACTCCATTTATACTTTCCTCATTGATAAAAATGACCAAAATATCTTGGTGCAAGATAAATGCACGAAGCGTTTTAGGAAATGATGTGCTGAAACAATATATTGATACTTAATAATGAATGTAACATTTTACATTTTAAAACAGTATCTCTTGGCAATGACTTTCGTTTATTTCAAGAGGGCTAACTTCACAATAAATGAGCATACCAGAATCAATTTCTTCGTCGCTCTGTAAGTACTTTTCAATTATCTGGTTTTATTAGGTTTTATTAGGATAAACTTTGCATTATCTTCTGTCTTTGTTTATGCCACTGATAATTATGATATACAATGAGACTTCTTTATTGAGTGTGTAGTTTTTTGGGTTCTATATGAAGTATAGAAACATAATTACATACTATATATAAATAGTGCAAATTCAACATTCTTCCTCTGATGACCACCTGTGTGGAACAAGCTTGAGCAGCAGTGAGGGGACATTTGCATCAGTGTTGTGATACATAGCGTGGCATTCTGCCTACCAAACTGTCAATCTGTGAATTTTTTTAAGCATTACAAGAAATATACGCAGGACAATACATGGCAACACATATGTGGCTCACACTTCCTGTTATAAGACCCTATTTTATATCTTTGTCAGCCTTTAAGTCATTTGTACTGAAATGTTTCATCATGATACGCGCCTCGGGAGTAACTTTTATTAAAGTTTCTGTCAACATGATTTAAGTCAACTGTAAAAATGTTGCTAGAGAATTTCTGAGAACTTTTTTGAACAGTTCTAAAATGTCTACACTTTGAAACAGGTGCAATCAGTAATCTGTCTTTACCAAGCCTATATAATCTCTCCATTTGGCTATACCTACAGAGTCATTCAGCATTTTCTTTCACAGTGTTATGGTGCTCAGGTCATCTTTTTCCATAATAGCGCTTCTCGCATGCTCTGATTTGCACACTAGTGTGGGGAAAAAGACGGCTGTTTCTTCTACTGTAAATGGTATTCTGGGTAGCATCCACTGAGCTGGAGGGGGAAGCATGGTCTGACTCCACTGAAGGGAGAAAAGCCGGGCCAGAAGAGCGAGAGGATTAGAAAGGGACAAAGGGTCTGGTGAAACTGGGAGTAGAGGGAATATTGGGGTTAGGAGCAAGTGAGAAAATTGGGGAGGAGACTAAAAGTCATAATTTTTTCAGGTATGATTTACAGGAGTTTAGTATCAGGTGGATCCAGAGGAAGTAAATATTTTATATTTTCCTGTTATCTGAGAAGACAACCCAGAACCAGAAGTAGCACATAGTGAAGGAAGGGGGAAATATGGATGTAAAAAAAAGTCATTTAAGGTTTTCATTTATACATGAAGGTAGACCTGTATTTAGTTGTTTGCTGCTAATTTAATGTGAGCAACATAATTTTCCAAGAACAGCTAAAATCCATAAAGTAGAAAACGTAAAGTTTAAAATTTTATAAGATAGTTTTAAGCTTTACTTAGAGAATCAGTCAGAAACTTTTCATTTTAGTGCAAGGATATCTTGCCAGTTTGGAGAAAGCTGTCAGAATATCTTAGTTCTTGCATATCTACTCATTTAGGAGACTTTTTACGGTAAAGCAATTTTTATAATAGCTGACGTTTTTATTTACCCAAAGGATACACATGGAACTTTCTGATTAAGAAAATACTGTACTCCTGAGAGAAGGCTGTATGTTGTTAGCAGTTTTTCTCACAGTATTAGGAAGAACTACTTCAATATTATGTCTTATGATGTTAGAAATCATACTAATAGAGTGATTTAAGATTGAACAACATTTACAGACACAAACATATATATGTTTGAAGGTATCTGGCAAATACAGTTGAGGAAGACGATGAAGAATCAAAGTATGACATTTTCCCATGGGCTTTGGGAAAAGCCTGGAGAAAACTCTTCCCTGATTTCTTAAAGTTAAGAGATCAACTATGGAGTAGAATTGACTACAGGGCTATTGTAAGCAGACGCTGCTGTGAAGAGGTAGGGAGGGTTTTAATATTGTAGATGCTGAAACTACAACAATTAATACCAGCTAACAATCTAGTTACAACCTGCATTTTTCAAACATATTAGGAGGGGAAAAAAGACATTCCTCACTTTTCAGGTGGAATGTATCTGTCTGGAAAAGCCCTGTCATGTTCTAAGAACATAATGTTTACTACATCTGGTGGAAAAGAAAATCTCATTTACTCTACATTTACTCTAGAATCCCATCTCTGGGGATGGGATTGGATGCTTATGGGAAAAGTACAAGGAACAAGGCAAGTGTAGAATGCTTCTCCCAGCATACCTCCCAGCTTCCAATGGTCATTAGTTCAGTGATGTTGTGAACCAGAAGATCCATCTAGTTTATGTTTAGTAGTTAGCAAAAGACACCACCTTCAGCCCAACATACAAAGCATAAGCTGGTATTTGTGATGATTCACATGAATATACAAGACTGTAAGCTGTTGTGTTTCCACATCTGATTCATACTGGTTCACTTACTCGTGCTTAAGGTAGCAAACTTTCTAGTGAGACAGAAGCAGATAGATAATAGATGATACCCATTTCAGCTACGTAGTATTCATTCTCTGCCATACATGAATTGGATCCCTTGTTTTCAGCTGTATGTTTTCCTGTCATTTTTACCATTTCTCATGTAATGGCTGTTCCGATAGGTGATGGCTATTGCTCCAACACATTACGTATGGCAGCGAGAACGTTCTATGCACCACAGCGGAGCTGTGAGAAACTACGATGATGAAGTACAGCTGCCCCGAGGACCTAGTGCTACTCCGACAGACTGCTTGCTTTGTGGTAAGAAAGGAAGATCTGTACGACTAGGATTATCATCATCTTCCTCCTCATCTACTGGAACTTTGGAGATGATGGAATTACCTTCATCCCCGAATTTGAAGGACACCTTTCCAACTCAAAAAGTACTCGTTGACTCTCCTTTTTATAATGGCCAAGGTATGGTTTAATATTGCAAATAATTTTCAATTAGTTTAGGCAACTGAGGCCGTATTTGCCCTTCAGACTACTGTAGGGACTACTGCGTCCTTCTTGGTATGACAAGACGTGATCTCTGCGTGTTAGCAGAAATCCCTATTACAACTGCAGTTACCTTGGCAGAACTGTGCTTTTACTGCCATAGTTTTGTTTTCACATCTTGTCTCTTGACTTCCTGGAAGTACCAACTGCTTTATATTCTGAGTCTCTTCAAATTACCTTCATCTACGACAGTAGGTTTTGGGTTGCGTTCCAGTCTATTTAGGCATTTATTACTATTCCTGCATTATAAATTAAATTGAGAATCCTATTTCAAACACTTAGGATTGGCTAGAAGCAACAGTAAAAATACTGGTGTGCGTCATATGAGTTAAAAGAGCGTGTGTTACGTGAATTAAAGTGCTCTTGTTGAGAGCACTGTTTTTAGAGATGGCAGGCTGCTCAGTTGCTGTCATCAGTTTGGACATACGTTAAATCACAGTTCACATTTTCCTTTAAGTGTATCTCAATTGTTGACAGAGTTTATACAAGATTTCCTTTTAAGATTAGGGTATGAGTAGAAAACAATACAAGAATTTATTGTGAAAATTGTTTTATGTAATTGAATCTTTGCACATTAATCTACTCAAAATAGCATCCTGAGCCTTTGTATGAGAAGCCTCCATTACATACAGCAGTTATGGGGCAAACACTCGTTGTTTAATTTATTATTAAGAGTGGAACACACTTGAGATGTAAACTTCCTGGGGGAACTGTATAAGGCCTCAGTTCTGCAAAGATACTTTCACGTGCTTAACCACTGCAGAGTTCTTAGTATACATATTTAATACAGGGTTACAATTTATACCTCTATTTTTTATTTGCATATGTTCTCACTAATACCCAAATTTTCACTATTATAGTAGGATTGTGTTATTGCTTTTGACAGCTTCAGTACAACTGTGATTCTCAAGGGATTCTTCAACTTTGAAAAATTTGGCATTTGAATCTTCCTTGAGATACAGAACAAGTCAGGTGGCCACAACACATCATTTAATAAATTTTAAGTGTTAAACATCACCACGTGCTGATGTGGAGACTTATATGAGACCCCAAAAGACTTAATTTTAAATCTATTCTTACTTGAGAGATCTTGCTTTTCATATCTGACAAAGGTCAGAAAAAATTGTGTTTATTTTGACCATTTGAGAATGCTTTTATATAAAAGTTCACAAATAACCAGGCAACTTTCAGCATCCCTGGTGGAAGTGAACCAAAGCTATACATGTCAACAACCAGTCTTTTTCTTGAAATAAGCACAGCTTTATCAAGAGAACAAATTCAGTGAATTTCAGTTTCTCTTACAGTTGTGCTTTAAGAACATTGTTCTTAAAGAAACTGATAGCCAGCAGTTGGCAGCCAGTGAAGTCAGAAGCTGCTTCACTTGCATTTCAAAGGGCAGACTTTGATCCATTATTTTCTTACTAGATTTTTTCCTCCTTATTTCTGGTAGACTGTCAGAGCCTGTCGAGCAAAAGGAGACGAGGTAGCACCTTGAACCAAGACAAATCCATGGATTGGTTTACAAGCAATGAAGAATGAAATACACCAGATGAGACAGAAACAGATACGTTGCTTTGCGGAACAACCTGTGTTGCATAGCAACACCATACCTGATGATTCTGTTAAAACTTTTCCCTTTAAATAGTAGGTGGGATTTCAAACTTTATATGCAGTAGAAATCAAAGCAGTCATTACTTAAAAGTTACACAACTTGCAAAATGTAGCAGCTACTTTGTAACATTTTATTTTATTCTGATACAATACTCAAATTAGCAGCTAACATCTCAGCAGCATCAAGAAAGCAGTGGTCGAAACTTTCTCAGCTTGGTAAGGAATGCTAATTGAAAAACAAAAAAAGTTACTACTTCAGTATTTCAATATACAATGATTAGTTTATAAGTTTTATGATTTCATGATATAGTAACATGTCAAATGCTAGTACAAAAAAAATAGTATTTTTGAAAATAAAATACCACTAAACATTTAAGATAAAAAAACATTTTCCAAGTGTCTCACCTGAATGAGCATCCTGCCAATAAGATGGTCTAGCAACGTAAGGCACCAAGCAGTATGTTTCAGTGTTGTCAGAAAGTGATTCTGTGAGAAGTAAATTTTTTAAATTCTTTCCAACAAGCTTAAAATATACACGCAGACTAGACTTGCCAATGCGCATGAATTATTTTTCCTTGACGTATTTTAATTTTCTTTTTGCTTCTGTTAAAGTGCTTTGTTGTCACCTATCAGTTCATTCAGACCTCTTTGCTCTACTATGGATTTTGCAAATCTATACTAGTATGATGCATCTTTTTTGTATTTGCCAGAACAGCAGGATTACAAAACAGAGCACACTGGTAACATTTCTTCTGTGAAATAAGCAGCCCATCAGGGTCCTCTAAAGCAGCAACAGGATGAGTATAGTATAGAGGACTGAATTTTATTAAAAAATAAAGATTTGAAAACAGTAGTAAAAGGGCAGTCATTCTTTATTTGCAGATTGCAATTTATTTTCTATTTAGTCTAGATTTTTAATAAGATATTTAAATTTAAGTAACCGTTAATATATCCTTTTTCAAACCTGACAAGGTCTAGGCTGTCCAGAAGCTCATCTATTCTTCACAACAATCTCAGCTGACCTAAGAAAAAAGTACTGCCTCTTCCTGCAAACTTTGCCTTCATTATATCTTTGGATTATCAAATTGCAGTAACAGGATATCTCATCAGCAATAATGTTCTTACCATTGTATTCACTTTCTTTAAGAAGTACTTGATCCTGAATGTGGACTTCTTCGTGTTCCTTTTGAGGTGGTTCTTCAATATTTTCTTGAGTTTCCACCGTTTGGCTTGATTTACAATTCTTGATTTTAGCAGGGAGTACCAACCAATTTCTATGAGTTACCTCAATGATCCTTTCACACAAAAAAGGGAGCTTGCAGGTCCGTATTCTCTCTAAAAGGTCAATAACCTGTGTGATGCTTTTGAAGAAATGCAAAGAATAAAGTAGTATTTAAAAAACTCAAACCATACACTGTTAGTCTCAATTCTACTGCCTTTGTCACATTCTTTACCTTTGAGGTTACACGAGTCCTTCAATTTTAGGGTAAAGGAGCTAGCAACCTGACTGTCATTAAGTGCAAACTTCCACTGACCATAATGAGAGCGTTCCCAAAGTAAAGGCCAAAGGATTCGGCCAAGTGTAATTTATACTGACTGCAACTCCCTAAAAAAAATTACATGGGGAAAAAAAATAATTTTGTTAAACATTTCATTAATGCTGGATGTATATTTTGAAAGATGTTTGGGTTTGTAACAATGTTAGGTGATGCCTGAATATATGCGCAAGCGCCAGAAGTAAATACTTACTTTGCTAAATACACAGCGCACACACCACCCTGTTTCAGACTTGGATGTACAACAGGCAGAGCCAACTGAGGGTTAAGCATATCCAGAACTATCTGCAAGAGAGAGATACGTTATGTTTTCCCAGGAAATATTAATATGTATCCATAATTTTTTTTTCCAAAACAACAATCCTTGAAAAAGCAATGTTTATCTATGGAAAATGAATGCATACAACAGCTGTTTGTAATCACAAACCAGTTTTACTACTGCCTCTCAAAACCTTAGAGAAAACTGAGGTCCACACATTTACAAAACAAAGTCTTTGCTACTTCCAAATGAATTTCTATTAAAACAGCAAGTAGCGTTTCACCAACACAGTAGTCCTGTGTTAAACCTCATACTAATTAAATTCCATAATGTTGACATTAATAAAAACTTTTGGAAGACTACATTAACTAACACCTTTGGATATCTAGTTTTCACATGTAAAAAAAAAATGTTCAAGAAAAGATCACACTACAGTCTCAATGTCTAATTTGCTGTTAGTTTCAAGATTTAGAAAACTTCTGTCTTTAGCAATTTATCCATCTTCTGCTAGAAAACTATTCAAACTGTAAAACAGCGGGATATGCAATCTCTGATCCTTCCTGTGCACTGTTACATTTAAAGTTCTAAAAATTACACTTTTATGCTATATATTTTATTTCTTTGCTCAAACCATTTAATACAATTGTTGTTTGTTTAAAGCATTAATGTAAGTAGTTTGTCTGCTTTACACGGAAGAGTGGTTAACATCTAGCTGTTTTCCCCAAGCACGTCCCCCTTTATACATAAAAACCAGGACAGGAGAGCAAGCAAGAGCGTTTCTTACTCTAACTTAGGCCTTAGTTACATTGTGCGTTCTATACAGCTAATAGCAAAGTGTTCACATATTTATATTTTCAATAAGCTTATGTATTTTTCTTAATGTTTGAAATACATGCCTTAGTCAGATACAAAAATATCCGTTTCTCCAAAATACAAGAAAGTAAGTTTGTCTTTGCTTACAAGACAGCAGTGATTAATTGTAGTATTTGTGTACTACAGCCATATCGCTCTTTCATTTGGGAAACTAACTGAAACCTTGAAAATACTCGTAATCTGACAAAAAAAAAAACCCACAACGTTTCTTTCATTGATGAGGATCTGATTGTTTTTTCTCATGTTAAACTAGATATGGGAATCCCATTGTGAGTTGTGAGCACTAGAGGTTTTAATTTATGCAGAAAAGATAAATGTCAAATGGGGGCATTTTTTTGGACTTACTGCGTCAAGYGTTACAGATTTCATATCCGCAGCAGCTGTTGAAATGTCTTTAAGAATGAAATCCACATTATCTGGCCACTCTTCCATATGTCCTATTTCCCATGCAGCACGCCAGTGCCTGTAATTCTTCTTAGCTAAATTATGATGATCATCTCTGATTTCATAACTTATAACACGTCCTTTGGGCCCAACTGAAAACAAACAAAAGATACTAGACTTACTACTTTTCCCCCCAGGTAATAAAGAATTTAGAAAAAAGTAGCATAGTAAATGACAGAAGTACACCTTTAAATCTCAACTTCACTTCAGGAAATAATCACATATGAAACAATCAATTACAGTTTATTTTTTCTTTACATTTAAAACAAATATATGCAGATAAAAGTGCTGGGTTAGTTCTTTCACAGACTGAAATCCATCAATCCACAGATGGAATAAAGCATAGTTATAGTAGTACAAACCGTTCCCAAGATGTCCTCCCGAAGTAACTCCTGTAGCAGAAGACGACTTGCGCATCTGTGGCCCTATCAGTCTATGATTCTCCTGCTACAGCTACCAGAGGTACCGGCTGAGAAAGCTGCAACATGGGTCGCTACTCACAGATGCTATAAAGCTGACAGACTGCTATAAAGTGACTGCTTCTGTTGTTAATAAGATTTGAAACTGCTGGTTTTAAATTTTTTTGACAAGTCCTCAATTTTACAAAGGTTTGCTGTTCTCCATGCATAGTTCTTTCGCCACCTGTCCCCTCTTAGGGTTGGGGAAGGGCTAAGAAAACCCCCACACCTGCTCACTGATCTCAGCCCCATAGACAAGTTTTCAAGTGTACTCTTTGATTTACATAGGCTTGTGTTATTTTCCTGTTATTGTCTGTAACTGTAATAAATTATTCCATTACTTGTTTTAAGTATAAATTTACTATCCTGAAATTTACCATATGAGTCCAATACACAATATTCTTTATAAAGGAAGTGTTACCAGGATATCCAGTCACAGACAGCAGCATGTGCATTGCTGTATTATTCTATCCTTGTATTACTCTAATTTCTCAAGCCTTCAGCAATCAGCAGCTCAGTGGGTGAGGTTCTGTAACCCTTTAAGCCATTTTAGGTTGGGGTCACCAGGCTCCTTCCCTCACCTATGTGATCCCACTGTGAATCCATTCAGAAAACAGAATAAAGGAAGGAATGGGTTTCCCGGCAGCCTCTCCCTGATCTAGCTCACCCTGGATCAGACAGAGGCCAGAGCCAACACAGAAGGAGAGAGGGCTTCAGCAGCATCGCCTTTGATCACCTTAAGCAGTTGCAGAATCGCAGCACCAACTCCTTATTACTCAAGATTATCAGTTTGGAAATATTGGAAGAATAAAATTGTTCACACTGGGGTCAGTCTTATTCCTTCCTCTGCTCATTCCAAAAATTTCCTACATTTTGAAACTGACTTCTGGAAAAATAAGGACAACTAGTTAAAATAGCTAGGCAAAACTCTTCATTATTGTGAAGCTGCAGTATGTCAAGTTTGCACACATATTTTCCAGTTCTCAAAGATCTTGAAGTCATGGCAAATGCCACATCCTTGACACAGTCTTAAGTTTGTCCTGTTGCATGTCAGTAGTTTCTGGGAAAGATTAAAGAAGGAAGAAAATAAAACATAAACTGAGAGTAATATGAAGAGAGGAGATTAATGAAATCTGTTAAATAAATGAGAATTTTGGAAATTAAATACTTCCATGGACCTTGGTAATGTGTCCACTAGATTTAAATTCCAACATTTACCTGTGTAGCAGCTATTTTTCTTGTTGGGTATCACTGTATTAAGTGGTGGCAAAATTAGCCACCATTAGGAAAGAGCAAATCAAATCTATTTATTTAGGGGTCAGCGCCAAATTGTGTTAAGCTGTGACTAACACTGTCCGTATTTGGTGCTGATTTAAGTTCAATAAATTTGAAAACAGCAATATAATCTCATACCTTTTTCCCTCTCCTCAAGATAGAACTGAACTGATGCACAAGGACCACTTTCTTCCCGTGGACAGGGAACAGGACAGGAACAGTCTGGTGATGCCAAGGATTTTGCTGACTTGGCACGGTTACAGCTAAATTAAAGTGATCAGAAGGAACCTATTGGACAAGACTGAAAAAGGAGAGGAATAATCGGTAGGTTGAGGTGTGTTTGTATGAAATGGCCACAGTGAACTGAATATCCAAGGCAGAAAATAATTTGCTGTATTTAGCAAAAGCTGACTTTTGCCTTAGCCAACATCAGGTATTCAATCTCTTTCTTTGGGTTTAGGGTCTGCCTGTAGGGCAAGATGGGAAAAGCTAATGACTCTTATTTCTCTCTCTCCAAATGCATCTCTGGAAACAGAACTGCTGACTTTCATCTTCTGTTTTGTCAGCTTCTAGCTCCCACGTCAGTAATGGCTGCTTTCAGGATAATCCCAAACTATCTACAAAATCCCATCGTGGAACTAYGAAAAACCCTAGTTTATTGCAGAAAGATGATCGGAAGGAACTAAGGAGTAGCAGTAGGACGCAGAAAGAGGGAGAGGGAGCAGAGGTGCAACTGCTGACCTCAAAACCTGGGCCCAATGTATATCAAGACCACCTGCAGCTGAGTGATCTTGGGGCTGCATTTAATGGCTGATCATTAAAATAAGTGTTTTCAACTGAATTAGTATGCCAGGTAGAGATTACTGCAGCTAAAACAAAGGACTAAGAAGAACAAACTGCTCTGTTCATCTCAGTAGGGGACCCTCCAGATTCCTTTTGCTGCTGCTTACACGCCCTCACCAATTTTAAGCTCCTGATGGATCTCAGCACTCTAATTTGTACCATTCACTGAGTGTAACCATTCCYAATTCCTCATGTTATCCTCAGCAGTATGACCTGGCATCCCAGAGCGGGGTTGGATCGATGACACTGGTAACGTACTTGCTGAATACTAAACTTCCTCAGAAAAACTCATGCTTCTAAAAAGCCTTGTACTGTTATCCTGGAGCATGTGCCAAGGGACAGCAGATATAGAGTATTGCTACATGGGAGAGTAAGAGAAAACTAATTCGCTGCCCTCGAGTTCTAAGGTTATTTAATGGACTTGAACAAAAAGAGAGCTGATTTGTTCAGTTTGTCTCCCTCACAAGAGTCTAAGAGGAAGCATCACCTCCCATAGATACTTGGCTGGCTGTAAGTGGGAGTACTGAAATGTTTTCTGTCTTGAACTGTTGAATGATACAGAGTACAGCCACAAAGGCAGCCCAAATCGTAAACATTTTACAAAGACAGCATAGTCTATAACAATGCTTGATAACACACATTGGAAAATAGTAAAAAAGAAATGTTAGTGCTGAGGTTTCACAGAAGCTCAGGATACGGGGTGCTTCTCAGGTTCAGTGACCACTGCTGGCACCCTCAGGTATTCAGTTACTCTGATGGTGGGTTGCCCACAAACCCTGTCTTTGAACATAAGCCTTCAGGATATGCAACTCATGCTTTTCTGCTTTCAAGATCATCCATGAAGAGGTTCCTGTCTTTACCCTCAAAAGTCCTTTAATATTGCAGAGAAGGCAGTATTCTGCAATAGCAGAAATACATTTAAAATTAAATTAAATAATAAAATAAAAAAAAAATTTGAAAACCAAATTCAAATGGTGCTTTATTTTTCAGGTGTGTGCAAAAGCAATTACAACAAACAATTGTGGGGTTTTTGTTTTGGTTTGGGTTTTTTCTTTCCTTAAGGAAGTTGTTCTATCAGGAGCCCATAAATCAAATTACTCTGAAATGTGGTCCACTAACAGAATACCCACAGATGAGATGAAGTTTAAGGGTGAGGTTTCACCCTCACTCACATTGCTGGGTGCAAAGGCTCTCTACCTTTTAGAGCACCAAGACCTAGATCAAACCAGGCTAGCTATAACATGAAAAACTAACAGTGTGTGTGTCCACATAAGCATTTTCACTGGTACCCAGCAATCTGATTATTCACGTGGTCCATCAAGATAAGGAAAAGGAAACTGAGAAAGGCAAGAGATTGGAGGAAGATTCTAGTACGGTTAAGCCAAAGCCAACAACAACGATGGCTGAAACTCAGCTTTCTGCAGGGCCTTTGGTAACCCTTTGTACTACGGCCCTCGAAATACAAAGTCAAAACAGTTTGCAGTCCCTGCACTGGCTCTGGCACAGATGTAATTTTCCTTTAAGTCAACAAACTATATATGAACATGTGAATTGCAACAAAACTTTTAAGAACTGACCGTAAGTATTTGGTGAAAAGAAAGGCAACGTGTGATAAGGGAACTGCGCTGCTTCTATGTATTCTAAAACCAGGTTCTCACCTGCTCTTGATAGAAACAAGCTCATAGCTCCAGACCCGCTGCCAGTTTCCAAAACAGTATCTCCCGGGTAGATATCCATCATCGTTAACATAGCACTTATATCCTGCGGGTGAGAAAAACACGGCACATTACTAGTCTTGGAAACTAAGGGTGAGATTTGGTCAGTGACCTCCCAGTCACCAGCCAGCCCGGTGAGCAGCCAGTACCTTGGGGTAGGCGATGGTGGGCCCCCGCGGCATCAGCAGCACGTACTCCTCCAACGAGGGCCGCCTCAGCAGCAGCCGCGCCCCGGCCGACGTGCGCAGCACCTGCCCGGGCAGCTGCCCGATGATGTCGCGGTGGGGCAGAAGGCCGCCGGGGCTGGCCAACACCGAACCCGCCGCCAGCCGGCACATCAGCTTCAGCGTCGTATTGTGCTTCCTCCGCACCTCCGCCAGAGCCAACTCCCCAGCACGGAAAGTGCCGGGACGCGCTCCCGCCGCCCCAGGAGGCGCCTGAGGGGCGGCCGCCGCCGCCGCCTCCTCCTCCTCCTCCTCCTCCTCCTCAGGGGGAGTCTGAGGGGGAGCCTGAGCGGCGGCGGCGGCCGCGCACCGCCCCACCGCCGCCGCTTCCTCCGGCGGCAGCAGCCGCCTCACCCGCTCCAGCGGCGACAGCGACGTCTCCCACGCCCGCCTCCGAGGCCTCCCGCCGGGAGCCGCCCCATCGCCGGAGGAGAGGGCGGAGGAGACGGCCCGCCGCAACCCGCGCCAGGCCCTCATGAGAGGTAAGGCGGGAAGAGACGTTCAACGGTGACCCCGCGCGCCTGCGCCGCGCGCCCCGATGACGCCAGGCGGCGTCATGGGGGCGCGCGGCGCAGGCGCGCGGGGCGAGCACGCGGCCCGTGCATGCGCCGGCGCGGAGGGCCGGGCAAGGAGCGCCATGGCGGCGGCAGCGTGTGGCGGGGAGGCGGCGGCAGCGGCGCGGGCCCTTTGCGCTTTCTCTCCCCGCGATCGTCGTTTCTTCGCTATCTCCGGTTCGGATGGGCGTCTGCGGGTGTGGGAGACGGCGAACAGCCGCTTGCAGCACGAGTACGTGCCCTCCGCCCACCTCAGCGCTGCCTGTACTTGTCTGGCCTGGGCCCCGCCGGGGGGACGCCCGCCCCCCAGCAAGGTACGGGCAGTGTGTGAGGGGAGCGGGAGAGGAGACCGGGGAAAAAAGGAGGGGGTGGGATGGGGACGGCGGCGCCCCGAGCAGCCTCGACGCGTGGCTGCGGCCCGCTGGGCTTCACCCCGCCCTCCCGGCGCCATGTGGCGGGGGTCGGCGCGGCCGGGCAGGCCGGGGAGCGGAGACGCCGTGTCCCGGTGCGGGGAACGGGATAAGGACCCCGTGGGGGAGGACCGGAGCACCGCACTTCAGCCACGGCCCTCCCCCTCCCCCCGCCCCGGGCCCCCCCGCGCGGAGCTTGGGGCATGTCCACGCGTGACGTCCCCTGGCGTGGGGGTGCGGGGGGGAATCCGCTCCCCTCAGAGCAGCATCGCAGGATTGCTCTTAACAAGGCAAATTTCCCGTGTTGGTGGGGGAAGCAGCGCCGGAGATTTTTAAAAAAAAAAAAAAAAACCAAACAAAACCAAACAAACTAAAAAAGGGGCTATCAACAGAAGCACTGACTGTAAAATCATTTGTCTTTCGTATAACCTGCATGGAAGAAGCCTTCCTTGAAGGAGCAAGGTATGTTACTTCATGGCATGTCTCATGTCACCTTAATCAAAAAGGTGATGCTACAGAGCAGGTTGGTTGCTGTGCAGCCACTTAGCTTACGTACAGTTCACATTCCAGTAAAGGCAGTATCTCTCCACACTTTCATACCCTTGGAAGTGTTTCCATGCAAGCTGCTATGCTGTCTGTGACGTCTGTCTTCCGGAGGTCAGGAATCCTGCGAGAAGATACTCAGTAACTTTATTCAGAGCACACATCAGAGGGCTCGGATGTTCTCCACCTTGAATTTGTTTTATTTAACTTTACCTCAGGTGAGCACTCGACGTGAAAATATCTGGAGTATATACAGTAAGGTACCTTTTCATCCTCTTTATGTTGAAGTAATCCTATTTTTTTTAGCTAGAACATAGCATTTCCTGAGGAAAAAATGTATCTGTTGGATAAAGTATGTGAAATCCACTCCCTTTATCATAAGAAGTAGGGAGGGCTTTTTAAAATGCATTGTGGTATATCAGCAATTTAGTTTATTTGAAATAATGTAAGAGGTATTTCAAAATGCTTAACACACAGATTACCAATCCACAGGAATATGGTATTGTCTCATTTTTCTCAGTTGAGCAGCTTAGTCCCTGAACTTTGAAAACTCCCAGAACATTTGAAGAATGTGGCAGAAAGGGTTAGTTTTAGATTGGCCTTAACCTGTTTGTTTGTCACGTAACTTTGAAGAAAAAAGGATACATGCATTAATTGGAGGGCTGCGTAGGTTCTTCTTCACTCTTAAATAAACTGAAACTGGCATGTGAAAATGCGGTTAATCTATCCTGTATGAAGTAAAACTTAAGCTAACATAGTACACTGCTGTGGTGCYGTCAGTTAAGCACAGGAGGTTTCTGAGTGGCTTTTAAAAACTAACCCTTTTCTAGAGACCCACCCTTAAAACCCACAGATGCTGTGTTTAACCTGGTTTAGGGTTGTATGGAAAATGGACTTAATCAGACAGCATTTGGCTACCTCTCAGTGCTTTCTAATTATTCCAGTAGTTTGAACGTTGTCCACTGCTTGAAAGTTGGTACGTTTTCAAGTGGAGCTGGAGAACATACCGTTTCTTAGAATAATTATGCCATAAACTTTTTTAATTCATTGGTTTGTCCTTAGACTGAACTGAAGAACTAAAGTTGTGATGGTTCTGCCAAATATGTTTTATTAGATGTAGTTTTTCTGACATTTTTTAGTCTTTTTTTTCTTTTTTTATTCCTGGAGAGTTGCGTATCTCTAGGTAGTACTAGTATCTGGTGTTCAGGAGTAAAACTGTGCCAGTAGATATCTATAAATGGTGTTTGGCCAAGTTACACCTAAACTAAGTATGTTCTGGACTGCTGCCATGTTAATGAAGGCCATGTGTTACAGGGGAATATTAGAAATTGTTTTGAACTGCAGGCCCTGGAATTGCTGATGCAGTGGTGGCTTATTGGGATGTTCCCTGCACACGTGCTTTCGTAGTGTCAGTGCTTCGTGCTTGTGGTGTTCACCATCTCCTGCTCCATAAAGTGGTGCCTTGTGCAAGAGTATGTGGACCACTGACTTTCAAAATACCTTCTTCCTAATAAGCTGCAACTGCTCTGTCATCTTCAACTCTCGAGACTCTAGGTGTCCCCCCATTTCGGTGTTTTAAGTACTTTACTTCACATGTGAGCAGCAGAGATTGGATTTGTTTTTAAAAAAAAAAAAGTCTCAGTGGCTGACCTACTCAAGTAAGAACATTATGGAAAAATATGTGCACAGTCCTTTTACAAATAACTTCTTTTAACCATCTCTACTAATTAAAACGCTGTGCTTTTTCAGRCAAAGTTGAAGGATTTCTAAATAAGCTTGAGTTTCCATAAATCTGAAGAAAAATCAATAGGAAATTGATAYTTGGTATAGTTCAGCTCCCGTATCCTATCCTATCAATGAAAACAGGGTGCTCTTGTATTTAAGACCCTGATCCACAAGTGAATCCCACATGGATCTCTACTGCAGTTGGCAGTCTGTCTATGTGCTAATTTAATGCAGGGCGGAGAAGTTTGGTTGATTTTTTTTTTTTTTTAATTTTTAACTTTTTTTTTTTTTTTTTWKTTCTTGGAGTGTTTTTTCAAATCATCTCCAACAGTAATAAGTATCTGAATTTTCCACTGGCATTTCTTTCATGCAAAAACTTCTGACAAAATGCCCCACTAATAATGCTGATAAAGGGTGGTCAGTAAAGAAATACATGTGAAAAAATAATTGGAAAAACCTTCACTGCCTCTAGCTTTCTTCTTGACACTGGAAATAACTGTGGACTTTAGTGGGAATTTTGTTGTACCTTTGGGTTGTTCCAAGGGAAATTGGCCATAACAAACTGAAATGGAGGGTGAACAAATTTTAGTTGAAAGATTTATACAAGGGAAGAGAATAAAATCTGTTCTTAATTGTGGTTTTGCTTTGCAGTGGGGGTGTGTGGGGTAATTAGTAATACTACATAAAGAGATTGAAAAGTACCAGCAAACACATAAACTGTACTTGCATCTCCACTGGCTATGTGGCCCTTGTCTTTGCATGACAGACAGCAGTTTCAAGATGGCTTAGTTGGCATTGCTGCCAAAAATTTAACCAGTGGAGTCTTTTCTCATATATTGTCTTAAAACCTGGTTGATTTACTTGGTTGTGCTTTGCAGCTGTCACGGTTTCTTAGCACCTATGTTTTCGTAATATTTTATAAACACTTTTCTTTCCCAGGAAAGATGAAGCCTAAACAAATGCTTGCAAAAAATGCAATGTAATCTCTTATCTCAAGAGACTGCTTTTGATGTAAAAGTATCTATATAACATTTTGGTATTTATTGGCCTAAAAGAAAACACTTTTCCTTGCAGAAGGTGTTGTCTGTGTTAAATACAGAGGAAAAGAAAGTCCTGCTTCAAAGAACCAAAGTATTTATCCTGCACTGTTAAACTTTTAAATCTTAGTTGTGGTGGAAACTCCCAAATCCTGATTGTCATTGTATTTCTGGGCCTGAGTAAAAATTATTTAYGTTTGCTGTTTGATGTCTGTTGTATGACGGATTAGCTACACCACATGAAACTTGCACAGAGCTGATTGCTCACATTTTATCAGTCTCCTTTGGCTTCTGGCTGCTCATCAGTGCAAATATATCTGTTGTGTAGAGGAAGCACTAGCTTGTGTATAATTTCTTTTTTTTAATTGGAGAGAATGCTTTGCTGTGGTGTAACAAATGTAAGGAGACTTACCAAAGTCCAATTTAAAAACTAATCAGTAGCATTAGGGATGACTTTTTTCTTCTGAAGTCCTTGAACAGTTTTTTCTTTTCTTTTTTCTTTTGTGTGTGTGTGTGTGATTAGTTATGTGGGATTAACCCAGTGAGGCTAAATGTAGTGGCTTCTTCTGCCTTATTTTAGTTTCACATGCTCAAGACCCAGTTTTATTCCTTCTCCCCTTCCCAGTGATGTGCGGCATTCACCCGTGTTTGGTTAAGAGAGATGAAGTGAAATCCCTCCTTGAAGTGGTTGGTAGCGCTTGCAGAGCAAGAGGGTGAAGACTTAAGAATTGCCTGATCATAGAAGGACTTCTGGTACTGACACGAGGATTTGGGCAGAGCACTTAGCGTCGAGTCCTGGTTGCTTCTCTCTGCCGAGTGGGGTAGCGCTTTCTTTTTAAGAGGCATTATGAACACTTGATAGTTGCAAGACTCTTCTGAATAGCTTTTGAGAAAAAATAAACTGATCATTCTTGATAAAGTTTTTTTCCCTCATGGATGTGGTTGCTAGGCTAACAAAATGGCCTCCACCAAATGTTTCCAAGTGACTCATAGCAGCTTCGTTACCTTGTACATGGAGGTACAAGATGAGTCTCTAGGTTGCTGTGCACTTCAGTGTCTTCATTTTGTGTCTTAGCAGAGTTTGTGCTGGCTGACTGGGTCTCAAACTTACAGAAGTTTTTTCCCCTCTGCTTTACCACTGAGGGTAGCTGGTCAGACTCATTAATTTCATGTTTTCTCTTTTTCAATTTTCCAGGATGGCCCCCAGAGGAAAAAACGGAAGTCTGAAGTTGCAGAAGTGGACAAGCAGTTAGATATCCTGGCTATTGGTACAGCAGTTGGTAGCATTTTGTTGTACAGCACAGTAAAAGGAGAATTACAGAGCAAGCTAGTAAGTAATACACTCTTCATCACATGCTACCAAATACTGATGGTTTCAGTCAGTTTATGCTGTTCTTTCTGCTGCTCAAAAATGGAATAAACTAACCTAATTATTCAGATCTTTTTTTTTTTTTTCCCCTTAATAGCTGCGTATATGAACAGAGGTGCAGTAATTTAGGTGCTTGGGAATCTTCAAGTGGTGCTTTTTCTGTTGTTGGCCATATGTACACATTGAGAAATCTTGGTTTCCAATTTAATGCAATATCTTAACATTGTGCATGGATTTGTTATTTTGCATTAAAAATAACAGTAATGATGAAATGCGTAACTGGAGAGTTAAGTCCTCCGTGGGAGTGTCCCCTCAGTTCCTGCACAGTATCGTGGGAGAGGAGGGCAGGATTGAAGTACTCATCGACTCTTGAGAAGGTGTCGTGTTGATGGACTCTTCTGTACAGATGTAAATTTGCCTCCCTTGTGGAAGCTTTTGAGCCCTCTCAGCACGTGATCTTTCTCGAATGAGATATGCTGATTTTCAAAGTTTGTCCTTCTCATTGATAACTTCCCTGTTACTCCGAAGTACCCTGGTTTTAGTCTTGGGTTACATAACAAGCAAAATAAATCTGTATGAATGACTCTATGCAATACTTTGAGATACTTGGGCATACTTTCGCTTCTAATCTCTTAGATATGTGTAGGTGATCAATGTACATGAATTAAGAGAAAGCAATGACTTCTTAAAATCATGATACACGCAAGTGACACTAGCTAACAAATATCAACTCTGTTTTATGGAAAAGCTGTATTTATGCCTGAAAACTATGAACAAAATAAAAGAGTTTCGGGTTAAAATTTACAGTTTCAGTTGGTTTGAAAACACTGGCTGCTCTTCTATAGGAGCAGGATAGCAGATGTTATTTGGTGAGTACTTTTTTTTTACAGATAGGTTGAATTAAAAGATTATTCCTGCTAGAGTAAGAGCTGTCACTTTTAGCTGTCCTTAGTGAACAGAATGTCTTGCTGTGATGTATTTTGTCTTGCTCAAAGCTGATTTGCAGTGACACTTTTGGGAGTAGTCTGAGCTGGCTGGTGCCGATTCAAATAGTGAAATTTTATAAACTTCAGGAAATATTTTCATAAATGATTAAAGTGGATATTTGAGCTGCAGAGGTTTTGGTTGTTAAGAGAGGTGAATGATAACCTTTTGTAAGGTCTTCTGATCTGATGATAGCTCACTTGAATGCTGAGTACAAAGGGAAGGATACTCATCTCTGAATGTACTTAAGCAAGCAGGCACTTAGACGACTATCAGCAAGACATCTGTGCTAGCCTTTCCTTTGAGCAAATTTCATAYTGTTAGACAGCCTTGTTTGGCTGTGTGTATAAAAATAGTGGGCAGGACAATTTTTTTGTTACCTCTGAAGTGCTAGAACAAGAATTAATTCAAATACTTATTTGTACTTATCAAAATATGAAATATCTTTAACTTACGTAACTGTATATATATATAAAATGGTCTTTAAAACCACACCCTCTCTTCAAGTTGCCAGTGATTGAATTTAGTTCTCGAAAGAGCAGCTTGTTCACATTGTTGGTGTGGGTGATACTCAGAAGTCAAGACTTCTTCATTTATTAATGAGTTGACCCTCTTTTACCTTTTGTAGGATGGTGGTCATGACAATAGAGTAAACTGCGTGAGATGGCATCAGGACAACTGCTGCTTGTATAGCTGTTCAGAGGACAAACACATTGTGGAATGGAACGCACAGACTTGCAAAGTAAAGTGGTAAGTGATGCTGATTTCAGGTCAAATTTGTTCGCGCTTGCTTTTGTGTATTTCCTCCTTCACAAATTTTAATGAGGGCCTGTTGGAAATGCTGCACTCTGCTATCCAGGCTTCATGCCCACTGTACAAAATTGACTGTTGGCTATTATTTTTCTGAGATTGGAAGTGGTTTTATTAAGGGATAAAAGAGTAATTCTAATAGTTGGGTTTCTTTCTCTGTGTATTGGAAAGACTAGATGAATTGAGTTACTGTGCTCAGAGGGATTTGGGTCCCTCCATGCTAACTTCTAGTGGGACATGGGCTTCCAGTCACTTTTGTGACGCTGAAAAATCTAAATTGTAGAACATATCCTTGGAAGTATGGGGGAGCAGATACTAGAACACCTCATGCCAGTTAAATTGGTTACATGCACCTGGCTTTGCTTGAAGGGCCTTGCTGTGATGATACCCACTTGGTTTCGCTCACTACTGATGCGTGGTGGGGACAGTTCCACTTGGCTGTCTGAGCAGGCTGCTACTGTTTAAAGTACTGTTGAGCAAAATAGAGCTTAGTGCAGAGTAACAAGATGTCTGGTGTAGGCATTTAGTTTCTTTTGTAATAAAGTAAAACTGTTTAAATTTAAAAGGATAAACCAAGATTTCTATGAACGATCCTGGTTATCTTACTTCAGTAAAAGCCTAGTGAATCATGGCGTCTTGACCCTTCTCTTACGCTGCAATTTCTTTTTCGTAACGTTTCCCACTGTTGTGTTATTCTTACTGCAGCTCTACCATTTTTGTTGAAGATGGTGTGGGCACTGCAGACAGCCCATCGTCAGTAGCCTCCTTGATTTCCCTAGAAAGGAGATGCATCCTTAGGTTGTGTTAAGTTGAGACCCTGATGTAAGCAGCAGAAGATGGCTGTAAAATCTCCCTCTAGCCTTCTCTTCACAGGATTGAACAGACCCAGTTCCCTCACCTTTTCCTCCTACGTTACATGCTCTAGTCCCTAAGCCTTCTTTGTGGCCCTCCACTGGATTTACTCCTCTAAGTCAGTGACTTTCTTGTACTGTCCCAAACTGGACACAGTGCTCAGATGCAGTTTCAAAAGTATTGCACAGAGGAGAAGAATCACTTTCCTTGACCTGCTGGCGGCACTCTAGCTAATGCAAATCAGCATGCAGTTGACCTCATTGCCACAAGGACTCGCTGCTAACTCTTGTTCAACTTGACTATGAGGACTGCAAGCTCCTTTTCTGCAAAGCTGCTTTCTAGCCATTTGTCCGCAGCCTGTACTGGGATTTTTCCATCCCATGTGCAGGACTTTACATTTTCCTTTGAGCTTTGAGATTCTGACAGCCTGTTTCTCAAGCCTGCTGAGATGCCCCTGAGTAGCAGTCCTGCCCTCCAGSATATCAACTGCTCTCCCTAATTTGATATTGAATGTGAACTTGTTATGTGTGCATTCTGTCCCATTTTGAGGTCATTAATGAAGACCTGGGCAATTACTGAGGATGTTAAACAGTATTGAGATATCCTTAGGGAGTGACACCAGTAACTGGCCACCAGCTGGACTTCATACCAGTGATCACAACTGTTTGAGCTCAGTGATCCAGCCAGCTCTTATCCCTCCTTAGAGTCCATCCATTCAGTCTATATATCTCCAATTTGTCTGCAAGGATACTATGTGAGACATTGTCAAAAGCATTGCTAAAGTCAAGTTAAATGGCATACATGGCTGTCCTCTCATCCACCAAGACAGTTGTCTCATTAAGAAGGCAATCAGGTTGGTTAGGCACGATTTGCCATTTGTAAATCTATGCTGGCTGTTCCCAGGCACTTTTTTGACCTTTGTGTGCTTGGAAATGGCTTCCAGGTGGATTTGTGGTATAACCTTCCCTGTTTCTTGGATTCTCCTTCTTCTGGATACATTTTGTCTCTTTTTTTCTTTTCAAGTCATCAGAAATTTCTCCTGAGCTATGTGGCCGCTCAAAATGATAGTGTGGTCTTGTAATAACACTGGCCTCAGCACTTCTGGATGCATCCCATTCAGTCTTAAGGAGTTGCATGTGTTGGATTTGCTGTTGTGATCCCTAATTTGATCTCCCTTTACTATGGGGAGTACTTTGCTCCCTCTGGCTCTGGCACTAGGTTCGGGAACATGGGAGGCCTGAGAGACTTTGCTTTTCAGTGCTTTGGCCTATTCTATGTACTGAATGGGTCCCTACACCATTCAGCAGCAGGCCCACACCTTCCTCAGTCATCATCTTACTGTTGCTCATGTGCTGTATGTAGATGTCCTTTTGCTGGCCTTCATATTCCCTGCTGGTTTGAACACCAGCTGAGCTTTGGCTAATTCTGTCCCTGCATGCCTGGACAATATTTTTATATTCCTCTGTGTAACATGTCCCCACTTTCACCTTCTCTACACTTCTTTTTGGTGTTTTTGAGTTGAGTCAGGAGTTACCCGCTTGGCCAAGTCAGCCTTCTGCAATACCTGGTGATTTTCTGCTCACTGGAATGGACCATTCTTTTGCTTTGAGGAGGTTATCCTGGAAGAGCAACCAGCTTTCCTGGGCCCTTTTGCCCTTTAGGGCAGCCTCCAGTGGGAGCCTGTTAATCAGTTCTCTGAATAAGTTGCAGTCTGCTCTTTAGAAGTCCAGGGTTGTCATTCTGCTGTTTATCTTGCTTGTTTTTCCTAGGGTCTTTAAATCCATTGTCTTGTGGTTGCTATAGCTGGAGGTTGTCATCAACCATCACATCCCTTACCAGTTCTTTTTTTTTTTTTTTTTTTTTTTTAAATTATTATTTTTATTTGAGTATCTGATCCAGTAAAGCGCCTTTCATAGTCTGATTGTAAATCACTTGCATCGAGAAAAGGTCGTCAGCACTTCCCAGCAATCTCTGGGTCTACTTGTGCCCTCTGATACTGCCCTTCCAGTTGCTGGAGTGGTTAAAGCCCCTTAGAAGAACCAGGGCATGGGATTATGAAGATTTATCTATTTATTTTTTAATTGGACAATCTGTAGCAGATGCCCACCACATCACCCTCGTTGGTCTCTTCTCATACTTACCTGTAAGTTCTCTACTGGCCTTTTGCCTGTTACAGAGGAAAGCTCCATGCATTCATGCTACCCTTTGTGTGGAGAAACCTCCCTCCTTTTTGTCTTCCTGGCATGTCCTTGCTGAAGTGCCTTCCTAAAGGTCCATTTATTGCAGCACTCCTGTCTTGCAAGCTATCCCACTGTTTCTCTGTGATCCCAGTGAGATCAAAGCTCTGAAGCTGCCCATGGATATCTAATTCACGCTGTTTGTATCCCACAGTGCGTGTGTTCATGTACAGGTACTTGAGATGGGTCCCAGTCATGCTGCTCTCTTGGGAAATGTGAGAATTTTTCCTGTCGTGCTTCATCTTGGGTGTTTCCTTCTGCCCCTGTCCCATACTGCCACTTTTTGGGGGGCTGTGGTTATAAAAGGTAATTAGAGGCATTGTATTCTTTAACTTTGAAGATGGCAACAAAAAAATCATTCCTGGAGTGTATACAATAAAAGTACACCAGCAATATAATTCCATGCCTTTTACCTGAATTTTTTCACTGATGATGAGTCATACCTAAGGTAAATGACGTTGGAAAGAGTAGAAGAAAACAATTCTCTAAAATTTTACCTAAATTGATGAGACTAGAAGGAACAAATTATCCAGAATAATTGCTCATGCCCAAGGTACATGTGAGAGTGCCTGCATTCTTTAACACTTGTCAGGACCTGGAAATGAATCCTTACGTATCTCACAGAGAATTCAGGATGGTTGCTCTGGGGGTAGAGAAGTGTTCAACTTCTTTTGATTTTCAGGCTTCTAGACATTTTCCTGTAGAAGTATGGACTGCTAGATACGGAACTGAAACCACGTGACTTTAGGTTTGACTTTCTTAATTACTGTATAAGTAGTCCATAGAACCACTTCAGGAGGTTGGTCTGTGCAGCACACAATGAAACCTCTGGCAGAGGGACAAGCTGTTGGGGAACAGAGAGTTTCTGAAGAGGCAAGACAAGGTGTTGGAGAGAGGTAGTCTAAAACATTCTGGATGACTTCTTGTTTCTCTGGTTATAGCTTTTTCGTGTCTTAAATACTCTGAATACTCAGAGGCATTCTGTACATCTCCTTACGCAGCTTCTTGTTTCATGATCTCCTGTTTTAAAATTCTTTCCTGTAAAATTATATAAAGAGTATCCAAAGTAAAAACTAACGGATTTTTGCTGTGTTTTATATTCTGCAGTGTAGTTTAGACTAGTCTTTTTAGTACATTTAAAAATACCTTCTTGGGTTTACATTATTAAATGGTTTGAAATTCTTAGTCCTGACCTTCTGTTTGGAAGAGAATACAGAATCTTGTCATACTCTATGTAAGGTGTAATATTGTTTGTCAAGTTTGTAGGCAGTAAAACTTTCAGCTTCTGTGAAGTCTAATCAAAAGTGATACAGGATATGAGCTCTGTTTTGGAAGATGGGAGAGGCGCTGCTTGGGCATGTGAAAGTTATTTAGAAGTATTTCCAGAGCAGCTGTTTACAATCAGAATGGGATGGGTTGCAGGGTACTTCCTATCTGTAAAGGGTTTGTGTTAATGCTTTCCTTGCAATTTTGTCTTGCGAGAAACATGTAGTACTCAGACTCCCTCAAAGCAGATGCAAGCTTTTCATGACAGCATCTTTCTTTTTTCTTTTTTTTTTTTTTTTTTTTTTTGTGCTTTGAACTATTTACTTTATTATTGTCTGTGTCATTGAAGGTCTTTGTGCCAGCAGGATAAATGGAATGGGCCTTGAAACTCTGAATTTTAGTGTTGAGAAGGCCTTTCTGAATGGGTTGGTGTAAGTTTTTTGGATTATGGTGCAAAGAGAAGTCTTGGTATGGCTCSTCTTACCCTATTTTGAGTAGTAGAGAACTTTGAGAGAGGAATTCAGAACAGAATAGACAGATACTAAAAAAATGTCAACAGTTGTTCAGTATTAAATAGCTTTACATTTTTGAGTTGCTATATTTTTGTGTAAACTAATTTGAAGGAGAGGAGCAGGAACAGAATAGCTTTGACCTCATCTTTGACTACTTAAATTTTTTTTTTTTTTTAAATAATTTTTGCCTTAAATTTTCCAGCATGGTTGATGTGGATTTTGAGGTTACGCGAATTAATATTGTTTTTTCTATTTCTTCATCTTTCTCCCTTTGTACAAAAACCCTCCATCCAAATTCTAGCAAGTGGAAAGGCGACAATAGCAGTGTCACCTCTCTATGCATCAGTCCAGATGGGAAAATGCTGCTGTCAGCYGGTAGAACTATAAAACTGTGGGACCTGGAGACCAAAGAAGTCTACAGAGTAAGTAACTTTGTTAAACTAGATGCAAAAAAAATCCTTCTTGATTGGTGACATTACGTATCTAGTGTTTCCTGGTAAGACATCTGAAAATTTCATTGGGTGTCAGGACACAACTGGCAGTTTTGGGATTGCTGGAAGCTGTTGCTGTGATGATACCCTCAACTGTGGTTTCAACTTGCTGAGAGTTGAATGAGGACATTAAGTTCCTTGGCTGTGTCTGAGCATGCTACCAGCACCCTTTCTCAAGCCTGTAGCAGAAAGATGGGTGCTGTTCTTTTTCTGGGTCCCTTTCTGATACCTTTCTAGCAGGAGAACTCAGTTCACCACCGTATTAGTTACTGCTGGCATGGGTTTGTGCATGAGCTCCTTGACTTTTATCGTGAGTCCCTCCGTAAAGCCTTCAGGTTCCCTTGCTAAACTTTATGTAACTGGTGGCATTACCAGTTTTGTTGTTGAAACAGTTGGAAGGCATTGGCGCAAAACCTTCATTGTTCCCTGAGCAGGGCTCAGACATGAGCAAATTACCATGTTTTAGCTCTTCTGTACGTGCAGTCATGTGCTCTTGCCTGCTAGCAGATAGGAGACAGCTAGTCTCTGAATCTCCTGGTACTTGCTGTCAGGTAAGCATGTACACACGTGCTGTTACTGTGGACTTGCTGGCACATGGCAACTACCACGTGTATCTGCATCCTATGATGACCAAAACCACTATTTACGAAAGTAGGTTGAAGAACCGATTTTTTTTTTTTTTTGGGGGGGKGGGAGGGGTTGAACAGCCTTAGTGTGTCAGCAGACCTGTGTGTTCATCTTACAGTTGAGAATGAAACTATGAGTCTAGTTGCATTGTAAAAGTTGAAGTGTAAAATTTTATGTGTGTGTGTGTGTAAAAGTGCTTTCTGACAGTAACAGCAGTACAGGTGGATGTGATTTCTTTTGCATGGACTTAGTCCCAGTGAATTTGCCTTTGATTCCCCATTTAACTTTTAAAGTTCTGATAAATATCTGGAGGGTCAGAAGAAGTTTCCTTGAAATACAGAAATGCAAGGAAGCTGATCGCTAGTAAAAAAATCACTGAAATGTCCTTGTTGACTTAGTAACACTTGAATCTTTCCTAATGTTCTTCGTTAACTAATGTTTTAATTTTTGCCATATGACTGCTCATGGCAATCATTGAAAGATTCTTTTTTTTTCTTTTAGCATTTCACAGGCCATGCTACATCAGTGTCATCATTAATGTTTACCACAGTGAAACCTATGAATGAAAATAAGCCCTTTGATGGAATTACAGGGCTTTATTTCTTATCTGGAGCTATACATGACCGATTACTGAGTGTATGGTATGTAGGCTTTTCATAATTTGTAACTTTTTTTATCATCAGTATTGAGGATAGACTCAATAAGTAGGTTCTGAACTCTGTGATTAAACAGAAGGTTAAACAGAAGGGGCACTCTGGAGAAATGCAGTGATGATCTCTTAAATGGTGGTTTCAACTCACTGATTGTTGAATGAAGACGTGAATTTCCTTGGCTGTGTCTGAGCATGCTTCCAGTTCCCGTTTGAATCGCTAATGTATACCAAGAACATACTGTGTAATAGGCTTCCTTGTTCTTTATACTTACTGTAAGGTTTACTTTAAGTTTTCTTGCTAAATTGGGAGTTACTTTGCACTTGGAATTTAGAACACTTTCTAAGCTGAAAGCTGAAATTAGAGCATGAGTATTTTGGGTGGGTAGATACTACCACAGTCGCTGATGATTTATAGGCTTTATAATGCTTTTCAGGTGCAGAGGGTGCCGTTTGTGCTATGGTGAATAGCGTGTACTGTTTGTGTCTTCCAGGCAGATCAGATCAGATAGGAAAGAAAAGAATGCCGTGATGTCTTTCACAGTAACAGATGAACCAACTTTTATTGACCTGACTGTATCAGAAGTCAAAGAAGAGGTAGGACCAATAATTTGTAACCAAGTATGTTCAACAATTTTCAATTGTCACATCAGTTTCCTTTTAAGGGTGTAGAGAAAGAAGCTTGGTTTGCATTTGGCTTCTGTTATGCAGAGGTGAGATCTGAATGCCAATTCACGGGTGTAAGGATATTTATTACAGGTGCATTTATAAAGCTGGTAGTTTGAGATACTCATTTTCAAAGCTGCTAAGTGCAAATTCAGTGTTGTTCTTCAGCAATTTTGCTTGCGATGGTGGAAATGTCAGTTGTTTCCTATTTAGAACAAGTTAGTAATCAAAATGGTTGTTAGAACTTGGCAGCAAAAACAAAAAAAAATTCTTTCTAAAAATGCAGTTTGGGTATGGTCCTGTTTTTTCTGATCTCAGGTGGCTTTGTCAGTGTAACTGCATTTTGAATTAGCTAGCCTTTAAGTAGCAGTGTACATTCCCTAAGTCTCTCAATTTCAGCAAGTACAAGTCTTTCAAAGTAGTTGTCTTATGAAAAACGTCTGCATGTGAAACATGTTCACAGACTGTTTCAGTGATTATTTAAAACATTTTTCTCCTGCTGCCTTTAGATTCCTTTCTAAAAACAGTATTTCATGCTACATTTTCTAATGTTTCCAGTTGTGCCCTCTTACTGCATGTATTGGAGATAAGAGTATTGTGTAATGTACACCTGTCATTTAATTGCTCAGAGCACTCATCTCAATTTCTTTCCTCTTAAGCATATTCACAATGTCAGCGCCTTTGTAGACCTGTGCCTCTAGACATGTTGGGTACCATATTTTTGGCACATTGCTGCTTATGATCACATATGTCTGCTACTGTCCAAACTGTTCAAATTTGGATATCTCAGTAGTAATACAGTACAGTACAGTTATGAAGTTATCTTTTTGTCTCCTAATAGTTGTACTAAATGTTCCTGAGATGTTAGTGTCTTTGATCTTCCTTATGGATTTAGTTATATCTTTTTAATGTGTTTAGTTACTGAAAAAAGTCAAATCGTAACCACACAACTGTCTCTTGATGTCCTGTACTTATGGGAGGTTTGTCCTTTGAGCTAATTAAAATCTTTTACTGTGCCTTCTTTCAGCCTGTGAAGTTAGCAGTTGTGTGCAGAGATGGGCAGTTGCATTTATTTGAACATATCTTAAATGGGTAAGTTAGTATTCATCTTGAGGGTGTCTTTGGGAAAGGTCTGGGATTACTGTGAGGCAAAGTTCAGTCTTGTCATGCTGCAGCCTTTAAGCTCTTGTATCTGTTCACAAACCAGGTTCTTTCTCTTGGGTTGCTGTACACATTTTTGGAGAACTTGCTGGGGGCTGTGCTGCACTTTGGTATTAACTGTTGCTTTAGCCAAGATTTTGTGTGTCTGTACCTCATCTTAGCCATCTGTAAAAGCCGTAAACTGGCCGAGTTTGCGGAGGACTTGCTAATGAAAGGTGCTTAGATGTGCAAGATATTGAAGTGTTTAAGCTAAACCTCTTGGAATTTTTTCATTCCTTTTTTTTCAGTTACTGCAAAAAACCCTTAACATCAAACTGTACTATCCAGATAGCAACGCCTGGAAATGATGGAGACTCCACACCAAAACCAGTCCCTATTCTAGCAGCTGCGTTTTGCACAGACAAACAGTCTCTGGTGCTTGTGTATGGAAACACATTACAGCCCATCATAGAGAAAGTGGTATGTAAAACTTACTGGAGATGTTTTGGATTTTGTAATATGGACTGCATACTGCTCTCAGTTGGAGGGGATTTTTTTTTGACATTGTATATCAAGACAAAGCTTATTCCTTCCCCCTTTTCTGGGAGCTATGACTGTTGCTCCTGAGCTGTTTTGAAAGAATGGAAGAATACAAATCGCCTCTCAATTAAAATACAACTTGACGTTATTGCTGGCTGTTTCTTGCCATTTCAGCTGTTACTGAGTTAGGCCATTGAAACTGTTTTTAATACTGTTTCAGTTTACCTGTGTGAGCTTCTTTGGAGAGCATAGAGATGTGGTAACAAAAGGCAGATGTGCAAAGCAGCTGCTGTTCTAGAGTGAAAAAAAGTTCATTCTACTTTATACCTCTGGAATTTGTTCTCATCTTTCAGTAACGTGATGGATCACAGGAGTGCATCTCAAATATATTAACTGGTTTTGTTCCTGTCCTTCTAGTCTTTGAACACCACTGAATCCCACGTATGTTTGATAAGGGACATCCAGAAAGTGTTGTCACTTAAAACAGATGTTGCTCTAACAAAGGTGAGCTTTGCGTGAAATGCGATTTTGTTGCTCCTCTTGTTTTACTTTGGAAACAGTAGAATTCACTGCTTCCTTTTAAAATGAGGTTGGATTTCTGGATGGACCTGCTCAGATCTGCAGTGGTAGCTACAGATGTCCATAGCACTCAGGCAGGTGTGGGTAAAGCGTGCTTCATGGCTGCTGTGTGTCCTAGTATGCTCTCACACACAGTTACCCTCCTGTTGCTCATAGCAAGTCCTGTTCTCAGCAGGTCTGCTTGATAGACAGGGCTGGCTGATGGTTTCTTTTCTGCTTGAGGTCAGTCCTTCCCCTACAGTCTGTCAGTTTGTACAGCCTCTTTGAAGCCTGATGGTTTGGGGTGGAGTTGGGATGGCTTTGTTTTAGAGTCTAAATAAAATGTAATGGCGCCTTAAAGGGCATGTCCTTTTGGCTCTTTCTCGAGGTGGCCTTCACGTGTTCCTACTCACAGGGATACGGCACCTGGGAATGTGAGCTTGACACTTAGATGGCAGCAGTGTCCACTGAGGCCACTTGCCACCGTTTTCTTTCATGCAGGATCTCCTGGGGGTTTAGAGACAGGCTGTGAAGTTCTTAATCAGTGTGCATATTCAAGGCCTTGAAGATTTGAAACGCTTGCAGTATCAGTGAAGCGAGCAGACAGCGCTGTTTTTCTAACCCTCAAGTTACCTACTGGATCTGGTGCTGCATCAGCCAGGCGGGGTTTTGTGCTGATTCCTCAGTCCTGGAGCTGGTGGGTAGCAGAGCTGAAATGCAGTGAGAGGTGTAGGAACTCCCTGGCATGCAGTGATGATACCCATCTTGGTTTCGCTTTTTGCTGAATTCCAGTGAAGACGCATTTCTCTTGGCTGTCTGAGCATGCCTTGTGGGAAGAAGGTCAGTGATTGGTGTGGTAAGCAAAGGGGGTAGTATTTTAACACCATTGCAGTTCTACAGTAAAATTCTTGAGCCACAAAATCAAATTTTTTTACTTTTACACACAGCATATGGAAGTTGCTTTGCTCACTGTAGTAGATTATATTTGTATCACTTCAGTGGGCACCCAGCAGGGCTCCCACAAGTACAGAAGTTTGGGCAGGTACTTCAAAAAAAGGCCTGCAAAGAAGCGCTGTGGTTAAAGAAGTGTTCTGGAAGTAGCAGGTAGCATTCTTGATATTCTGGAAGTGGCATACTCCCTTACATCCTCCGTGGGTCAGGGGAGCACTTGGTTATTAAATATATTGCCTTTAAAATTCGATGTCTTTTGTGTTCATTGAAGATGGATACCATAGCTTGTTTGGTATAACCTAAGGTTGCTCTGTTTGTCATCGTGATCATAGTCTAATTCAGACTACTGTGTTCTGCATCTGAGCAATCCCTAGAAGAAAATCCGTGGGACTGCAGTGAATAGTAACTACCTTTTACTGTTACATTGTGCTGCTGTTCGTGATCAGTTCTTACCTTCCAGTGGAAGCTGAATTAATCTGCATGCAGTTTATGGGCCTGACTATTAGTACACGTGGTATCTGTTGCTAGCAAACATCCAAATATTTGTCATTGGATACAAACACTTAGTTCGATGAGTGTTATGGAACAAGCTTGTAAGAAAAATGATTCACAGGTGATTCCAAAGAGACTGTTGCTTTAGTTAATTATGAAAACTAGCTGATTGTTGCTTGAGGTTATTAATTGCTCTTAAAAATGTAGGATTTTCCTAATATATATGTCAAGAAAATGGGTTGTGGCAGGCTGGTTTTACCGTGTGAGAGTCTTGGAATAAAATCAGTACTTTAAATTGGAAGAAAGCTCAAGATGTTAGCAATTTATGCAAATGTGGTTATCTCTGTCTACTAGGTAAAGATGCCTGTTGTGAACTCGGACACCAAAGTTCTAGTGCCTGGCATTCCAGGACATAGTACAGCTGTAAAAACTCCATCCTCGGGAAAGGAGAAAAAGAAAAACAAGAGGAAACCGGGAGAGACAGAGGTAAAGTGCTTCCTCTTTTAAACAAGGCAATAGTGGAGAAACTAGAATCTTAAATCGTTGTTATAACTTCTTTAGGTGAACTTGAACTTGCTTTGTTTGGCACGGAAGCAAGGTTAATGATACCATCTTTTTGTATGAAAGTGACTTCCCTCTGCTCAAAACCTTTCCCTCATTCAGGCCCTGTATGCCTTGCCCATAGTTTTGCCATGTTCCTGCAGAACTTTGTGACATGCTTGTGTCTGTCTCTCTGTGCTAAGGTATATTACTGCTTTTCAGTCAAAACTTCATCTTCTCTTTTTCTCAGGCTATTCTCTGTCAGTACGTTTAAAAGAATATGCAAAATTTGTGTTATTTTCCAGCAGAATCGGAGGGAATGCTGTAGGTTAGGTACTTTGCTTTCAGCTGATGCACTGAGACAGCACTGCCCTTGTTTACTATCTGCAGGAAAGCATTGAAGAGCGCCTAGAGGCATTGGATATTGATGTGAGCAAAGTAAAAACTCCAGGTGGCCTTCCACAAACAGATAGCTTTGCGGTACTTTTGGTTCAGGGCTTGGAAAGCAACGATGCAGAAATCTTAAACGTAAGTATTACAAGATCATTGTATGCTGTTTATCTATTCACTGAGACTTGTGGGGAGCCATCCTGAAAGCCGGGGAGGCTGAACAGTCAAGAACCCGTTGTTTCTCCCAGCTGCCTTTTGCTGATTTGCTGCTCAAGGCAGTGGTATTATAAATGATAGTAGCGGTATTACTTTTTTGCTGTTATCTACCTTGCTTTCTGAGTCAGTCCATGAACTTTGAGGTGCTTCTGTTTATGATAAATTTGTTATGTCACAGTTCAGATGTTTTACAAGCAATGTTACTAATGCAGCCATCTCCCCTTTAGCTTGAGCTGGAGCATAATCTGTGCTTAGTCTCCTGAGTGTACGGTTTCCAAGTAGATAGTTTGAAAAATGCATTGATGACAACAGTTTCACTTGAAAAGCTTACTGTTGCACTTGGACTAGGAGGAAATAATAGTTCTGGGGCAGGGAAATGAAATCTTAAGAATTTAATGCTGAATAGAAATTACTTGTCACAGATTCTGGTGAAAGGCATTTACTTACAGAAGTAAAGCACAGGAAATAGCAAGGGAAATTTTAATGTGCCTGTGATGCTTCGTTTCTAACATGGGGGGGGTGGGCTAGAGGCAATGCTAGATTGTTTTAGATGAGTTAATCAAGTGTCTTATTTTGTTAATTGTAGCTGACTTGAAAAATGGAACGCCTTTTCATAGTAAATCTTCTTTTATTCATTATCCTCATCTTAGCATACAAAGGCAGTGGAGTAGAAAAAGAGATTTAAAGCCAGGAATTTTTGATTGTGCTCATTGCTCATACACATGTTAAAACTGAATGATTCTCTGATCATGTTTTTCCATTTTAACAGAGAGTGCTTAACACAAGAAAAGAAAATGTAATAAAGAACACAGTAGCCAGAATGCCTATACATGCTGTCATTCCACTGCTGCATGAGGTAGGAGAGACTGCGTTTCGTGTCATACAAGCCACATTTGGTTTGCGTTCTAGCAGGGGAAAATCCAGGATATGTCTCTCTATTTTTACCAATGAAATTGGTTTGGTAGTCTTACAGGACAGAAATTGTTCTTGATTTCTCTCTCATACGCTCTTACCTTCTCTGGCTGAAGCTTAACCAAAAGACAAAGTGCCACTGTCAAAGCTAGGAAGAGCATTAGATCATGTAGTATTATCTTAAATGATTATGTGGGAAAAAGAAAAGGAAGAGGTTGAGCTAAAGCTTGTTTAGTCCATGGCAAACAATTACCATTACATCTTCTTTTGGATGATAATTTGAAACATGGAAATAGCAGCGCTAGCCAGAGCAAGTTATATGAGCATAAATATGCTAGATACTCACGTGAGAGAACGAAAAATAGAATACGTACTTACAGCAGTGAGTTTAGATAGCACTTGGAAATTGACGGGCAATTTCTTTCCTCTTTTGAAGATACCTCAGAAGCCCAGTTGCTATATATAAGCTTTGCGACATCACTTAGTAATAATTTTAAAAGAGATTTGGCTTCTGAACTGCTTATTCAGTGATATTAAATAAAATCTGTATTTGGACAGAAATATTTTAATGATTAGCCTTATCTAGACATTACTTTTTTTAAACTGAACATCAATTAGTTGCTTCTGTTATGTGAATGACATTCTATAACATAAGTTAATGGTTAGATTTCTCTTGTATTTTAATGTGCTGGCCACAAGTAAGATTTAATTTTTACTTGTGGTACTCATCTTAACTGAATTATGCAGATGGCCTGGTTTTGAATGTTTAGACTTCCGTTAAGCATGTGTTGTGACTCCTCCTTAGACTTATGTTAATGACGTGCAGCGTTTCTTCTCTAGGGCCTTTGTCAGAGAATCTTAAGTGCAAGTGTTTGACTATATAATCTGAGTGGATGGACAGATCTTCATGTAACTGTCTTCTCCAGAGCTTGAGATTTGTTCTGTGAAATAGCCTTTACCTGATATTACCTTCACTTGTTTCCCCAACTTGTCCACCTTGTAACAGCTGCTCTACTAAGCAAATACACAGAGACATATAAACAAAGGGATTTCCTTCTACTTATTCCTGCCAGCTTTAAGTTTCAGTGGATGTATTGCCTGTTAAGAGCTCCAGTTTTATTGTAATAATGAAACTCAGCTTCTGCAAGTTATCAACCTGCGTATGGGATGGTAGAGCCAGCAATGTAATATTCTGGAGCCTGGCAATGGTTAATCCTATCAAAGTTCAAATGCCTGGATATCTTTCTGCTCCAATATTGGGGCTGTCACATGGATGTAATGTTGGGTTTTTAAACTCATTATGTGTTTGTTACTTATTGCTGACTGTTTTTGTCCTTTTAGCTTACGAAGAGATTGCAGGGCAACCCATACAGGTAAGAGACAACTCAACTACAGTTTAATTCACCTGAAACTTTTCTAGTGTGTGCGTTATGGTCCCTCCCTCCACCTATGTGATTGATTTTCATAGTAACTGTAATTAAACTGCAGCATCTTGAGGTAAAAATTCTCACCTGATTGTGGGTGCAAAGAGGAACTTTCATTAAGGCAGTGCTTTGTCAGGATGACTGAAGTGAAATTAAAAAGGGAAAAGGATACCTGAAATAAGCATATAACCCTGAGAATGTATCTGAAGTCCCAGAATATCAACACTGCGGATGTGATCAATATGTAAAATAAAATAACTATCAGATGTATAGCTTGTTCGGTTTAATTATTAAATATATTTAGACATCTCCTGGTGTTGTGTTTAATTAATAACAAAACCAGCTCTTCCTCTCCCCCTGTGCCATCTTGTTATATTGCTATAAGGATAGCTTTGCTGAGACTAGCTGTCCTTAATTGTGTTGTTTGTTTTTTAAATAAAAATTCCCTCATTGTAGGTGGAGAAAAAAGTAGCATGCTTTGATCTTTTATTCACTGAAACCTCCCATAAAAGATGTCAGAAACACAGACCCCTGAACATGTCTAGTTTAATCCCTCACTTAAATGTCTGTTCTTTTCTGAACAAATAACTTACACAGGTATCTCATCTGGGTAGCTGAACTGTTATATTTCCATCTGCATTTATCTTCTTATAAAATGAAAGAGGAACACTTTCTATAGAACTATTTAGCATCTAGAATGTGAAATGGGTATTTCTCAGCCAGTATCTCTTTGATATAACTTATTTTTCTTTTCCAGTGCCTCACTAATGGTTCGATGGTTGAAATCTGTTTTTACTCTACATGCATCCTACCTTTCCACAGTAAGTATTTTGCATTAATGCTAATGCACGTAACTAAAAGTAGATTTAAATGCTTAAATGTATGTATGTTCTTCCTTCAGGAATCTGTCTCCTGCTCTCCACATGTGGCACTGCCCAAATCAATGTACAGAGGGCTATACTTCTGCCACTTCTGCCGAATTGCTGCACATCGGTTATAAATAGTTTGTCTTAGTCATTCATGACATAATTATAGTCATCCCAAAGTCAAACCAAGATAAGTTATGTCATACCTGTGAGAGTTAGGGAACGAAATTACTGTCAAAGAGTAATCTGGCCTGTGTCGCTAAATCTTACAGAACTAAATTTGCCTTGCTGTTGTAACGCTCATCTTGAGACTATCTTGGGCATGGCTAGATTTATAGGGTAAAGGTGTGCCAAAGTTGGCAGGGTAGTAAGTAATGTCGTAGCTTGTGGATTGAAGTCCAGCCTTGCCTTACAAGTGATGGATAAAGCACTCTTGCTCAGTTAAGAAAAAGGCATTTTGGCACTGTTAGTCCTTTCTCCCATTTATTATAGGATTGCTGTGCATCAGAACTTGCACACGTTGCTGAGGCTGCATTCGTACGCTGGTGTATATTCAGTTCCCATTTACACAGCTTTCCAAATAGTGCTTCGACACCTGCTTATGGCAGTGACTGTGGAAAGGAAAAGTAGTATAAGAAATGCCATGTTTTGAAAGTAGATGATGTTTCTAAACATGGCTAAATGTTAATTGATCAGGCTGCAGGTGGTTTCTGTGAACTCTCAGCTCTCCCTTCTGTCTAGAATAATGCGAGCAAGGATTGCTTGCCCCAAACATACAAAGGTAGTTTAAAAACTTAAAAATAAGACATTTGGGATGTGTTGGTCAACAGCTTCATTTTTCTTCATCCCTCTCTTCTCCCAAGTTGCCAGACCTTATTCCTCAGCTGGGAATGCTATACCAGTTAATGGAGAGCAGAGTAAAAACTTTGCAAAAGCTTTCCCGTCTGCACGGAAGACTCTTCATTCTTGTCACCCAGGTGAGTTCCAACTAAATAACATGGGATGTGTAGAAGTATTGTTTGCAGACTTAACCTCCTGTTGTGATTACATCTGATGGGACCTGTCATCGGGAACTTACGTACAGCTACGCTGATAACGCTCAAAGCAGTACACTTAATTGACTATCTAGTCAGTCCGTGCTCACTGGAAGTGTTACACATTTTTTCCTGCCAAATGTGTCTACTAACCCATAGAGTTCTAAAGGGGAGTAAATAGGAGGTTCTGGGCCACTTCAGAGCAGATGCCTCTAAAATTTTACTTTGTCCTTCATACTTGTTTGGCTGTTAAACTACTACTATAAATGAATTAATCAGTGTTAAACTTGATGTAGACTTCATTTACATTGTTATGAGTTCTGTTGACTTTTAAGGTTGGAATACATGATTGCATCTAAGGCTAATCTGCAAATTCCATTCAGGTTGCAGCATCGGAAACGGTTCAGGATGTAACTGAGGTTAATCAGACTGCAAAGCTGGTATATGAGGATGGTAAGTGTTGTATGCTAGGTGTAGCTCAGCTCCTGAATTCACGTGACAGCCGATACCTGGTGGCTGTTCATCATGCCCCTGTGCTTATCTATTAGTGTACAATCTGCAAGTAGAGAGTTTTTTGTGGGAAGTCCATGGCAGGAAAGTCAGTGGTTAATGATGCGGGCATCTTGTAGTTGGTTGTTCCTTCCTTCCTCCCCCTCCTTTTATTTCCTTTCATTCCCTCCCATCCCTGCTTCACAAATTAAGGAATCAGTTAATTGGAAGTTCAGTATGCTGCTTAACTTAACTGGCAACCTTAAATTTCTAGTGTTAGCTGCCCTTCTGCTAAGGTAGACACAGTCAAGGCATGTTTACGTTTGAGTCAGCAGTACGTCAAGGTAGTGGATGTGAGTGTGTGTGCATGTGCACTTCCAATTTGGCCTTTTTTTCTACTGCAACTTCATACCGTATAATTGTAACGGAAGTGACTTGTTCCTAATTCATGTTGATAAACCTCATCTTCAGGTAGAATTAGTTTTGCAACTGAAATAGCACAGTTTGGAGACTTAGCAGCATGTGGCGTTGGGCTTTGTTTGCACAATGACGTTTTACAGTCTGTTCTCCAGACTGAGGGATTGTTTCCTCTTTGCAGAATCCTCAGAGGAGGAAGGCTCAGATGATGAGATGATTGCAGATAAAGACTCTGATGTAAGTGCAGTTGGATCAGATCTCACATTTGCTTGTAACAGAAATTATGTGACTGTCAAAGGTTCAAACATTCCTGTTTATTTTTCCCCCAGGAAAACTGGGATGAAGATGAAGAAAGAGAGGAGCAATCTGATGAACAAGACATGACTGTTGAAAAGGAAATCAATGGTGATTCTGATTTGGAACCAGAAAATGAAAGTGAAGAAGAATAACAGCACGAAAGAATAATTTTAACAGTTTAAACAAGTGGGCCACCAAACTCTAATTCTGGATCATCTTGCTGAAAGATGCCATATTTGCATATAGGGAGTGCAGACTCATGTACGGCCTGTGTGCAGAGGCACATGTGGGGCACTGTGCATTTCTGAATCCAGAATGTTTAACCATACCAGCCTTCTCTCGCCCTATTTCCCTGCGCTTACTTATAGAAACATTTCTTCCACCTCATGGTCAGATTATGCCTGTCATGTGGACATGCATTTGTATCTCAAGTGAAATAAATCTGCCACCGCTGTTTGTGTGGTAAACTTGGTTCAGCTTTACATTGAATTTGTTTCAAATATTCAAGGATCAAAGACAACCAGTCTATACCTTCTTTCCATGCTTCAGTTAGCAATAGCAAGTGGGCATCCTGCTGCATTTTTAAAAAAAAAAAAAAAAAAAATCCATGTGGTGGCCCCTGAGGACTTGTGCTACTGGCAAACATCACTAGGAGCTGCAGATCAAAAAAAAAAAAAAAAAAAAAACCAAAACAGAAAAAAGGAAAAAAAAAAGATATTTTTGTAATATTTAAATTCTCTACTGAATTTCTTTTCTCCCCCCGACTCCCATCCTCCATTGGTTTAGCCATGCCTTGGCAATACCTGAATGCCAACCTGACTTAAAAACGGCTTTTTCTTTTTTTAACAAATTTGAACTCAAGACTTTTCTATGTATAAATCAATGACTTTTCTTGTGCTTCAAAAGGACATTAGAACTATCAGTGGCTCCTAATTTTGTTTTAATGGAGGCTGTATATAAGTTTAATGCTAACCCAGAGGATAGACTGTGTTGAATTGGGTGGGGAAAGGGGAGTAACACAGGGAAATGAGAAGGTGAATACTTGTGAATATGTAGCGCACAGCTATACCTTTATTATGGATTTTTAATCTCAGTGGCAGAATAAGGACAGCTATTTGCTCAGCTAATGGAAGCTGAAGTGGTGCAAACACATTTTTAAGAGCAAAACAAGGTAGAGGTTTGAGCCATTCACCACTATAATGTACAATAATATATTTGTCTATAAATGGAGCTGTTGCAACTAAATACCACCCTCTTTGTAAAGTGAATAAATATACATCTCCTTTACCAAATACCTGTCCTGTGGTGTTTGTTGAGAGAGAGGGTGATGGTTAAGGATGAAATGCTGTTTGTAGAAAGGAGGAGGAAGCCAACCTAAAAGGTTTCAGTGTTGTGCAAAGCATCTATTGTTACCGATTTCTTAGCTTCCTACGTTTCAGTCCTATCCGTTGGTTTGTCCACTGCTTGGGGATTGCATTGGGGTTGCAGCGTTGTCTGGAGGTGTAGGGGATTGTGTCATTGGCAAAGCTGTAAGAGACATGTTCTGTCTTTGGAGAGCTGGAGCTAGAAGGGCAGCAGTTGGAGGCTTCCAGTCTTCGGAGGGTTTTAACTGACAGTAAATTAGTGTCTTAATAATTTGTAAAGCTGGGGTTTTATTTCATTTCTGAGATGCTGTGAAGATAAATGCCAACACTTGTGCACTGTCTGTACTCACACAAGCCACCAAATTAGGCTGAACTGATGCGTAAATTTTTAACCAGTACTGATGTTACTATATGCAGGTAGGCTTCAAATCGGGCAAAAGAGGGCTGTGAATGAAGGTGTGTTGCATCTCAGGTGAGTGCTGTTCTGTTGAGCTTTTGGGGTGTGGAGCAACACAGGGAGCAGCTGTTTTGGTAGTGCAAGGTCCTACATGTATCTGTGTCCCAGCCTTTCCAGAAGTCAAAGCAGGAGCCCTGGGTTGGGGTCAAAGAGCAGGCTGAGTATCTTGTTGGCACTGTTTGGGTATGGGGAGTGTGGCATTGGAAACTTGCCACCCCTCCCCACTGCACCTGTAAGGTAGGCATTACCTGTGTCCATCCTTTCAGTGCACCAGAAACCTGTTGCAGGACTGGAGCTGTGGGAGAACCTGGCAGCAGGAAGAGGAGGGGGAATTCAAGAACGTTTTGTTCATTCTTCAGTCTCGCTGACATTGAGATTCTGCTAATCTGTTTCAATATCAGACAAGGTGGTAGCAGGGGTATGAGTTCTGGTCTCCTACTCTGGTGTTATGACAGCTGGGTCACGCTGTCATGTGAGCCCTCTGCCTGTATCATCTTCAAGCAGCTGTTCTGTGTGAAACTGTTCGGGTATGGCAGCTGCAAGGAATTGGGCTGGTTGTTCCAAAAATTTCCCTCACCTTAGAGCTGGCAGTTCTGTGCACTTCCTAATCCTGACAACTATTTATCTGCAAAGCCAAGGTCTCAGCCAGCTGATGACTAAGCTGTTTGTGTCTTCGTCTTTCAAAGATGCAGCATCCTCTGGAGAAAGAGGCTGGAAATGGGGTAGGTGCTCCCTTGTAGCCCTAATCCTGGTAGTTTTGGAGCAATTAAGAGATTAAAGAGAACAGACTAGCTGCTCATTCGGAGCAGTGGAGGCTGGATGAGGGTTTGTGTAGAGAGTCCAGGGTGTGTCCAGAGAAAGCCTCCACGGTTGAGCAGTCAACAAATCAACGGGGTGGAAACTCTGAGGCGCACTTCTGGTTTTATTTGCCTAACTAGTATTGTGTCCCCTTTATAGGTGTGTATTTAACGTTTGTCCAGGCACCACTGCACAGCGTAAGGGATTTTAGTTTGCTGTTTTTCATGTGGTGGAGGCCTTATTTCCAGGTCATAGAAGTAGATACACTTTGAATGTGATAAGGAGCAATACCATAGATGGCCAGGGGGTGTCATACCAGCTCCACAAAAATTGCTTGGATTACCGGGCACCAAGAGCAACCTGTGACTTGCGCCTTTGAAGATGGCATAATCACACTGTTGCTACATGCATCCTGCTGTAAAACGGTGTTGCTCCCATTCTCGCCTCTTGTTATGTCCTACTTCCACAGGGACTTAGTACTACACCAGGACTTGGTGCAAGAGGTGCTTGTTGCCTCTCTTGCTAAATATTTCGGTGTTTCATCTGATTCTCGGAAGTTTGGTAGGGGAATAAGAGCTGCCCATGTGGGATGTGCACCTGTGTTTGTTAAAGGTTCTGCTGTGTAAGGACTTGGGAGTATGGATGTTTTGCTTTTGTCTGCTTGCATGCTATGGGAAGTGATTTAATTGGTTTTAAAAAAAAAACAAACACTTTTTTTGGTTCATCCTTTAAATTACTTTTGCTAATGGCTTCTCTGTCCCAAAATAACTATCTCAATGACATTGGTTAAGAAGAAGCAAACAAAAGCAAAACATGCTGTTGGAGACAGGGTAGAGGAGGAGGAGGATGTGGAAAGGGAGAAAAGAAGGAAACATTTAAGATGCACAACTAGTTCTTAGAAAATTCCTGATTACTGGGAACATCAGCATGTAGACATTTCAAAACTGCACGTGAAAATTACAGAGGTGGCATATAGCTTGATAGCCAAGTTGTAGCTTAGGCTGTTCTGTGATGAAACAAGGGCTTGGTACTGTATTCACCCTTTTTTGCGTGGGAGGGAACTGTTTGGTGATAAGGAAAACTCATTCTGTGCACAGTTTTGCCCTTTGCCCCTTTAACTGGTGCATAAACCAAGATTAAGTCTCCTAGAAACTCATCTGTGGCCTTTGGGATATTGGTGCCCTGCTCCCTGGAAGGAGGGGGCTGGCGAGAGATGATAGTGGCAAACACTCTGTTTTCTTGCAGGTGTGTCCAAACTCAGCTGTGGGACCTTGATGAACCATCCAGGAGACTCTCTTGTTTCCCTGGTTTGCAGGAAAGCCAGATATTTTGTGAGTTAATTTATGGTGGGCAGCTTAAAACTTCAGTTTTGCTTTAGAGAGCAGTATGATTGACCCCGGAAGGAAAAATTATTCCTACCTCTCCAGTCTGCAAAAAGTGGGTGACTGCTACTTTGGCTGGTTGCCAGGTGGCCATACCGTTCCAGTTTGGGATTGGGTTTGGGATCAGTCTTGCCATCTCCCTCCTGACATGTAGGTCCCTAAGCTCTCTAACTGGGTGTGCAGAGCACCTGGAGTCACCAGGAGAGCCGCTGGAGCTGTGGTTTGGAGGCGATCTTGTAAAGCAGGTAGTGCATAATATTAAGTTATGGTGTCTGGATGCCTCAGCTCTTATGTTGTCACAGCTGTGGTGTTTTTCAGTTCATTTAAACATCTATAAGGGTTTGTTTTGAACTGGAGAGAGAGATCCACTTCCTGTTGGGGTTGCAGAAATAACACGTGGGAAGGCACTGCACTCAAAGAGGAAATAACTTGCCAAAATGTGTTTGCTTGTTGCCAGCATGATTGTTTCTGACCCAACTGCTGCCTAAAACATAGTCTCTTTTTTAGATCTTTTCTTCAAAACTACCTTATACACAGCCCTTGCAAAATCAAGAAGATCATAAAGAAAATCCTGCTTGGAACAGAGCCTGGGCCTCTGCATGAGGAGAATTTTGTCCAAGTGCCTTCATCTCTGCTTCTGTTTTGGCAGCAAGATACAAAATTGCTCAGCAAGGAGGTATGAGAGAGAAGTAAGATTTGTGTGAGTGAATTTTACGTTATCTAGGAGGGGAAGTGAAGTCATGGTCAGACCTGGAGCCTATCCAAAGCTCTTCTAATCACGGAGATGGGGTTAACTAGGTTATTTCAAATACCTTGGCTCAGTAATGAGCACGCTAAGTTATTTAGGAATAACTTAGGGAATTAATGGTGCATTTTATCCTTGAGAAGAAGTATTTCCCTTAAGCTCCATGGGGGCTTGGAGGGGAGGGGGTTGTCCCTAGGTTCCCCCCACGATGGTTACTGCACACACAAGCTTAGGACCCCCTTGATCTCTGCATCTGTGAATTGGAGGACTGTTTGCTTTCATCAACATTAGAGAGCACTTGTCTGTTGGTTATGTTAGTGACTTCCCAAAGCCCCTGCAATAAAACAGTCAACAATATTTTGGTGCCTGATGGCATGTTTCAGAAGGAGCAGGCTTGTGCGTTTGTCATGCTCTCTCACACATAGTAAACTCATTCTTTATATTCAGCTGTTGGCCGACGGGGGGCAATAAATGATTTATAACCATGGCAACAGTTGCTGTGGGAAACTGGCATCAACAAGAATCTTTTTCATGTCCACATCAATGAAAGTATTAAAAATCTTCCCGCTCTGAATCGGGTGAGACCATTTGTGACACTTCCCAAAAAGGTGGTGTAGAGGTAAGTCAGATTGAAATGATATCAGACAGGCTGTCTGGTACAGGAACCGATGACCCTTTCAGCTGCCTCAAGTTGGAAGTTCCTGTAATTAGATCAAAGAACTGTTTTCTGCCCCCAGCTGAACCTGGATTTTCTGGGAAGGGGGGTTGACAGCGAAGGTTGGTAGAATCTGCTTTTGCTGGAGTTGCGCTGTGTTGGTTCAGAGATTTCTGTAATGCAAAAAATCTCATGGTGTGAACTCGGGGAACGTAGGGACATGGGTATTTGTAGTCACTGTGTCAGCTGACTGGCTTCCAGCACTTGTAGGTTGGAAGGAGCTTGGGTCCTCTCCAAACCTGCGGTTCTCTGAAGCTTTATCGTGTGTTCAGGCTCCTCAGAGCAAGATGTATAGCTGAAATAGAGTTTGTAGATACAATTAAAGATTTGGAAAAGGAAACTAAGAGGATGAAGGAAAGGCTGTTCTGGAAAATATGAACTCTGGTGGATGCTTCAAACTGAATGACTTTACCTTTAAATAAAGGGAGTTTCAAAGTGACAATTCCTTTTCTACAGTCTCCTAATTTCCAGTGAAATATTTTCATGTTTAGAGGAAGGGTTTTTCCCTCTATCTGTAAGTAAATTTCTCTCTAACTAAGGTAATGTCACAGAAGACTCCTTTTGTAAGGCACTGAAACCTGCGCTTGCTGCTGCTTCGTGAAGGGGTCTGATAACGATTTTGGAGCTTGGTTGGTGCTTCCAGGGGTTGTCACCTCTCCCTGCCCCCCAGGTTCCATAAATTCTAACTTAGTTTGCCAATCTTTGCTTATTCTGGATGATTTTTTCTAACGTGTATTAGTGTCGTGATGACCACTGCTAGAAACTGCAAGCAGAAGAACTGCAACTGTCTGCTTGGCACCCAGCATGCTCGTGAGTGCGCAGGAGGCTTTGGCTGCACATCCCTGGATCTTCCAAAGGCACCCGCTGGAGTGATGATAAGCCAGCCTGATGCAAAATGTGCTAAGCCTGTAAAAGACAGGAAAAATTAGCGTTTGCATTTCTATATGATTAAAGCCTGAGTGAAACAGCACTAGGTGGCATCCAAGTCCTTCTTGGTGCTTCCAAAATGTTGCAAGTAGGAAACCATGCTGCACACGCTGGTCAGAACCGCATGGGTCACTGCTCTTCATAGATGATCTCCTTTTAGTCTGATTGTCTTTTAGGAGAAGTGTATATTGTTATGGATGTAAGGTTGCTTTTAGTTCAGAAGTGGTGTCTTGAATACTTTGCTTTTCTGGAAGCTTGAAGTTTGAAATGAGATTTCAATTCAACTTGGAAATGGTACATTTGCAGAAGAAAAAATGAATTTTGAGCAGACTAATAGTTTAATGCACAAAAAAGGGAGAGGGTGAAGTGAATGATAAGGGAGGGAAAAATTGAAGAGAAATTTTGAAGTTTTTTGGCTGTTTTTATTGGGGAGAGGCTGAAGCATTTTATTTTAGTATTCTAACAGAACTGCTGACTTTTTCTTTGGAATTGATTGTTATTAAACTGACTTTAATATTTTCATTTAATCTCCTTTAGGTACTCACAAAACAATCCCCAGTTATGTCAGTTTTGGTTTTTTGGTGTTTTTTTGTTGTTGTTGTCAGGTTTTTTTTTTTGTTTTGTTTTTAAATTCAAGTCCATTGAATTCATCCATCTTAAATTCAGATTTCAACCTGAAAATTTTGTTTCCCACTTGGTCCTGGCAAGGAGCGCAGCTGAGGAGTAGTGCAGTGGGCAGCAGTGCAAGTGAAATCCTGCTCCAGAGCCACTCGCCAGATGCGATGCTCTCAGTTCTTCGTTGTTCAGAACTCCTCTGGGAAGCAGTGATGTTCCTGGGACTAGTCATAGTCCAGCATTTAAAAATGGATGTGTTGATAACGGTGCTGTAATCCAAACCGTTTTGGAAAGGGGACCAAATGTCAGATGCTTCTGTTGCTGGGCCAGGCAGTGCAACACCTAAAATACCCTCAGAAGGGGGAATATAGCTTTTGGGGATTGGAAGAGACAAAATAACCATTGAGGCAGGGTTTTTTTTCTTGTCTTTCAGTCCGCAGCTCCAAACTTTTGATTGCTTTGCAAAATGGTGGGAAAAATGCAGCTAACACAAACCCGCTGTAGCAGTACACCTCCCTCTGCGCTGCCTGGGATCTGTCCCCAGGCCTTTGTGGTCCATCACGCAGGAAGGCCTCAGTGTGTGCTCCTCTGAATGTGACTTTTGGCTCTTTGTCTTGTGCCACATCAGTCTGTCTTCTCTGTGGGGAAGGCTGTTGCAATGTTCTTAAAATGTTGGAATAACAGAAAAAAAGAAAGAACTTGATGATCGCTTTTTACGTAAAGCAGTAATAGCACTTTTGGAAATACACAGAACTTAAGTGCACTCAGGGACCATAAAGGATGCCAATCCAGTCCTTGTGAGAAGATATCTGTAGAAAAGGGAGTTAAATAAGCATGGTCTATGTGTCCAAATTAATTTGCACAGTGTGTTTCTCTGGCGCATGAAGCTTTGCTAGTGTGCGCAGAATCTCAGCTTTCATCAATTTTTAAGTGTACTTTTAGTTCCCGTGGCTTCAAAAAGCACCTCCCAAGAGAACCAAGCCTAATTTATTGGTGAACAGGCTGAATATGCAGGTGGTCTGAAACAGCAAGTCCCTGTTCTTCGCTGGCTGGCGTGCCAGTCCTAAAACCTTGTGATGCTGATTTGCTGTCTTTTCCCCCCTTCCCTGCTGGTAGGGGCTAGTGTGGAAAGGGAAGGGAATCAGAGCGAAATGCTGAGGTTAGGGCAGGGATAGCTGTATTTCTGGGCAGTCATTATGTTCCTCAGGGGGTGACTGCAGAAAAACTATTCTAAAAAAAAGCCTCCATTAGTTCCTCTGTAAAGGCCGTATTTCCCCCTTGATATCTTCACAAATCTGTTGAAGGCAGTGATGGTTGCAGTGTGGCATTTGCCACAATTGAAACTTCTGCTCTAGACTGAAGTATGTGGTTAAATACGTTGCAGAGGCTGCCCTTTTGAGATGGTCTGATACTGAGATGTCACTGACATGCTGGGAGGAGAAACTGGTGGAGAGACTAGCCGAGGTCCCAGAGGCCCAGGAGAGTTGTAGGTGCCATCTGCTGAGGCTGTTGAGGGCTAGCGAACTGCTGGAGGGAGTTCAGCATGCAACGCTGAGGCCAGGTACAGGAGCCGATGTCACTGTGTCACTCAGGAGAGGAAATGACTGATTAGACAAGGCCTCTAACTTTGAGGCCCAAGATTTATTTTCTCCCGAGGATTTAAGATTAGAGCTTATTGCATCTGCTAAGAAATGCCCTGAATGTCAAAAATAGGGCTTGCTGAGTGGGGCTCCAAGTGTCATCGCATTATGGCTGTTGAAGGATTAGATTAGAGTAGATTCTCCTGTGCAAATCTTCCTTCCATTAACCTCCCCAGTCAGCTTGACGCTTTCAGTTGCTGGATTAGCATCTCCTAAGAGCGCCTGCTCTTGTTCCTCTTGGCATCCCTCCATTTGTCAGTCCTTCCTTTGGTTAACACCTCTCACTTGCCAGGGCCAAATAAACAGTGTCATTTAAAAAACAGCATTTAATGCTGTTTTGTATGATAGTGCTGTAATATCTTGAAGAGAGGGGAGGCTTGGGGGGTCTTATCTGCTCCAGCTATCTTAACTGCAGCATTCTGTATTTCTGTACTCTAAAAGGGTTTAAAGTATGATTTCACAGGGAACAATTCCGGCTCTGTATGTGAAGAGAGGAAAGGCTGACGGAGCAGAAGGGAGGTGAATGTGTGTGCAAGAAATCCTTGTTCATTAGAGGCGGGGGGGAAACAAAAATGAGTGACTGTGCAAGTTCACCTCTGATGTGTGCCTCGAGGGAAGAACTTGAGTGCTGCCCTGTAATTTCCTTTTAGAAATATGAATACAGCTGCAAGCGATGAGAAGTCTTAAAACAGCTGCAGATATCTTCCCTTGCTTTCCAGGCCTTGCTGAAGGGGGCCTCTAGGAGTTGTCATAGTGTTTTATACCGGTACCTATTGCCTTTGCATCTGAGCTATCTTGTAGCAATTAGAGTGGGTTTTGTGGAGTCTGGTCACCGCATGTTTCTCTTGGAGCTTACATGGAGATCCTATGTTTTTCATCTCCTCTTGTCACTACAGTGCCAGTGCAGCAATGTCACCTGTGGTGCGTTGACCTTGGCCAGCTGCCAGACGCCCACCCAACTGCTCTCTCACTCCCCCTCCTCAATGGGACAGCGGGGGAAAAAATAAGATGGAAAAAAGCTCATGGACTGAGATAAGGACAGGGAGATCACATACCAATTACCATCATGGGCAAAACAGACCCGGCTTGGGAAAATGAATTTAATTTATTGCCAGTTAAAAGAGATTTGGATGGTGAGAAACAAAGGCAAAAGTGAAGCAGCACCTTTCCCCACCCCTTTGACCCAGACTGAACTTCACCCCTTCATTCCTGACACACTACCTCCCCTGTCACCCTCAATGGCACAGGGGGACGGGGGCTGCGGTCAGTCCATAACAGCTCCTCTCTGCCGCTCCTTTGTCCTCACACTTTTCCCCTGCCCCAGCATGGGTACTCCCCATGGGCTGCAGTCCTTCAGGATGAACGGGTCCTCCACGGGCCAGCTTTCTTCAGGAAATATCTACCTCCTCCAGTGTGGGGTCCTCCACGGGCTGAGTGTGGATACCTGCTCCGCCGTGGCCTCCTCTCTGGGGGCTGCAGGGCAGTCCCTGCTCTGGCACCTGCAGCACCTCTTCCCCTCCTTCCCCCATCGTTTTCTGCAGGGCCATTTCTCTCACTTTTTTCCTCACACCTCCCTGTCTTTGTGGTGTTTCACCCTTCCTTAAGCACGTTTTCCCCGGGGTGCTACCACCGTGGCTGAGGGGCTGGGCTGTGCCCTGAGGCGGGGCTGCTGCAGGACCGGCCCTGACTAGCGCGGGTCAGCCCCGGCCTCTCCTCACAGAGGCCGCCCCGCAGCCCCCCGCTCTGCCTTTGGAGTGTGCACCTGGTTTTGGAGCTGTGACGACCACCTGCTGCCACTGTGTATGAAGCTTGAAAAGGTATTTATAAATAAGCTATTGATTGCGTGGCTGCAAAGGGCTGTGAAATCAGCTAGTGGAAAATTAGGCAGAGGTTTGCAAGAGGAATAAAGCTGCAGCTAATTTAACTGGCCTGTTTCACAAAGGTGAGAGATGAGGTGTGCTTAATCAGGAATGTGTGAATTGGCAGGTGGGATGGGGCTGAAGTCACCTGTCTTGTCCAGAGTCCCATCTCTGGCAGTCCTGGGCTCAGTGTTTTAGAGCAAGGCACGAGAGCCCTGCCGTGGGCAGGTACAGTATTTCATCCTAATGGAGGGCATAAACCCGGCCCTGATCTCTGCTTCAGAGTGCTTGATGTGAGCTGTTGGGAGATTTATGAATTAGACAAGAACTGAAGATCCCCAAGGGATCTGGTTTCCAGTCACACCTCTGTTCAGATTCTTTGCACTCCCTAGGACCCCTCCTTGAAACTTCAGCTATTTGAGGAAACAAAGCAAATGAACCCAACCCTGACCTGTCAAAGCTCTTTTACCTCGCTCTCAGTGGAGTCATCCAGAGTGCAGACTCTCTTTAAATCAACTTTATATAAGCTCTTAATTACACAGCTTAAAAAAAAAAAAAGTGATGGCCAGATGTGAAACAGGGTAAGACATTGACTCCTACTTGGAAAGAGGAGGTAGGGGGTTCTGCACTGAAATATATTTAACTACTTAAGTGCCATGCAGGAGTCTGCAGGTTTTGCAGTTGTTGGTCAGGAAACTACTGGTATGTTAGACGTGTTGGAAAAGTTGTGTGTGATGAGCAGACAAACCACACTACAGCCTGGTGGTTCTTCCTCTTCTCCCACTCCCTTCCCCAAAATATAATGGGTCAGTCATATGGTGATGCTGCCTCCTATTCAGGATCCGGTCTATCTTCATGTAACCCTCCTGATGTGTCAAAGCAAAACCCAAATAATACAATGATGGGCTGAAAGTTGTTACTGCTGCTTTCCAGCTCCATACAGTTTGAGCTCATACAGCTGTCCTTCAGGAGAGGCAAGTGCAATGCTTCAGTTGGGTGAAACAAGGACTAGGCTGCTAATGAACAGGCATCGATTTACTCCTTCAGCTCTACTGCTGAGATACGCAGCTCTTTGGGGCTTGTGTGCCCTGACCTGGCCGTGAGCAAAAGAGTTTCCCTGTGGAGGTAGCAGGGGGCGAGCTGGGTGCCAGGGGAAGCTCGTGGGGGTTTGGGGCTGTGGAACTGTGTGGTCTCGTGTCCTTCTGGACACTGGGGCACGGGAAACAGAAATGCCTTCTCCAGTGTTATCCAAGCAGTTGCAGAACCCCTGAATATCTGTCTAGTAGGACATGCTCAGAAAAACTTATACTTTGATGCAGCTACGCCTTCTTTCACAGCAAATGACTGCTTTGTCCAGAACTTCAGACTCGCTAGGAGTCCTATGACAAAAAACTTAATAGAGCAGGCTGAATGGGTCGGAGAAAAGTTGGTTTATGTGTTTGTGAATAAAATGCATGATCATGTTGTGATATCTTCTGGTAAAAGCTGCATTGTGGTTGCCATTGCAGGAGGTTTTTTGCCTAGCTACTGCTTTGTTCAGTGAAATATTCAGAAATCACAAAGATTCAAGAATTTTAGTACATATAATTGCTTGCTCAAAATTCAAACTGAAAAGCAGCTGTAATTTAGGGTTCATTTTGTTTCTGGTTTTTTCCTGTTTCAATTACTTCGGAAGCAGAAACAATGCCATATGGCTTGGACACCCACTTGCGCATGTACCACGAGTGCAGAGGCAGCAGTGTGGCGAATTGTTCCAAGAATAATTACTCAGCTGAATGTTGCTTCTGTGAGCTATTTGGAAAATATTTGCTAATAATCAGTTTCTGCATAAAAGTCAGTATTGGTTTGTAGATAGCAAAATGACCTATATTTGTCAGCTAATTTATTCACAAACATTTCAACCAAAGCTTGTTTTTCTAAACAAAGAAAATATCTGTGTCAATAGATACTGTTTTGCTTTAAAACTTGAGAGCTTTATCAGCCATTACCTGAACCAGCAGCTAAGTTAAAACTTCAGCAAAGCATCTTATCTCTTTAAATATTCAGCAGTAGAATTAAATAGGTGTTGAGAGAAACAAAAGATTTTTAAAACAAAATGAGGAAATTATCAGTAGGGGTTCTGAAGTCTAGTTGCCTCACTTCCTTTGGTGGCAATCTAGGTAGCCTTTTCCTGGAGAAGTGGCACATGAGGACTTTCCATCTGTAAGTGCAAAGCCTAGATGAGAAATGGGAGTTACTCTGTTACAGTGAGACGGTCGCAGTATCAGGCTGTGTGGACTCCTTGGATATTGGAGGAAGGAATAAGCACAGAGCTGCATGTGTGTTATTTTGTTCTTGCTAGGTTCTACAGAACCACAAGGCTGGCATTTGTGTTTATTATAGAAAAATAATCAAGAGCATTAGTTCTAGTAAATTAAAGTAACTTGGAGAGGAGGTTAAGCACCACTATGTGCCTGCCTGTTCTTACTTTTCATCCAGTGTCTACTGCAGCCCACTGCGGAGGACAGCTGTGGGCAAGGCAGACCCTCAGTCTGACCAACCGTATGGCCACTCTTGTGCCATGCAGGGAACTGCTGTGTTATCCTCTGCCGTATAGGTGCTTTACAGTCACCCTGCAGTGAAGAATGGCAATGCATGTGGTGGGTACCTCAGGGGAAATTTAGGTGAGCAGAATACAAATAGCTACATCCTATTTGATCAGATCACGTGGATAATATTCCTATACTTAAATATAGGTATACTTAATGTATAGACCATACTGGTGTGGATTTTACTGATTTCTCCCCCCACCAAAGAAGGCGTATTTTGCAGTCATGCACAAAATGTCTTACCAAACTGTTTACATAGTAGTATCTCCTAGAAGTGTGTTTCTTACAGAATTGCGTGTCCTGTTGCACTTCAGGATTCTCCTCCAAGTATCCTTCCAGCCTGGTCCTGTTTAATTCGTGAGGTCTAATGAGATCACAGCCCAAGGTGAAAGTACTATGGGCAAGCTGCCTGCACAAGTCAAATATATGCCAATCATAATGTATTCAAGTGTCCTGCAAAACTGTAACTACTGAATTACAGGGCCAATAGCTATATTTATCAATAATGAAATGTGAGTCTCTGGGAAGGACAGATGTTTGAGTCTCACCACCTGTGACAGCTGGTGCGTGTTATGGGACGTGACAGAATTAACAGTGAAGATACATGCCTGACACCAGCAACTGCCTCCCTTTGCACTGGTTTGGTTTGGTGGCCTCGTTGCTTAGGCTGTGTTATTAGGATGGAAGAGCAGTGAACGATAAAGGTTTTAAGTCAGTGCAGCTGCATAGCCAGCAGCCACATGGTTATGGATGACGAGAATATTACCTGTACGGTCCTGAAGATTAATCTGAAGATAACCCCGTTATCCCTTGGGATTTGTTTTGGTCATGATTAGTGCCACGTTGCCTTTACAGTTGAAATACCCTGTGTGCTATGACACATATGGAAACTGCATCATCTCTCCAGAAGGCAGAAGCAACTGATGCCACCTTCTGTCTTTTACTGTCTTGAAGCAAGCAGTAGGTTGTAAATTCTTCCAGTGCGGCTTTGTGGAGCTGGCACTTTCTTTCCCTCCCTTTAAGCAAGAACATTGACAAGCTGCCTGCCCTCCCCTGAGAGCCTCATCCTCTGGGTTTTGTTTGCACACCGCTTGCCAAACGCCTAAAAAAAGGAACCAATCAGATTGCATTTGCTTAATGCATTAATGAATCTGCTTAGGTGTCATCAAGGCTAATTTCTTAGTGAGCTGTGACAGCTTAATGCCTCGGGACTGAATTGCTGAGGAGAAGTTGCAGGATGATGGATGGCCAGAGGAGTGCTGAAACCTGAGGACTTGACCATGCCATGTCCCCCAGCCCAGAGTTAAACTTCCCTGGGTACTAATGGAAGCATGTAAACAAAAACAAAGATGAAGGTAGGTCTCCCTTCTTGTCATTCTTGCAGCAAACATCTTATTTGCTTTGTGGTTAATGCCCTTTGCCAAAGGAACTTGAACTCCTTGGCTAGTTGCATGGGAGTAGATTTTACTTATTAGCATTTGAGTCATAGTTTCAAAAATTTTTTTTTAAAGGATCATTTGGGAATGCAGGATTATAATAGCCTTTTTTATTCCTAGCAAAATGCATGTGAAAACCAGATTCAATGCATGCTAGCTCCTTCCCTGTCTCCTATGGTGATGCACCAACGGCTCTGTAGCAGTTATGTTTTATGTGTAAGGGCTAGTACACAAAATTCTAACACTTCTGAAAAAGCAGCCTGTAGCCAGTGGCACTGATCCTCAAAGAAACGGTGTACTGCACATCTCTTCACACCGGGAAGGCCACTCAGATGCTGAAATGACATCAGTTGGCCTTTTGGCCAGCGTGAGGAGGGTGCCTGGATCCATCCATGCAAGGGTCCCCCAGCACTTTTGGGGTAAGCCTTAGCAGATGTTCAGTCCAAACAGACCGCATTAGAGCTCAGAAGCACAGGTCTGTGGTTTTCCTTCATCACACAGTTAGGCTTGCCTTAAATGCCCAGTGTAACAGGCTTCAGGGCTCTGCAGCCAGCCTCTGTGTTCACTCCTTTGCTGGCTAAACTGGTGGCACATTTTGGTCTATCCCAGGGAAGCTCCGTTGCTGAATGCTGTGCCAATCTGGATTGCAGGAGCATATGCAAGTCTTGTGTGCATCACATCCCTTCCACAGCTCCTCCGGGGCTCTTCTTAGGGCTTATTTGGGGACCACCGGGCCATTCCTTTGCTTTAGGAAAAAAATTGGTTGAGAACTTCCTCTTGGAAGCTGTAGCTTCTCTGAGAAACTTCTAAAACTTTAAACTTCCTACAAAAGCACTAGGCATATTAGCCAAAATATATATATATATATTTTTTTTTTTTTTTTAGTGGAAGCTTAACAAGGCAAGAATTTGACATAAAAACGAGAGCTTTTTTTGTTTCGGATGCTTGCACAGCTTTGTCAAATATTTCCGAACATCTCAACTACTGCTTAGCTGAAAATTGTTTTGATCTTTTTTACCTGTTCTGTGGAAAATAAAAGATCACAATGAAACTATGTTTTTGGAGAAAATTTGTATTTTTATTGAAGAATATATTTCCAGTGAAGGTTTTTATTGCATCTTTTAAAAAATGCACAGACAACAGGCTACATAAAGAAGCTTTATTCCATCTTTTAGTCTGTGTGCTGAAGGTTTTTCCCTGACATTTAAAATCAATTATGGGTTTGCTATTAGCACTGATGGAAATGAGAAAAGACCTAAACTGTCATCTCTTCTCATGGTTTCCTGTGGCTTCTATGGTTAAAAAAAACCCACAAAACAAACGCAAAACCAAAAAACTTGAGCAGTCAGAATCAATCAGTTCTAGGGTTTATTATAATTTCATGGTCAATGTTTGCCCCATAGACCCAGAGATCTTTGGCAGCTGTAGAGAGGAAAATGACCCTGCCTGAGCCTCCAGCACAGCCTGTTGCAGTATTAAGCTTGCCATTAGACCAAGATTTCAAGGACACTTCTTTGTTTGGGCGCTTATCTTACTACTCCTAGGTACAAACAATGCAAACCTCCAGTGTCTTTCAGTAACTGCTCAAAAATAATAAAATTCAGCATTAAGAAATGCCCACGTTGATATGGAGCAGTGCTTGATGCCCCACAGCAGAGCACAAAGCTATTCCCTGCAGGAAGCTCACCTTTTAGTCTTCTCATTTCTTGAGAGGCAGCATGTCTTGTAAAAAGCCTCGCTAAAGTCTCAGAAAATGTTAACTAGATGATGGAGTTTTGTGTTCAAGAAAGATGGTCTAGTCCTGGCTTTGCTTTAAGATAACGGTGAAACAGCCGACATAATCGCTCTCACTCAGATGAGGAATTGAATGACACAGCGTGAGTAAGACGTATGGAAAGAGATTTGTTTCCTTAGCAGCTAAAGCTATCACAGTGGTATCCAAAGTATCTCAGGACTGAGTGATGGGAAACCAGTGACCGTCAAGGCTGAAAACTTGTGTTTCCAAGTTCCTCAGTTTCCTTGTCTGCAAAGAAGGGATAACCCTACATGGCTAGTTTACCAAAATGCTTTCTTATCCATGGCTGAATGCCTAGAGTTTCTTGCAGAAAAATGCGTGGTGGAGGCAAAGTGCATGCTGCTGAACTTCCCTTGTTCCTGAGGAAAACACCGCAGAAAGGATCTCCAGCCTGAGCAAGCTTGCAGTGTAGCTGGGCAAGACCATCAACAAGCTGCAGGGAAGAATATACTGTTGCAGCTGGAGTGCAGAGAGGATATGAGAAGGTATATACGCACTGCAAAACACAGCACCCCACTGAGCTGCTGACCCTTGTTCTTGGTGAGGCCATGTGGGATCTACTTTGCCGGGCCCTGAGGAGCAGCTGGCTTGGGATACACAAACTAGTTAGCAGTCACCTCTACCCAGGCACTAGTTCCACATTAAGTTTTTCTCCCTGCCCCCAAATTCTCCTTTTTTTGGCACTCACATGGTCTCTTCTAGATATACTGGTGATTCAATTACCTGCCTGCCTCTATGTGCAGTCACGAGGCCTAATTTTGCATGGAGGCTCGAATTACTTTGAGCTCTGCCAGCACGGGATTTATGGCATTTCAATACACTCGTTGTTTGCCTCTTTTCGTGAGCAAACTCCGCTTTATACCAAAGGCTCAGCCCACAGCTACCAGCTTGATGAAAAAGAGCTGTCTGCTAAATGAGCTGTTCCCACCATGCTGCCACTGCCTTGGAGCTGGCAGGGGCAATGCCGTTCCTCCTCGGTTCTCCCACCGATGCGCTGTGCCTGCAGAATTCCTCCATACTTCATTTTTGGCATCTACTGTAAACGATAGCTTGGCTATTTTTCATTTGTTATTATCGTCTGTTGTGGGCTAGTGACTGGAAATCATTTTCTACCCAAGACTGGCAGGGATAATGCGATTCAGAAGAGAAGCTGTTTCTCAAAACGTCTACAGGCTGGGCACGGCGGCTGTTTGATTTCAGCAGGGTCAGACTCGGTCCTCTAATTCCTACTATTTTCCCCCCCTGCCCCCAGCAGGTTCAATGAAGGGAAGAGGAGGCAGAATTGCACCCTATACAATTTTATTTCAAGAGCGGCTATATAAACAAAACAAACAAACAAACAAACCCAAAACCCACCGCCCCTTTCACACAAGTTAAATTCAAGGTAGCTGTACAAAACTTTTTCTCCACCGTAGGCACAGAGTTTTGTTTAAAATAGTGAAGGTGAAAAGGGGAATATATCCATCTACCACTGCAGTCTTCTCCATGAATTTATTGTGGCCTGTAAATACTTGCATTTTGTATTTTTTTTTTTTTTTTTTTTTTTTTTTTAAAAAACAATCCACCAGCCTGTGCCTATTTTTCCTTTCCGTATTGCTCAGGCAGCTAATTTCTGGAGCCGTAGAGGATTTGAATGGAAAGCCGTTAACAAGGAAATGGGCTCCTTCCTCATCATGTCTCATTTCTGTGTTTATTTTGTCACGATGTCCTCCAGTACAGGAGAGTGACGAAGAAGCTGTTACATCGCTGTCTGTTTGAGACAGGCTGTTACCTGCCTGTGAGTCTGGGTATCCTCCAGCTTGTGGTATGCACTTTGCCAAGCTCTTATCATGGATTGATGGAAGCTGAAAGTGTTTTTCAGGACCTCTTCAAAGTTGATGGCAGGTAAAACAAGTTGCAGGCCCAATTTCTCTTGTCTTTATCTCCAGTTCAAGTCTCCATCACCTTCATTACATGGATTTTCAATAGCCTGAACAAATCTTTTCATCTACTAGCACTTTTATTTTTCCATCCAAATGATTGCACTTTTTACTCTTTCAGAAATGAATGAAACAAGATCTTTTCCAGGTGTTTGTAAGACTTAAGGTAAAGAAACAGCTCTGCTTCTCTGCGTCACTTTTTCCCCAGCACATTCAGAGCCAGCTGCTGTCTGACCCATGCTGTGCTATGGGTGGTACTGAGAGGGCTTAGCAGGTCCACCATCCCAAACATGGTTTGGTGGCTGCCACCTGGTAAAACGTGGGAAAACGTGGGCTTCTAAACATGCCTACCCTGCACCTTCATCCTTCACCTCCATGGTGGTCTGTCTCTGTTACCGTGAACATACCTGTTGTTTTACAGGTTTTGAGGTTGTATGTTCTCTGCTTGTAATCTTCGTGAGCCCTTCAAATCAGAAATGCAGTCCTGAAGCCTCAGCCCCGCACCCCAAACCGTGCCGACAGATTTTCTGCTTGGCAGATGAATGGTATTGAGGGGAAAAATGGGGCTCTTGGGACAAGTACAACTAATCTTTCTGTAGGAGCAGAGGGATTTTAAAGTCTGAGGACTGAATTCTGCATCACTGGGCTCAATTCATGGTTCTTTCCTTGGCTTTAATGTGGTGTTGTGGGAAAGTGTTTTATTTTTTGTGCAGCTTTGATGTTGTGCAGCTGCCTTACTGTGTACAGTAGCTCGCTGAAGCACTTAAAAGCAAGTTGTCAGGGCCTGTAACCCCTGCAGTTGCACTTCAAGGCAGCAGAGTGGGTATAGCAGGGCTGCAGTTAGTGCCGTGTGTTGCTCTGTAATAGTGGTCCATGGTGCAGTGTTGGTGGAGCTAATGGACTTTGCCCACACCCTTAGAGGTGCACCAGCCCAGGTCTGCCTCCAACAGACAGGTACCCATGGTGACGTTCAGGAGACTGGGCATTCGGTAAAAATCATGGCAGCTGGGTTCAGTTTTCAAAATTATTTGGGCTAAATTCTGGTAAACTTGGGGAGAAGGCTTTCACCTTTTGAGTCATATCTAACGCTCAAGAATATGAGAGGTGTATTTGCATACACTGGGTTAGCAAACTGGCTCACTGGCCCTGCTTTTGACATGCCTGTGTAAGAACCAGGGTCTTTTTTYTTTTTTTTTTTTTTTTTCTCCTTTTTCTTTTTTTTTCCTGTGTCCATCTGCCCCTAGGCTTTGTGTTTGTGAAGGGTGTCCTGGGCTGATGACCGGTTTTTTGTTTTGGTCCCCCCCCCCCATTATATAATAACAGTTCTATTATGGTAAAGCAAATGAAATGCAGACTTGCACTAGACAGCAGGTGCTAGCAGCTGGTTTCTCTGCATCCCCAGGTGAGGTGCAGCTTCATGTGGCTGCTGACTCTTCAGGTAGCCAGAGCAAACAGACGGCAAGATGCCATGCTTGGCAGAGAGTTAAAGCCTGCAATTAGCCAATATGCAGTTAACTAGATTAGCAACATGGGGAACCAAGCGGCCTTAGTTTAGGACCACATGATCCTGAATGAATTAGGTAGCAAAGCACGGTGCTTCCCTGACCTTAGTGTTTCTGAGTCTGTATGTTTATGCTTTAAAGTGTAAAGTTGTCATTTCCTTTCCTGTTTTCTTTCATGAGTTTTGTTCACAAAACACATTTCCTTTAAGGAAACCGAAGCACTGTTTTTCTGAGATTTTTGTTTCAGGCATTGGCCTCAGCACGGTGGTAGATGCCCCATCCCTGGAAACGTTCAAGGTCAGGTTGGACGGGGCTCTGAGCAACCTGATCTAGTTGAGGATGTCCCTGTTCATTGCAGGGGGGTTGGACCAGATGACCTTTAAAGGTCCCTTCCAACCCAAACTATTCAATGATTCTATGAAAAGAGATTTCTGAAAATGTAGATGCTGAAGCTGCAGGTTTTTCTACCTTGCATGTTTTTGTATCTTAACCGCTCCTCTCTGCTTGCCTTTCATGGCATTGACGTGCATGCCCTGCACACTTCTCTTGTCACTCTTTGGATAATTTGATTTATTCTTCATGACAGCACTTGGTGGAGGAAGGGTTGTAGAAGGTGGTATCCCTCTCAAAGCCCTCGGGCCCCTGCTGATTAGGGGACAGTGTCTAATGAATAAGGAAAAGCCAGGGAGGTCTTGATGGTCCCCAGGGCTGGGCAAAAGAGAGGCAGATGGGGAAAGGCAGATACAGCAGTATCTGTACTCTTCCTGTTGTCTGTCCAGCTTTTTTCTCTCTTTTCCTATCGCTATAAATTCAGGACTGATAAAAATTAACATTTTAAAAAGGTCTGTATAAGCTCGCCAGCTCCAGACCTGTCTGCTGGGCTCTAATTAACATTTACTCTGTGTGCTTGGGCCATTTCCCTCATGGGCTTGGATGCCACGCGGTATCAATCGCCCTTGCCCAATGCACAAACGAGGTTGCCATGGGGAAAGCCCAAGGGCTCCCAATCCGGCAGAGGTTCCTGCGAACAAAAAAGAAGCTGCCTGAGCACCACGAGGCTGCCGCGAAGGGCCACGCTGCTCAGCAAGTGTGCCACGTGAAAGAAAATGTGCTGAGAGGAATAGCTGAGCAGGTTTCTGGATACAAGCATGTAAGGTGGCATGATTTCCATCCCTGCTGCGGATCGGGGGAGAAGTCCTGTTCAGCCCTGCGCTCCTGCCTGCAGTGCCCCAAGGCTTCAAAGCAAAGTGCAGAGGTTTAGCCAAATAAGTCCAAGATGTGTTCGTTGAAATAGAGACACCATGCTTTATGTCTAGAGAACGAGGATTTCAAGGCAATTTGTGTTGTTAACTTGTGAGGGATGATTGGACTGTTCTGTTGGGGGGACTGGCAGAGGTGCTTGGGGTGCTATGGATCGATGAGAAACAGGGTTTGACCTCATAGCAAGGTTTATCCCATGGCTGTCTCAAGGAACGGTGTGATAGCTGTCACCAGTTTCATTTCCAGGATGCATGTGAGCACATGGACACTGCCCCTTCCCCGTGTAATGTAATGCATCATTACAGCATGTGCAGGTGACATAAGAGCATGGCCACGTGGGTGACGATGCTGGAGGTGAAGTGGGTCTGACAAAAGTTAGGCTCAGGAGGGAAGGTACTCTGTTCCCCAATTATGGCTGCAATTTTTTTCTTCCTTTTAGAAAGGATGAAACAAAACTTTGGCTTACTGTTTTTAAGGCTAAGCATGTAGGCTTTCAAGTTTCTCTTAAGTTGAATCTGTCCCATCAGCTTCAGTATTACTGAGCCGAAAGAGAGTGTAAGCAGGTGCTCAGGGAGGGAGACTGGACATTAGATGCTCCTGGGTGGTCTTAGTCTGACCAGCTGACCATCTTTGCTCTACTTTTATCACTTTTGGTGATTTAATGAGGGTCACACTTTTCACTGCTGCTAATGCTGTTTCCCTGTGGAAGTGCTCATTTTGAGATACCCAGGAGCTTAACTTTTTCACTAGAGCTGAGCTGGTAGCTCATTGCTGGCCCCTTAATTAAAGGGAATGACCGAACACTATATCGGGGAAAGTTCTTTGAAGAGCTGCTGCCACTGCTATTTTATGGTAATGTCCCTACCTAATGGCTGGACCAGTTCTGTTAGGTGATGCACACATGTGTAAGAAGAGACAATTCCCTACCTTAAAGGGTTTATTGTCTTAAAAGAAAATATGGAGAAAGGTGAACAAGCAGCATTTCTGCTATGCTTGCTTTGCAGACAGGAGCTGGATTAAGTCTTGCCTGAAGCCTGCAATGCGGCTGAGGCAGAATTTTCCTTGTGTCTCCTAAGGTCTAAAGCAGTGCTGGAGTCTGAGGACAGTCCTCTGCCTCTTGTTTGTAGCAAAAGGGAGAAGCCTTTTGGGAGAATTCTTCTGTTTCATGCAGGAGATGTCACATTTGGAGACCCATTTGCTGCAGTCAGCTCATTTTCTGCCATTCTGCGATATATGGGGTTGTTGTTTTCTCACATATCTGATTACTCAGCCTTGGAGAAGCTGAGAGAATTGCGTGGTTTAAGGTGACTCATTGTAAGGCTGAATCCTTTACTCCTACAGCGCCAGTACCAATGGGGTGGCTCAGCAGTGACAGGAAGATGCTTTCCTTTGGCTTTGCTGCTGCTTTTACCAAGTGAGGTGACAGTCACCTCCCCAAATTGCAACAGGGTGCGTGTGCTGCCTTTGCTAGTTGGAGAAGGATTGCTAACTCCTGCAGATGGTTTTCTGTTTTTTTTTCCCCTGTAGGAGCTGAATTATTGCACATTTTCAGAGCTAAAAAGCCCCTTCCCACTTAYCTGTTGGCTTGCAGGTTGGGTACAATGGCCCAGGACTCACTGCTTAGTGTCTGAATTCCTTTTCTCATAATACTCATGTGGACACTCTCCATCCAAATCATTGTAAAGACAGGTTGAGCTGCTGTTCCTCATGGTTAACAGAGAACCTCATGTGAGCCCTTGCACCTCTGCACAAAATTTTTCTCTCTTTTTGAGTACACGGGTGTTTATAAAAACAGCCAGCAGTGACCTTGTTATGGAAGATTTCAAAACTAGACATGGACATGGTGAAAATATTATTATTTTTACATTTGAAAGTAGCTTTTGAGTGAGCATAACCACAACAAAACACACACAGTAACAAAACTAAATTTCTGCTCTGTGTTGCGTATTGCATAATTATCCACAGCACAGGGGAGAGGTATAAAATATTTGTAATGGCGGTGGTGGAGAATTCCAGTTTGGCAGCATTTAGTGGAGATTGCAGYGACTGTGGCTGTGCCACATTGGAGAGGGCCAGGCTGAAGGAATTAGTTCTCCTCTTTTCTTAATCTTGCCTGAATGTGGTGCTTTCTGTAGGGCTGGTATGGATTTACACCGATCTAACCAAGAGGGGCTCCAAGCTCATGCTGCCTAGCTATGCAATTTACCATGCAGAGATGTCATCAAATCCTGCAGCGAAGGGGGTGGAAACTTTCCGCTCCCTTTTACCAGTTTCCAGCAGATGCATACTTTCTGTTTGCTTGCGCGTTGTGCACAGCTTTAGGGATGATTCTCACGCAGTGGCCACGAGCAGGCAGGGAGGGACTGGGAGCATGTTGCAGTTCAAGTGTGTCCCTGCCTGAAGGTCTGGGTGCTGCTGAGGTCCCTCAGGTGCTTGTGGCTGCAGCACCCAGGGAGCTGCCTGCCAGCCCTGCAGGCAAAAGATATTCCTTGCATCTCATGCTCAAGATTTCTTCAGAGAAGTGGTTGCTATGCAGCCTTGTTTATTCCTGGTATGTGACACTGTTTGCTTGCTGAGCTCGTACACCTGGAAGGGGGAGCCTGCTGTCCTCCTGGAGAAGGGGTCCAGCTTGACAAATGGCCATCCCTGCTTCCAGTTTTAGAAACACGGGGTCTGGAGCAGAAGAAATCCTCGTTCCCTTGTGGGAGGCAACCCACAGCGGGGCTTTACAGCTCCTGAGGGGATTACAAGCTTAACAACGTGGAGCTAGATTTCCAAAGTGAAGGACACGCGTGTTTGTGAAGGAGGTTGGTGGATAGCCCTGTCTCATGCGCTGTTGCTTTCTCAGCAAGGTGGTGCTCTGGCGGGGGCTGGCAGGAGTCAGGCAGAGGGGTTGCTTTTACTGTGCTCTGGTGGAGGTTGCTTGGTGCCGGTGTCTCTCCCAGAAGGCAATAAAATCTGGGAGAAAGATTTGATGATTTTTCCTTTTGTCTTTCTCTTTTCAAAAAGTTGTTTTGAAAAGTCTTAAAGCCACATGAGGGAAGCTTCTGCTGGGTTACTCCAGCTGTGTGCCAGAGACTTTGGGTGTCATTTAAAAGAGACACAGTCCTGGGAGATGTGGAAGAAGAGCAATGCTTGGGGTGGCGGATGGAAGGAGGGGAGAGGAGGACAGGCAGGAGCTGCAGAGCAGACAGGGTGGTTTGTTGACAGGGAAGCTCCTCTTCATAATAAGAGCGACAGCCTGGCCTCTGCCACGCCATGGGAGGCAGAGCGAGAGCTCCCACGTTGGCTCGGGCTCCCAGGGCTCCCTTTGCTGCTGTGTGTGGGCAAACGGGCAAGTCCCCGCTCAGCTCCTGCTCAAACTCCCCTTGCGCTGACTGGGGCCAAAAAGCAAAAACTGCACCTTTGGTCCTTCCTGGGCTCACATTGTTATTCTCCAGGTAGAATCAAGGAAGGTCGAACTCAAATCAGCTTTCTGAATTGGCGCCTGCTGAGATTTAGGTCAGCGCTATATGGCTCCTGGGGGTGATGGGTCACCCCTGCAGGATGGTAATCAAGTCTGCTCTTGCCAATGGTTTAAATTGCTGTGTTTCGCTAAGTTTAACCTTGGAACCTCATTCCAAAGGATGTGGGGGACAAGTGGAATCATTTTAGTCCAAGCAAAGAGAGGAGAAGTGAACTTTAGTGAGCTCACAGTCTCCCTGATACGTAAATGCCTAGTCCCAAAGCAATATCACTCTGACGAACAAACTTGCCTCCAGGTTAGCCTCTGTTTTCAAAGGGGTTTATTACTAAAAGTATGAAGCTCTGAAAATTGGATCTGGGAAAGATGTAGGAGGATGAGGAGGGAAGATCCACAGTCTAATGTATCTTGAATTTCTTTTGGAGTGTGGAGATGCCAGCCTGCCACAGCAGCAGAGGGAGGACAAACTGAACTCTCTGAAGGACTGAGATACAGGGACTTCGCTCATTATCAGAGGTGTTTGCTGGTTACTTTCTCTCTCTGTTTCTCTCTCTCTCTCTCTGGAGAGAATGCCTTTGCTTCACTTTTTTTTCATTCCCTCTCTTCCTGGTAATATCCATGCTCCCTCACCCCCAACAATTTAGCAAGCTGGGGCTCTGCTGCAGAGACCGCTGCAGTAACGACAATGGTAACCGCTCGTACTTGCATAATATCGGTCACCCCAGGGCCTYTGAGAGCTTTGCAAAGCTTCCAAGCATCATTTGCATTTTTCAGTTGGAGATATTGACCTGTAAGAAACTAAAGTTGACTTATTCAAAATCTGTGGCCTGCAGAGGTCACATTTATATGCTCCTAACTTTTTTCTGGCCTTAAGATTTATATTTCTATTTCTCTGCAGGCCAGGCAATGAATCGGCAGCAGAACTAGCCCTGCTTCTGCAGTCTTCCACTTTTCATGCCGTTCTTTGGCTTTGTTCACTTTTGGACGTTGGAAGTGATGGCAGTTGGGAAACATGGTGTTTTCTGTCAGGTCAGTGAGCCAAACCATTGCAAGTTTTCGTCAGCCAGCTCTACTGTGTTGTGTGTTCATACCTGGCAGCTCTTTTTTATATCCCTCCCTGTAAGCATTGCAGTTTGTTGCAGAGACAGCCTATTACTTCTTTACCTCTTAGTGGCCTCCAGCTCACCCAAGGTAGATGTTGCCAGCCAGTAGGTATTGGAAAATAGGCGTTTGTCCACCTTGACTGAAGATCCTGCATTGGGTCTTCTGGGCACCATGGTGTGGGGCTCTGAGCAGCAGGTCAGATGCAAGAGAGCCCCTGTGTTTAGTAGGCATCAGCCCATGGACACTTGGGTACTCTAGGGATTTAAATGCCTGTGGAGTTAGGTGATATCTTGTAGGTTAGGTGAACGGAGGCTTTAAATATTTCGGTGATGCTTGAATGGTGGGCTTAGGCCCTGAACAAGACAGAGGTGCTTAAATACTGTAAAGACCAGGGAATAAATTCTGAGCAGTGGGAACTGTTGTATTTCAAGGTTCATACAGCACTAAGAACAGTACTGGGACTTCAGTGAAATAGATATAAGAGTAATAAAATGGACAATTAAACTGGTCTCGTTAGAGGATATGCTCCTGCTTTCGCATGTCAGCCCTGCTCCTTGTGCTCCCAATGCTTGTTACTCATAATGAAAAATTTCAATACAAAACTGGGATCCCATGTTGCAGCTGAACGAAATTGCTTCAGATCATTGAGAATTTCCCTGCCTTATGATTACACAGGAACAGGACAGAGCCCTTAGGATGCTCAGTTGGAGTTATCTTGGATTTATGCAGCTGTTTGTGGAAACCTGCTGTAGTTAGAGTGCTTGGAGTTGGTTTGTGCCTTTATGAAAAATGTGTGCAACAGGATGCAGGGCCCTACCAGCAGAAAACTACTGATCAGCAAACGTATTTTAGTAGCCCTCTGGGATGGCTTCACACAGGAGTATGGGGTGGGAGACCCCTTTCCCTGAGGCAGCTGAGAGGAAGGCACTGAGGGAGACGAACCCGATATTTCTAAGGAAAATGCTTTTACAAGAAACTGACGTGAGCCGACAAACAGCTGGCCTAACATTTCAAGACATGGGCCACTGGTTGGACTTAATTTGAGGATATGTTAGTTCAAGGTGCTGATTGTGACTGCTTCTGTACCCAAGCCTTGAGTGTCGGCTGTCTAAAGGCTTTCCTACAGTCCTTCCTGGCAGAAATCCTATGTGCCATGAAGGCCTGCTCTCAGAAGAGAAGCAGCAGCTGATTGTTGTGTGTTTTTTCTAGCGCTAGCCCCTGCAGCATTACTGCTGTCAGCTAATTTATGTTCATATAGCATTAGCACCTGGAGGCCCCTCAGGGTGAGGACCTCTCGGCATGAGGTGTTCTGCAGACCCCTGCATGGGCTCAGGATCTCACAGTTTCAGGGTCTTCTTCAAAGTGCCTCAATAAGGAGGGGAAACCTTTCAACATTTTTGGTCGAGGCTGTGTTATGCTCAAGGCAAAGGTGTGTCAGTGTACTTGGCTCCTTCTCATCTCATTGTGTCTGGCAGTCACAGGAGCCCACAGAGCAATTGATCACCCACCTTTGGGGAATGACCTCCCTTGGCCACAGCTCCAACAGAGACTGTCGCAGTGCTCAGTGGGAGCAAACTTGTGTACAGTACTCAAATAACCGTGGTGTCCAGCATAACACCTCATTAGAGCTGGAATGAGGGATTGTTCAAGTGCTTTTTGAAGGAGCTAATGAGGTTTGGCATTCAGATCAGCTTATTCTTAACTCTTGATTTGCTGCCCTGGGTAAGCTGCTGCTTGTGGTAACTCTTGTTTCATGGTTGAGAGCCCTGCTCTGCTGAGAAGCAGTCATTGCAGGAGCTTTTGATAAGGGCATTGAACTTTTAAGATCTTCCAAATGAAAGCTCAGGACAGAACTTGTAAAAAGAGCATCACGTGGGTGATGCTTTTCATGTTATATCTTTTGTCTGTGCTCCCTGCCATGCACAGTAAATATTTGAGGAAGCAAGTTTGCTGGTTCAGAAATTCCTCAAAACAGTAAGGTCAATGGCAAGAGAAAACAGATTTTGGATGTGTAGTCTCACTTGGATCATTGTGCAGAAAAATACAGGAGCACTTCTTGTGAGCTGTGTGTCTAACCTAAGCAGCTTTGACACCAAGAACTTAGAAAAGTGGGGAGAGATGCAATTAGTAGCACAGGGAACTGCCTTGTGATTCTCCCACAGGCCTGGGGAAACTGCCCAGTTCCACTGGGTGATGGCTTTTTACTCTACATAAAAACTTCATGCTACAGATGCGTGAAGCTGTAAGCTGAAATCCACTGGCCAAAAAAACCCCAAACAACTGTCATCCCTCCAATTTCATTTTATCATCACAACAAGCCTCTGGCTGGTGAGATATTGGGTTCAACCTCCACAGCGGCTCCAATCCTGACGGACTCTGTAGGGTTGTTGGCATCAGCATGTCTCACATAACGATACTGTATGTTCGCTGCGCTGGGAAGCCACCAGAGAAATGGCTTGTTAGTTGGGAAAGAAAGTAATGGTAGCATTAAATAATCTCTGTTTTCATTTACTGGGTGCTAATGATCCAAAGAAGCTGAAAATCCCAGAGGATGCATTTCCTTTCGCTTAACCCAGCAGAAGGATGACAAGGAGTACAGTTACTGTCTACTGAAACATCACCAGGGCCTGGAGCTGTTCAAATGCAGCTGTGTTCCATTTCTTCCTCTTCAGAAAGCCATTTTCTAACACTTTTTTTCACTCAGCAGTGAACCACTGCCACTGTTCTCCTCTGTACAGAGAATGGCACCAGCTTGTTTTCCATGCTCCTATCAGCAGTGGCAGAAGATGAATCCTGCACACCCAGCACTTCCCCCAGGCTGCAGGCAAATTGCTCTGCCATTATTGTTTCGGTTACAGTGGTTTCAGTGCAAGGGAGAAAGGGGTGGCCCTACATTTGGGGTTTTCCATATCATGTAGCTGGCCTGAATTAGGAAATATGCCCTGAAATTAGGCAATTAAGCTTTTGTGGGGCCATGGAGGTGCCATAAGTAATGCCCTTCCTAATTACGTTTTATAACATGCTAGCATTTAGGTAGGACAGCCTGGCAAAGGAACAAAACTGAGGCATGGAGACCCTGGCTTTGTGTTACAGGGTAAGTCAGTGGCAGAGGCAGCCTTCTATCCTAGCTAAAGGATACACTCATTTCTGGTTCTTACTGCTTTCTCTTGGGCATTTTTAATACCTTAAGCAATGGGGCATGCTGAGCTTCATTTAGGAGGTGATCTTAACCAGCCAAAATTGCCACTGGCATATTTCTTAGATATTCATCCTATGCAATGAGACCAAAGAAAATAATACCTTGATCCCTGCTTTATGCCCTAGTCCCACTCACAATGATACCTCCATTCCTTGTGTTAAAGTACACAGTCCAAATAGACGTACATTTTTATTTTTAAGGGTATTTAGTGCCTGCCTTTCATTGAAAGTAATGGGAATTAGCCTCTAAAAATCCTCTAAGCACCTTCATTCCTTGACCTTAAGCTGTCTCTGTGGATTTATCTAGACTAACAAAAAGGGTGAAAGCCAGAAGTGGGTTAACTGTCTCAGGTAACTCCAGCCTTTCTGAAATCACTTGCTTTACTCCAGATGAACGCTTTGACAGCTTTTGAGCAGAGTTAAATCTCTTGGGCAGGGGGTGGAGCAGTACAGGGCCTTGCTGCAATATGAACAATTTCTATTGAAATTTGCTTGAGGATACCATTTTATCTGATTGTAAGTTTGATTGATAGTAGGGTACCTAAAGTCCTTGTACAGGCATTCTTTGTTATTTGTTTTAAGCTTACAGAACACATTAATAGGGACCTGCCTTTGCTTCTTCCATCGAGTTCAGAGGCATTTTCCTTCTGTAATAATTTAACTGAACTGTGTCTGTGATTGATCCTTCTGGCTGCACTTAGCTACCATGTGATAGTCGCTCTGTTTGCAGAGCTTTAGAGGCACCTATGAGTGGATTTTCAAAAGCAGTTCACATTGGCATCCTTCTGTACTCACTGACGTTTATAGGAATTTTACTGCTGGCTTACCATCCTGACCTCTTATCCTAAGGTATGCTCTGCAAAATCCCCTCTTACCTCTCATTTAGGCCATAAGAAATGGGCTAATACATTTAAGGAACCCCTCATTTTTTCGGTTGTTCTTGGGGCAAGTCCAGTGTGACATTACCGCTCTTTGTTATCAAATGTGTGAAATGACGCTCCTGCTGCAGCGACAGACCTGAGTTCAGTGGGAACAACTCCAACGCGCTGCGCTGGGTCCAACAGCAGTGGGCACAGTGAGATACTTGCCTCTGCTGCTGTTCCCATAGAGCCCTGGGGAGAGCAGCTGCTGAGGTGGAGTTACGTATCCCCTGTTATGCTGACAGCAGTCTTCCTCCAGCATTTGGACTTCATGGCCATGATTTTGACAGAATGTGGAAAATGCATAGCTTGAATATATTTTTATGTGGTTTTAACACCACCTGACTTGAGCAGTTTCGTACACAGGAACCCCTGTATGCAGGGCAATGCCAGGGATCGGTGGCTGTCACTTGTACTAGCAGTGTTATTTTTCCATGCAGGTTCCTGATGCTGCAGGGGAACCCCCCAGCAGCTCTATCAGGCCCAGCAACCAGCAGCACATCGAGTAGACTCTCATCTACAAAGAGCCCATCATCCCCCTCGCCATGGCAACGCAAGATGATTTCACAGCAGGTAAAGGGCTGCAGCAGACTGGAGACTTCTTCAGCCAGGGCTTGTTGCAATCCTGTTCCTGCAGCCTTTGCCTGGAGGATGTTCGCCTGCAGCGGCAGTGCCAGTGCCCAGGAATGCTGCTCGGCTCAGGGAGGCAGAGCGTGTACAAAAGCTGAATTCAAAGCGCTGATCACGAGACCCTGGAGATGCTGGCAAGTGCAGCAGCTATTCTACATGCTGTACAAGTGAGAGCCCAGCCTTAGAGGCTGGGTAATGGGGAAGATATTGGCCAGGACAAGGGGCAGGGAAACACGCTGTGTATAATTTTGAATTTTCAGGAACAGTCAAGATCAGAAATTTTTTGAGGCAGGCCATGTTTATGTTGGTTTTGGGTGTCTCTGCAGTAAAGAAAGCAGGGAATAAACCCCTGTCACAGTGAAGCAGAACAAAGGAGAATGTTTGGATGGACAATTCTCATCCTACAAATACGGTAATCAAATAAGCCCACTGAATGTTGGGGACATCTAATGCAGAGTGCAAACCTTCTTTTAGTTATAATACCTGGTGTTTAATTGTTTGTGTCCTAGTACTTTCTTTGTTCTGAAGAGAAATAAAAAACCCACAAAACCCAACCCAAAATTGAGTGGGAATTACAGAAACAAAGGACTTCCAAACTAGCTTTGGAAAGCATCTACTTACTAGCCATTGTCAAATTCTAGAGACCATTGTGGGTTGCCTACCCTTTGAAAGGAGAGGAAAGAAATCCTGTAGTCATGGATGGGCAACTAGCAAAACACATGCCCGTTTGTAGAACATTCAGCTGTCAAAGTGGTGGAACACAATTGCCTCACCAGGCAGAATAGTGTGAGGTCAAACAGACCGTTGCAGAGGCCAGGACTGCAGGTCACTACTGGTATGTTAGTCTTCTCTGGAGAAGGGGTGTCTGTTTTTTCCTCACCACATCAAATGCTGCGAATTTGAGTCATTTGTACTGTCCTTATTTTAAAGCTAAGTACCATGTCCCAGTTGCTGTCTACTGTGGGAGCATTCCCAAATTCAAACCCAGATACACAGCTCTGCGAGGTGGGAGCATTGATTCGAACTTGCAGTTCTGTGGCAGCAGCTGGACCACTGAAGAAGAAGGTGAGGATGGAAAGGGGTTGAATATGCAATGGTGGCCTCAGCCAAATGAAAAAAAAAAACAAAACAACTGATTTCAGGGAGAAATGGTTCTTGGCGGTCAGTCCTCATGTGCTGGCTCTGTGTCAGAGTAGGTGGCTGACAGAGAGCTGCAGATGATCCTGCCCTCCTCCAGTGGCGTGCATGGCATCACATCTTTCTATCATTAGTTCATTATGCTTTCTCCTTTATCAACAGTAGCCAAATCACTATTACTGCCAGCCAGGACAGGGACTGTGGCCCAATTGGCCATAAATCGGGCATGGTAATGAGATGTGAGTTCTGTTTCTATCCTTGCTATCAATGTGTGGTCTCGCCATAGGTAAATTCCCAGTTCTTCCTCTGCTTGCCCATCAGATCTGACCTTGAGCATGGGATGGTGCTGTAGAAACACTGGCAAGGTCTACCTGCTTGCTGAGATGTCTTTCTGCTTTCTAGAAATACCAGTAGCACCATATGGGTCTTTACTGGTAGTCTTCACAGAAGCCAAGTCCTGAAATGGGAATCTTTTTTCCCCTCTTACCAGTGAGGCCTTCAACCTCTCTCTCCTGGCTTGCTAGCTCAATGCTGTTCAGAAGAATTAAACTGATGATAGTTTTATGAAAAATAAAAACAAACTGATCTTCTGAATGATTAAAAAAACCTTGAATGCCTCACTCATTAGATGGCTTGATTGTAAAGGTGTGAGGTCAACTAACTCACTTCTTCCCTGAAGCTGATCTACAGCTTCTTTTCAGTCCATATTAACAACCCAGATGGAGAAGCAGCCTAGTTGATGGGATGGGGATGGAGCTGAGAAACCTCCATACCCAAGGGCCATCTCTCCCCTGGATGGCTGGGTCAGCAAGGCTAGTGTGCATGACCTCAGCGCTAGGGGTGGAGGTGATCTCTCCCACCTTTCTCGCCAAGCCTTGACCCAGGACCCCCGAGAGAGGGAGATGAGCAGCGCTGCCCCGGAAACCATTCAGATCAAGGACAAGCTGAAGATGAGGAGGATGTCTGAGGGTCTGTTAGCCTCACAGAGAGGTAAGGTGGGAGCCTGCGCGCTCTCCTGTGGGAAGAAGGGTCTTTTCCCAGCCTAGAGAGCTAGCGCACATTCCCAGTGAACAGTTCTCCCCTGCATGTGCCCCCCTGCAATAACCTTCCCTGCTCTCAGTCCCCTGCATAGCCCTCCTGTTGCTGTAGGGGTGTACAACTGCGGGGCAGGGAGAGGAGCAGGAGGGTATATGTGCAGGTGACATATTCTGGGTAAGCACAGGTCCATGGGGGCCTGTTGTCTGACAGGAGCCCGAAGACCAGGGTGTTCCTCTGGTGGCTGTGTGGAAGTGGGTAAGTGTTGTCCACTGGCCTGCTTCAAGTGGCTGCCAGCATGAGAGTGTTTCCCTGTGCAGTTATTTAGAAGTTTCCAAGAAATCTGTCCAATGAGATATCTAGCTTCAGGTGCTTTAGGTTTGCAGTGCTGCTTCTATTATGCTTTGTGTCTCTGCTTTGCAGGCCTGACTGACTGCAGTGACCCTAAGGGGGTTACCCTGAAGACAGTAGTTTCCAGGTCAGCTTCCCAGAGGCTCCTGGTAACCTCCAAGCCCATGCCTCCCATCCAGAACAGCCTTCCTTCCTCAGAGCCCAGCAGGATGAGCAACGGAGAGCAGGAGCATGGGGAAAACGGCACAGGCTGTGATGACAGTGATGGGAGTAACAAGGAGCTGATGTCAGAGGGAAAAGGATATAAAGTAAGGAAACCAAGACAAATCACGTGTGGTGTATCCTCAGTTTATTTCCTGTAGGCAGAGCTCTGAGATCTTCTTTCCATGTGGTGCGAGCCCAGGGAAGCAGCTGAGCCAAGGAAGAGCTCAGCTGGACATTGCACTTCAGGCTGTCTTTGCAATGTGCGTACTGCAGACTTCATGTCCTCAGTGTATATCAATAGGAGAAGAGGTCTTTAAATAGTTTCTGTGCTCTCTAGTGGCTCCTGCTGTGTTTTATGACTGCGAAAACATGAGCAACCAGTTGGAGCAACTAAATGTCTAATCTGGTCAAGCATATCCTTCTACAGTTAGTAAAATACACGTATCTGTGAACCATCTGTACATTGCGGTTACTGTTGCAGACACACCAGAGTCTTGGTGGCTTTTTATATCAGCTCTGTCTGGTTTAGGTGGAAAAAGATGTTTGCTGGAGCAGGCAGTCCTGCAAAGTCAACTTTAGGTAGTCTCAGCTTTTGAGTTGTACAGCGATGTCCTTCTGCACAGTTTTGTCTCATAATATTTCTAGAGTTCAGCGGCCCCTGTGCAGCTTCATCCTCTTCCATGGGTCTGCCCAGGGGTAAGTGATGGGACCTGGCAATTCTGGCCATGGGGAATGGAGTCCAGACCCCATCTACTCGATTGCCTTTATGGGAGGGACAGAAGCTGCAGTTGTTTTGGTTTTGCCATGGTGGGCAGGAGAAGGCAGATGAATAACAGCTTTTGTAAACAGGATAACCAATAAAAGGCTAGTGTACTTGATTTCAGCCTTGCAGATACAGGGCCAAATGTATCCCTGACATTAACTCTGTTGGTTTCACTGGAGTTTGAACAGGTCCTGATTTGGCTCTTTAGCTGTGACAAGAACAATGGGATACTAAGGAAGGCTGTGCATCTGCCCCCACTCCCTCCATCCCCCTTCCTAGCCATGGCATGAGGAGCTTGAAGTAGTTTCAGCAGGCAGAGACCTTACACAGTGCAGCAGGGTAGGGAGCTCTGCTGAACTTAATAAATGACAGTGAGCCTGAGATGATGAATTGTGTGGGAGCTGGAGAGCACCGAGCATCCAGAGAGCACATCAGCATCTGGGCTGAAAGGCTGGTGGGGGACTGTAGGAAGGGCAGAAGCAGAAAAAATTATGGGCTTGAGAAAAGCAGGTTTTGTCAGTGTGCAAAATGACTTTGTGGGGACTTGGCTGGAGTTCAGCAATGGCTGGTAGGTGCTTGAGGGACAGTGAGAGGATAGTGATCTAAACCCATTCCCGTACCATCAGAAAGGCTAATAGAGGCAACGGCAGCCCAGAACATCCTTATGCCAAGCAGATGGGTGCCAGGTGGGAATGCAGCCACTGCCAGAGAGATGAGTGAGGGGAGAGAGCTGGCAACAGCATGGGACACGGTCTCTCCCTCACCACTTCCCTTTCCATTGCCCGTCCTAGGCCAAGCTGCTCCATCAGTTTGACTTTTCCTGCCAAGTCCTAGCTAAGAGCATGGCTAAACTTCTTGTGGCATCAAAGGCGGAAGGCTGGATGCTCGAGCTGAGCACTGCATTCTACTATTTCCAGGCTTCCCTGCTGCCCTTGTATTGCAGTGATGGGGATGGGAAGAAGTCACTGGGAGTGGCTTTGATTCCCCCTATCCCCAAGTCAGTGAGACCATCTGATGGGGATCCTGGCAGTGCTGGAGTGCCTCTCCCAAGCTCTCAACACCTGGTTTTCCAAGAGGCCCTGGAGATAAGGTAAGCCAAGGTGTCTGCTTCTCCAATACGCGTTCACCTTGCACTTCTCGTCTCGTGAGGTTATTTTCCACAGTCAGCTCTCCAATATATTTATGCAAACTTCTGTGCATTCACCATTTTGCATATCTATGATGATCCAGCACAATGTCAAAACCAACATCATACACTCTAAGAGCAGGGGTGGCAGGGGGGAGGCGGATGCAGGACTTAAGAGGACCTTAAAAGCAGATCCACTGCTGTACTCTGATACCGATTCATTCTGTAATCTTTGTGGTGCCATTTGGGAACTGTATTGCATAGATCTGAATACAGCATCTAGTTTTGTGTGTGATCTTTGGCTGCCAATATCTGTACCTGCAAGAATATGTTAGGGCAATTATTGGCTATTGTAGAGCTGTCTACAAATTCAGATGCTGCTTCTGTAAATGTCAGTCGTAACTTCTCTGTGTCTGGGCCTTCACTGTGAAATGAGAGCCCAGATAAATCTCGGTTTATAGATGTATAATCCTATGTTTAATATTTACATATGGTTTTAAGATCAAAGGGGGGAAGGTGCTAGCGAACAGTTATAGAGCTGTAACTGATGGAAAGATATTTGCTTGGATATGCGTGGGGAAATCTAGCTGTCAACCTTATCCTAGTTATAACAATAAATAAGGAGTCATAGAAATATAGTTCCAATTTAAAAGCTTCAGCATGGCTTTTAAAGTGCAATCTGAATATACTTACCTACCAGTTGAGTTGGAAGAACCCTTTTTCTTCTTGAAAGAGCAGGAAGGTGTAATATTATTCTCAGGAGACATTGCCATGTGTAACAAGATACTGTCATCAGTCGAAGTCATGACCAGGCAAAGTTAGGCTTCTGCAGCAGTATAAAGGTAGCTGCCCTCTACAGACTTATGACTGGCTTAATATCTCTTGCTGATTCAGAAAGGATGTATGTAGCGGTGAGAGCCACTTAGCTCCAAAAGGAGAGACAGCAGAATTGGATAGTTAAGGCCCAAATTGAAGAATGACTCCTGTGTTTCAGCTGGAGCTTGATGAGCTCTGTGTGACTCCAACAACTGAAAGTTTAATGGCAATTAATCAGCTTTGCATATTGTTGGTTTTATGGGTTGCATTTCCTCCTTCATCAGAACGACTGTGCTAAGAAAGTTTGCCTCCTTTAATGCTATCCCCCCTTCTCTTTCTATCTTCTCATATATTCTTTTATCCTCAATTTTCTTAAGGCCAAGATCAGGCAGCAGCAGTGAAGAGAAGACCCTTAAATCTCTAGGTGGGTACAGGGCATGACTGCCCTAAAATGAACATAGGAATCCTGACCCATGGGTGGCACTGTGGAAGTTTGGTCGAAAACCATCCTGTAACTTTTTGCAGTCCCTTGATGTGCTCAGATGGCTCCCCCAGAGCCCAGTCACTGGGAAATGTGCTCTGGTGATCCAGTGAAAATGACTCCAGCATGGGGTTATGAATGGCAGGAGCTGGAGGGGTACCTTGGGGCCCCGGAAATGCACAGCAGGAAAAGAAGACGTTCGTCTACCACATGCTCATACCTTTTATCTCCCTGCACGCTCGCTAATGTCACGAAGATTAGAGAAAAACAAGGTGTTTCGCATGAAATGAGAAACGTTCCCACTCCTTCCTCCTACACTTGAAGGAGAAAACCTCCCCTTGGAGCAGTTTCTGAACCGAACCCTTTGAGATCTGAAGTAGATTCATCAACATTGCCTATTTTTGCACTGGGAGAAATAGTGAAACCTTGTGTGATAGGAAGTCCTTGTGAATTTTCCATTTACAGAGAAAGAGACTTAAAAAAGGATCCAGCCTATGCAGGATCTGAGCTTTCTGTYCTCTTAAAGCGCAAGCCTAACTTAAATGCTGAGTAATGAACTGAGGTTCCCTTTTTGCAACTCATTTACCTCAAACCACTTATGCTAGGTTTATGATTACAAATCTTTTCCCCTACTCTATCTGCATATGTCAGTATTGCAAACTGAGGCTGGGGTAGAAGATGCCTACTGGCTTTTCCCCCCTCCCCACCTTGCATTATCCCTAGCAATAAGAGTTCCGCAAGACAAAATGAGGTGTCTGGCGCATCTGTGTCAGCCAATACTTTTAAGTTGAAAACCTCAATGACACCGTTGCTGTCCCTTTGCCATCTGTGGGTTTGTAGCAATAGGAGAGATGAGAATTTAACAAATAATTTTGCTGATGCAGAAAAAGGGATAAGATCCACTGGTCCCTCAGCTTAGTGTTAGTTCTGCCAAATAATGGGCATGTCCCATAGGAATGATTCCTTTACTGCTGATATGCAGCTAGGATGCTGAATGCAACTAGGGAGAAGTATTACTGAGTAAGTAAGGTGACATTTTTGCTGGATACATTCTGGACTAGAAATGAGCTATATTGTTAAACCATCTCTCTCTCTCTTTTATTATTGACCTGACCATTCCGCAGGGAAAAAAAAATCCCGATTTAAGAAAATTATTCCTTTTTTACTGCTTGGCTATCACATGATTTTATCATCTGTGAAGCCATGTAAGGAATGGTTAGTTCTCTGAGTTTTAAGAGCTCTGTTGGAAAGTATTTCAGAACGAGCTGCACTGTGCTATTCCCATTAAGAAAATCGGCCTTTAGTCAGGCTGCCCAGAAAGTGGGCTGATCTGCTACAATTTAGAATGAAACTCCTTGTGGAAAATGCATTCTCTAGCTTCAAGAACACAATTCTGTTTTTGGTAACACTCTAGCAATCCCAAACTTTTCTTTAAATGCCCTCTGAAATATTCCAGCAAAGAGGAGGAAATGTTGATTCTTACCTCTAAAAAGGCATATAGCTATTAAAACTCAGGATGTTTACCAAAATCAAAATGGATAGGAACAGATAAGAATCTTTTTGGCAAGGGCAATCTCCTCCTCTCTGCTCTTCTCTGTCAAACACAGCTGCTCACCAGAAGCCAAGGGCTGAGGCCTTTATCATGCAGTAGGTTTGAGTCTTATGGCCAACAGAGTAATGTCATTTCTGCTGCCAGTGCAACATGGTAGTACCCCATCTGTTTGGAGAGGAGATATGTTCCTTGCTGTTCTCATACACCATCTATATCTGTGTCTTATCAGAGCTCCGGACTCTGGAACCCGTCTTGCCTGTTCTCCAGCATCGCGTTGGTGGTGGCGTGAAGTCTGCCGGACGTTTATGTGAACCTGTGCCCCAGTTAACAGGCCTCCCACTCAGCCAGTCCAAGGAGATGGATCATCTCGTGAGCCCTTGCCTTCTGAGTGAAGATGACTTGAAGGACAGCAATGGAAGGGTAAGGGCTAAGGAAAGGGGTGAGCAGGCTTCTTTTTCAGTGACTGTTCAGTGCTTAGCACAAGATGTCACTGAAAATCATAATCTTCCTCTCTTGGGGAGCGGATTCTCTTGGGAATACATTTCACAGCTACAGAGCAATTGCTTGAGTATTTTCACTGGTGCAGAAGTCACTAGTTCGGAGATGGTGCTAAGGTTATGCTAGAAGCATTCTTTAYGTACGAAGGCCAATTTAGAGCAGATCTGAATGGCAGAGCAAGTTACACATCAGTGAACATGTGCAAAGTGCATGCTCAGAAGCACAGAAGCAAAGATTATAATGTTGAGTGTAAGCAAGGCTGCAAAATAAAATGGGAGAGCTTGCTTTTCCTTGGTTACCTTTCTTGTATCTCACAGCCCTCTCATTCTCAATTTTTCTATTCATTAAGACCAATGTTTCTCAAACTTGTTTTCACATGACTCCTTTTTTGGACTCGTGTTCTCAGAGAGCAGCTGAGTCCTTCAGAAGCAAGGAAGTGAGAAGCAGCTGCAATTACTGGCCGTGAGTGTTAAGAAACAGCAAATTACCTCTCATTGCTGGTTATTGCAGATGGTTTTTATTCCCCCATCCTGGCCTGTAGGAACTGAACTGCCTGTTCACTGGTAATCTGAGCTCTTCATACATCTTGGAGCTCTATGACTCTCTTGGTTCAAGCAGGGCTTCCTGACATAGATTGAGAACCAGTATCTTGGACCAGCGGAAGGTTATGGCAATGAAGTGTTATACATCACTGGGTGTAATTGTATGCCAAGGTGAGGAAAGGAGGAATTCTTCTGAAACTATTGGGATGTATATGGAGCTGCATTAAAGACAATGACACTCTACCACTGTGTTCCTGATGAGGTGTTGTGTATGGTTTGTGCATCTCTCTTTATGCTCCATGATGTATTTCCATTGCAACTAGATCCATGTTACCTTGTCCAAGTCAGCTCAGAAGAAGATACACCAGAAGCGAATGAGAGAGATGGAGCTTTTGCGTAGAGAGAGGGAGAAAGAGAGAGAAAAGGAAAAGTCCTTGCAGCTCCCTACACAGAGTGTTGACCCTGGGGATGCAGCCGAAGAAAGTAAGTGGTTCCTATAGTTGTGGGCCTTTTTGTTCACTTGCTTGCTATTTGCATAGTGTTGCAAGTGCCTATGACATCAAACTGGAAGGCTGTTACACTTGCATCTGAGTGGAAGTTCAAATAGGATTTATTTCTGCTTTCCAAAGAAAAATACAGAGGCGTGAAGTGTCTTGCCCATGGCCCACACTGAGTCAGTCACAGAATATCACCTTCCCCTCTTCTCCTATACAGTCTTTCAGACTAGATAATTCTGTCTTGCAAACTACATTGGGGCTTCAGACTCTCTAATTGAGAGTAGCCTCCAGGAAAGGTGAATGGGTGAGTCCAAAAGAATGCTTTTCAACCAAGGTGCAACCTGGAAGAAACAAAATTAAACTATTTCTAATTAAAACACAAAAGGTCTTGCTCACGTGATAGGACAGATTATCCTGCTCACACCACTCCCTGCTCAGGAGCTCACATTGCAGAGCCATGCTGGAGCCCTTAGCCAGCGCTTATGTTTTACCCATGTGAGCAAGCTGACGGGCTCTGATTGTACTACTGCACACGCTACCATGAGTGCAGCAGCAGGGAACTTAAAGAGTGAGCACTCAGCCCAAGAGCATCRGACAAGGTTATCTGCTCTTTTTCTTGCTATTATTTTTGTGAAGTACCATTGAGGAGCGCTGAGGTGGGAGCCCCAGAAATGTAACTTCCCTATSCAGTCTCTGAAACAGGAAAGCAAAAGAAAAGCAGTACTGAGTTTTCCTCATTTCTTAGGGAAAGCATCACTGCATTCAGTTTTAAACTAAAAGAGGGTAGATTTAGACTAGATATAAGGAAGAAACTTTTTACGATGAGGGTGGTGAAACACTGGAACAGGTTGCCCAGAGAAGTTGTCAATGCCCCATCATTGGGGGTGTTCAAGGTCAGGGTGGATGGGGCTCTGAGCAACCTGATCTAGTTTAAGATGTCCCTGCTCATTGCAGGGGGGTTGCACTAGATGACCTTTAAAGGTCCCTTCCAACCCAAACTATTCTATGATTCTGTGATCACTGTCCTGCATTAGCGTGCAACTGTTATGCTTGGAGTTGTTTGGGACAACAAAGGGATGTTACCCAGCTCCAGCAAGATTTCTAGCCCTTTCCAAGCCCATAGCCACCCTGTCCAGCACTCTCCACTTACAAGGTCCTTTCCGGTCTCTGCAGGCTTTGGCCCACCGCCTGTCAATGTGACGGTTTCCATTTCCCCCAGCACAAGCAATGCATGCAGAGAGAGTGCTGGTACTGCCTTGAGGAAGAGGGTCAACAGGCCCTCACTGCCCAGCATCCCCGTTGTCAGCCAGGGTGGCAGCTTCCTGCGCAAATCCTCAGGTGAGCCTGCTCCGCTGCAGCCCCCACACAGCTGCAGCCCCCAGCTCTTTCCTTGCACAAGAAGCACAAACTGCCTCATTCCTCAACCGCAGGTAGGATCTCGGGTCCAAAGCCTGTCCTGAGGATTGAGAGCAAACCTGCTTTGGATCCACTCCAGCTTGGTGGTACTGGAGTAGTTGGTGCTTACAGATCCATTGGAAAGTTGAGCTGAATGAAGTAGTGTAAAGCCTTAAGCTCTAGCTTTTGCCCATACTGATAGGCCAAAATATAACACTGTTGCCAGGAGGCAGCTGTAACTCGGCTCCAGTGCAGTCTGGCAGGGTGTGCTCACTGCACGCATATGTGTACCACCATGATCAGTTAGCCACTCACCGTCTTGGCCCTCTGCCTATGCTGCTGTCTGGCTCTCCAGCCAGCTTTTCTACTATCACAGCAAGGATTGTCTCTGCATGGAAATTAGTGACTTGGTCCAATTATGCCCCTAGAAGTGCTTAACGGCTTCTAGCCTCTCTCATCCCACCGCCTGCAATGAAAGTGGGAACAAGCAGTGCTGCTTCTGTCACCCCACCCAAATATGGTGGCTGTGTGTAGCAGATGACATACAGGAAAGGCTGCCTGGTGCTCCCAGGCTGTTTGCTACCTGCAATAAATATACAGCAGATAGTGATTCTCGTCTCTCCTTTGTGGGTAGCCTACCTTGTGTTATGATCCTGAGTAGCATGAGTTAAGAAAAAGGGAGCTAGGAATGATGCTTTGAATGCTCTTTTCTAGTGATGCTACTCCGATTTTCAAAATTGACCAGAACTAGCCTGACATGGCTCTCCATTTATATTGAATATAGATGTGTATATGTATATACTCATGCAGTGACATCGCTGATGTCAGTGACAGTGCTATTGGTGACATCCAAATTAGTCCCCATCTGAATATTTTTGATTTTACAGTTCCTCTATCCTCCGTACTTTGTAGAACACGCAAGGTAGCATAAAAACCCTAGAGTCCATAGCAGTTCATCTAGATTCTGTGCAACATTTATACTCAATACTTTTAGACAGCTCAGATGTTTTCATCTACACTTTAGAAAATGAGCTTTTGAGTACAAGACATGAAATTTTTGACCTACAGTGCTTTTGATGACAAATAGGTTTCATAACAAATGCATTTGTCATCTGAATTTTCTTATACCTTGTATATTTATCATCAAGAGAATGTGTTTGCCAACAGTTTGCATCTATATTTACGTATTTTTATTCTCAGTTCACATTTGGAATGCTTTTTTGTCACAACTATCTAGACTAGAAATTGCATTTTTCCACAAGAGAAAGCTTAGGCATTGCACAGTTTGCAAACAAGTACATTTGATGACAAATAAATTTCACCTCAGCATCTTCGAAATACAGCCAGTGGGTACCTCTGAAATAGTAAATATTCATAACGCTTGGAAAATAACAAAATCCATAAACTACTACTTTCCCAATAGTATGCTAAAATGTATGTGCACTCAGCTGCCTGCTGTCTAGAATATTTGAAGTAAATGGAAACAGAGGCACTGTCAGATTTAGAGGGTCAGGTATCACTGTTCCCTGGTGGTTGCTCCTTGGGGATTCACACGAGCCCAGCAGGACTCAGTTGTTCAGGCTTGGTGCTCACTTGGGGCAGCTGGAGGTGTTTCCTCGGAAAGTTACAGGGTGCCTCTGTCCCCAGTGCTTCAGGTAACAGGGAGGTGATACAGGGAGGTATGTGCGCGTCTCAGGAGCTTACTCCTGGGGTAGCAAGTCCTGCTGGGCGGCACTGGCTCCCAGTGAGCGTGAGCTCTGTGGCACTATGAATCTGCAAGCTGGCTGTGGTACCTACATGGACTTGGGAGCTGGCTCTGTGTGTGCAGTTTTCAGGTTTACACAAGGAGCTGGTGCCCAGCTGGGGGTGACTGGGAGATGGTTCAGTGCTGGGGAAAACAATGAGCCAGACAGCAGGGAAGTCTCTGAACCAATGCCAGTTTGCACCCATATGTAATCTTGGCTGGGAGATTGGGTTGCAGTCTGCTTGGTGGCGGGGTGCCTTGCCCTGGGGTATGTGATGCTGGTGTCTGACCCTCTCCTTACAGCGAACTCGCTGCCGGCCATTGCTCTGGACTTGCTGGAGTGGGGAGAGGAGCCAGACTGTGGGGACGCCTGGGAAGCCAGACCCTTCCCTCACCCACAGCAGGGGCTGCTCAACACGCTCATGTGGCTCAGCAGCGACGACTGGTAAGAAAGCCCCATGTTCACTCTTTCTCCCTCTCAGTGTAAAGGTAAGTTAGAAACGTTTTTTTCTAGTGCCTCTGAGCCCAGACAGCCCAGGTGTCCAAAGGGAACTAGTGAAACCACTCCAAAGCAGTCACAGTATAAAGATGTGAGAGCAGCCTTTTCTTTGCCTTGGTCTGTAGTAGTGCTACAGCCACAGCAGGTCCGTACTGTTTCCTAGCTTTGTCTTCTGCTCCATGTAGCTGCAAATGAAATCTTCAGGGAAGAGAGGAAGTTGTGGAACGAGATGATTTGCTGGCTGAAGCCARAAGCAGGATGGAAGTGGTCTTGAGTTTAGATATTTGGGGCCCTCAGGTCACTGGCCCAGGTGGGACTGAGTAAGAATTTATCTCTGGTCCTGCTGCTGCCAGCAGCAGCAGGAGACAGGGCCTCCCTGTGACCTCCTGCACGTGAGTCCCAGCAGCGCCTATGGGGAGTTCCTATTTCTGGAAGCGGACTGAGACGTGGTGCAGAGTTGCTCAGCCTGTCATTTCTCCTGAAGGGCTCATGGCAGAAGACAAGGAAAAAGAAAAAAAATCCTTTAGGAATCTTGCACTTTTAGAATTAAACTTTTTCCTCCTTACTACTTAATATGGGCCAAAGATGTTTTGTTGATAATCACAGTGTGTCCTGAAATTAGAGGCAGACAGGAGGAGACTCTACAAATTTCAGGTGATATTGGTTGTCTTTTTGATTTCTGTGTCAGCATACACTCACTAGGGCTCTGTTCACACTGAGAGAACCATGAAAAATCTCTGTGATGCATCTCCTTGTGCGATCGGTTTGTTTTGCCCCTCTCCCCTTTCTCTTCCCTGTTCCTGTTTGGTGCCCTGTGAGGTGCAGAGAGCTGCTGCAGGTGTGGGGGGTCCAGGTTACACTCAGGGACCCCAGTGAGGATGGGTCCCCAGTCCTGCCTGGCAGCCGTGGTGAACCAGTGACTGCATCATATGCCTTCATGTAGCTCAGGTCCTTCACAACGAAAGTGCTGAAAGAGGCGGGTTTTTACCACTTAAATAACATGTTGCTGTTGTGGGTGTTATTTTAAGTAGGGATTTTCTGGAAAATCCAGCATTTTGGCTGTTCTTGCCCAGGTGTGGAATTTTTTAGGACATACTGCTTTTTTTTTCTTGGGGGGAGGGACGAYGACACACAACTAGATTGCAGAGTGCAAACTCAGCTATGGAGTGGCAGTGCAGACTCTCACTCCTGAACTGCCCTCTGGGGATGGTGAGGAGGGAAAATGCCCCAGTAACAGCCAGATGGGACTGTATCTCAGTGACAGGGTCCAGGGAGGGTACAAGAAACAGAAACATGGCACAGCCTCCCAGCTTCTAGGAAGCAGTGACATAGGGACTTCGTGTGCCAGGGATTTCAGAAAAGCTGTCTTGTTTAATGGCCACAAATTAACCTATCCACTCTGAAACCATCTATTTGCCTTTTGGATTTATGTACACTTTTGACTGCCACAGCATCCTGTGGCAATGAGTTCCATGATTTAATTAAGTGCTGTATGAGAAGCACCTCCCTTTGTTTGTTTGTGCCAACACCCTGGTAATTTCAGAGGGTGCTGCCTAGTTCTTGGGCGGTGAGAAAAATCAATCTTTTTGGTAATTGCCTTTCAGGCAGCAGAAGGCAAAGGGACTCTTCAGTGTCAGACGCCTGGCTATCTGCCACTCAGAAGTCCTTCTTTGTAGACTTCATGATGTTTCCTTGGCAGTTACCAAAGAGGTGAGAACATTGTGTTTGTGTCCCACGTACCTCGTACATGGGGCGTAGAGTACATATGTGCTGTTCATTTACATGTGTGCTCAGTGTCTGCTTTCATTACTATTTTTAGACCTCATTTTTCTAATAGCTATGTCACCTATCTATATGATCTGTCTGTAAATAGAGCTATATTTACTGGTATGTAGGGCATCTGTGTCTCTCCTCTTTGAGCTAGGTGTCATTATAATGCAATATACAAATGCAGAAACTGACACACTGAACAGGTGATTTGCCACAGCCCAAACCTCTGCCCAAGCTGTAATTAAACACTGCAGCTTTTGCCTCCCAGCTTCCTCCCACTGCATCCTCCTCCTCAGCATCCTGGGGGATTGACTGCAGGTATTTATTTTCCAGTGTTTCCTGACGATGTCTTCTCCTTCTTCCTTTCTGTGTGCTTTTTGGTAATTTGCCCCTTCCATTGATCTGTTGCCTCTGTGCACTGGTGGAATTTTGCACTGTAGCCACTGGGTGCTCGGAGCGGCTTGGCTGTGGGGTTTGCAGGGCAGTCACGCACAGCTTCACTATCTCATCTCTCAGTTAACAGAGAAGTCTCAACCTAAGCTCTTTAATAACATCTGTGGCTATATTTCCAACTTGGCGCTTGTCTGTGGCCTGAACTAGCTGCCTTACTACATGATTGCCAAATATATTAAATTTTCCTTTTCTTGCAGAAGACAGTAAGACTTAGCTCATTTCCATGAAAATCAGTCCTTCTATCCAATATTTCATGATGTTGGAGGCTTGAATGTCCCTTGTATTGTTGGACTCTTCAAACCTTTCTGTTTAGATATACAGGACTCAGATTCTCCCACTCTGAGATCAGGGTTAGGAGAAGAAGCCCTTTCAGCTTATCTCATCTGATTTTTATATCACTTTTATATTTCTGAGGAAATTTTCTCCTCTCTGTTCTACACACTCATGTGCAGAGACATCTTTCAGCTTTCATTTCACTCCAGTCCCACATTTTGTTTTCACAAGCACTTCTAGCACTTACGTTGTTCATTTTTATTAACAGGCACAAATAAGTCTGGCAGAAAGAACCACTGGTCTGTCATTCAAAGTATCTTTCAAATGAAGCACATGACTCTGAGATGCTTCTTCCTTACCCTTGTGGGAGAGCCTGTTGGAAGCAGGGATCACTCCAGAGCAGCACTGAATGCTGTAAACCCCCACTGATCACAGCTGTAATTGCATGTGATCTCCAGGATCCTTGAGTGCCTTGAGTCCAACAGCTAGGGTTCTCCTGAGTAGACGGAGCTGCAGATGGACTCAAGTCCCAGCTGTGAATTAATCTGTAGACTTGAGCCGGTATTTTCTGTTTCCTGGTTGAGTGCTCAAACTGCCAGTGCTGCATTTTTGCACAGGAAGAAACTACTACTTTTCCTCTATCTTGTCTTTATGAATTGTGGCTATATAGTTTAAAAACAGCCCTTGCTTTAATTTTTTTTGGTTTGTTTTCAATAAAAGGGCCTAAAATCAAAGCAGTGCACATTATGGGCTAAGTAGCACACTTTGTTCTAGGTGAAACAATATTTTTTAGGCCTGCAGTCTCATTAAAATTGAGTTTAATAGGCAAAGCAAAAGCCGCGCACTCAAGCAAAGCAAAACAAGGAATTCATTCACTACTTCCCATTGGCAGGCAGGTGTTCAGCCATCTCCAGGAAAGCAGGGCTCCATCACACGTAACGGTTACTTGAGAAGACAAACGCCGTCACTCCGAACGTCCCCCCCTTCCTTTTTCTTCCCCAGCTTTATATGCTGAGCTTGACGTCATATGGTATGGAATATCCCTTTGGTCAGTTGGGGTCAGCTGTCCCAGCTGTGTCCCCTCCCAGCTTCTTGTGCACCCCCAGCCTGCTCGCTGGTGGGGTGGGGTGAGAAGCAGAAAAGGCCTTGACGCTGTGCAAGCACTGCTCAGCAATAACTAAAACATCCCTGTGTTATGGAGACTGTTTCCAGCACAAATCCAAAACCTAGCCCCATACTAGCTACTATGAAGAAAATTAACTCTACCCCAGCCAAAACCAGCACAGGGTTGTCTAGGGGAACTGGTTTTCTTTACAAGATGACTGTTATGTTTCCCCTCCTGACTTCCCCAGGTGAGCAACCTCCGCTCAAAGGTGTCTCGCTTTGCAATCAGCACTCTTGAAGAGCTCTTCAGGACCATGAAGAAACACATGGACCAAGAGGTGGATGAGGTTGCTCGGGTCTTGCTCCAGAAGATGGGGGACTCCAGCGAGTTCATTCAGAAAGCAGCCAATCGATCCCTGGGGATCATGGTGGGGAGCGTGACTCCTGCACGAGCAATGACTGCTCTCATGGCTAGTGGAGTCCAGTATGTCGTTCTTCTCTTAGTGATATCTTTCACCTTAAATTGTGTGGGTAGGGGGAAGGGATGGGAGGCAGAAGGGGAGTGATGGGAGGGAAGGTTCCTTTCTCCTGCATCTTCTGTGAACTTGGTGATTAGATTCTCTGATCAACCTCGCTCCTTTTCTCTTGTCATCTATTTCTGCCCTACTACAGCCTATTTGTTCTCACAGTCTGTCAATGCTGCCTAGACATGGTCAATGATGGGGAAGTGAAAGTCCCTGCAAAGGGTGGTGATACAGCCTTGTGGCTTTGCGGGAAGCGGGACAATGGCAATTCCAGCAGTGAGCGCCCTTTGATATTTCACAATGCTAACCACAGAGGTGCTGGGAAAAACCATGCATCATCATTATGCCATTAACTTGAGAAATAAGGAGGCTAATTGCTGGGACACGGAGCACGTGGGAGAACCTGCTGGGTGTGGCACAGCCTGCACAGCAGGCACAGCTCCTGCCGAGAGGAGTCTGTCTGACTGTCGTGTCCTTAGAGCTCCACTTTCTATTCAAATTGACGCTGCATGTTAGCCTTGAGATGGTGAGTCACTTTACAGGTGCCTTCACAGGCCAACTCCCATGGGATAGCTGAAGCAAATGCTGCCTTAAAACATTAGTGCTGTGCCTGATAGTTTCAAATAGGTACCCTCTAGAAAGGACAACCTGGCTAAAACGACTGCTACCCTTTCCTCAGCTTTTGAAAAGGGTAAAACATTCAAACATACCTCTTGCCAAGCCTCAAAGAACAAACTGGCTGCATAGCTGGATATTCTGCAGCTTCATGCCCCACAGGGTTTTTCCCTCCGTTTGTTTTTTTCAAGGGTCTGCAAATTTGGAGATAAACGGGTAGAATAAGCCTCAATCCTGCTGCAGCTCTGTCTGTGTAGTGGGAGCCCTCTGATGAGTCAGCATGAATTGTCTTTCATTTCCCTCTTTCTCAGAATTAATTTTTGGAAAGAAATTGAGTGTCAGATAGTCCAGGGAGATTGAATTCCTCCCCCTTCCTTGCAGGTAGTCCCTCTGTACAATGCCAACTTTGTGTTTATCTGAGGACAGAATCTTTTACGGGTGACTAAAATTGCAGCGAGAACACATGCCTCCTTCTCCCAGCAATGTCAGGGAGTATGCTATGACTGAGACTTGTGCTTCTGGCCTTCCTCGTCCCTCTGCCCCAGTGTTTGTTCTCTTGTTTCCAGGCACCGCAACGTCCTGGTGCGGAAGTGTGCGGCCAAACACCTACTGACTGTGATGGAGCAAATCGGAGCTGAGAAGCTCCTGTCGGGCACACGTGACAGTATTGAGCTGCTGGTGCGCACACTGGTGAAGCTTGCTCAGGACTGTCATCAGGACACAAGGTGATGATCTTCATTTCACCTCCTAAAATATGAAAACTGTTTGATGTCTGGCTATAAATGATAAAACCACAAAAGAGTGGAAGGTAAAGTAAATATTAAGAAAGTTACTTCACAGCGTGGAAAACGTTGTCTGGGGAAATGACTGTACTGGGTAACATGAGGATGTCCAGCAAGAAGGACCATTGCCAAATTCCTGTGACTTGAATGATTCTTTATTCAGATAAACTGAGCTCAGATCAGTCAGTCAAACAATTTTATTTGGTCTTATGTGCACAATGCAAAGCTGAAGCGTTGGCCACTGTTCATCACTGAAGGATCCCAAGCATTTATTTCTGATAAGGTTAAGACTGTCCTAGAAATATTCCAGCTGTCTTTAACCAATGTATTCAGTCTTTCTAAACCTCTTCTGCGGATTTATTTGCCTATGATAGTCACAAATTTTTCTTCCCAATCATTGTGTAATGTTGTTGTCTGTGGCTGAACGATCTCCAAATTTCCTCTTGAAGATAGCTGTAGTTTCATAGTAGCAAACCCAAACCAAACCAAAAAACCAAAAAAACCTTACTTTATTAATTTAAATTCCCATTAATAGATGTCAAGAACACATGAACAATTTGCACTGCCCATGTGCATACGTGTAGTATAGAATAATAAATAGTAAGCATGAGGTGATTTGTCCTAGCTTCTCCGCCAGTTAAAGAAAGGTAAATTATTGTGCAATGGCAGCAAAACACTGCAAATAAGCCATGACAGCAAAGCAGATGTGCTTCGTTCGTCCCACAGGATCCTTTGATCCCACAGAAGCATACCCACAATTTCAGAGTGAAATTGTATTTTCCTGTTGCCCTGTGTTCTCCTCTTGTGTTCAGCTGGCAGCATTGTGCAGTGACAACAAGTGGAGGTAAATATCTCTCTTTGCTGAATAGGTAATACCTTCTCATGAAGGTATTGCACATGACGAGTTTAAAATATCAGCTTATTCTATTAACACTTTTCCTTTGTTTATTCACAAGGGAGAAAAGACAGTAATAGTCTGTATTAATTTCTCTCTTTCCTGTGTTAGGTGTTATGGACGGAAGATGCTGAATATATTGATAAGTCATCAAAAATTTGATAGGTACTTGAAACAGTCTGTCCCCTCACGTGACTTGGAAGATGTTATGGCAACACTTAAGCAGAAAGTAAGTGATTGGCAGGAGAAATGTCTCCTTTATGCACGTACTGGGATTGCTAATATGAGATTAAACATACCTAATCTTTCTTTATCTCATTCTTCCTCCATTGAATCATTTTGCTCCTGGGAATGAACTGTTGATCCTCAGCCTGTTTATCTGCAGACAGTGAAGGAACTAGTATTGTTAGAAATAAAGTGGGTCTATTTTGAATATCAGCCACAAACAGGAAAGGGAAGTAGGAGAAAATGGTTTTACCTTCAAGCATAAAAAAACTACCCCCCTGCCCCCAATAAAGCAAAGAAGTGAGAATAGTGCTTCTGAAGATAATAGAGGCTTTGCAACAGATGAAGGAAGTGGTAGTGCCAAGAAAATTTCCAAATATTCAAAAGATGCACAAGGCAATCATAATTAGTACATACATTGTCTGTATTCTGGGAATACTGCCCTGCTGTCATGCACCATGGAGCTGGAAGAAGCTTCGTGAATTCAGCATCCATGGAAAATCATCCCTTTTTTTTTTATTTTTGCATTCCTCTCCATTTACATTCTAGAAGGGAATGTGCCTTTGTGCAGGAATAGGGAGAGTGAGTGTGAACCAAATCAACTCCCAACACAATGGGCCAACCTGCAGAGTCCAAAAGTTTCCCGCTATTCCCTTTAAGAAGGCTTGTTCCCTACCAGTTCGCATTATTCCCATTTGTGCTCGAGACTAATAATTCAGGATTTTATACTGCTGCCCATTATGGTAGCACCTATAACCTGCCTTGAGTTATTGAAAACAAATAGTACAAGTCACTGAATCTCTGGCCTGCCTCCCTCTCTAAGTTTATGAAATGTTTTCATAAGCCTTTCTTGGTAGCAGTGATCCTGGTTATAATTTGTGTTTTAAACAAGTAATTTCCTATTTTATCTTCTATAGATTCATGTTTTTTTATATATATATGTAGGGGATAGAAGACCATAAATGTGAACCTCCATCTGCCAAGGACCCCAGGAAGTCTAGGAACAGTGGCTTGATGATGCCCCAGGACGACTTGCCTTCTGATGGAGGGTACTGAGCACTTCTGTTATATCTGACAAAGCACATGACAAGCTTTACACGTCTCTTCCTCAGTAAAATCTTTCTGGTGAAGACAAGCTGTGCCAGATATTGTTTCCTTGCCCCACAAATCTTCTATGATAAAAAATGTCTACTTCTGCATTAAGCTTGAACACAAGTTCTCTGGAGGGTTTTCCACAAAAATTGAGAGAGAGGAAGAGACAGCCACCAGTTGCAGCTCGGAAGATCCAGCGCAGTGGCGAGGACAGTGCTGTGGAGGCTGTGAGAGGGTCGTGCCTCTGCTGTTTGACTTGGGACAAGTAATTTCAATCAGGGTATTCTTATCTGAGTGGAGCCTTTTTTAGATGGATGGTTTGGTGAGAAGTCCCAGTCTAGAACCAAGATGCCRTTCCCAAAAATAGCACTTTCCATGCATGTGGTTTGGCCTGGCTGAATCATGGCTTTCTGATCCACAGACAGTACCAGCAAGACAATTCCTGAGCAGTTCTGGTCAACAGATGTCTCAACGTGGACTTTTTACGTAGCTATTCATGTCATTCAGACCCACTACTGGTTGATTGATGGAGAGCATGTTCTTTCCCCTGTGCTGCAATCAGCATTCAAGATAGGAGTTTGGTCCTTGCTGTCTTCCCACGCCAGCGGGACAGCTACTTGTACCTGTTCTTCTCTGATAACAGAATGGATTTACTTAGCTCTGTTGTGCTCAGTGGTGGCARGAAGGTGACCACACACCTCACTAGCATAGTTAGGATCTCCCCATTCTCATGGCAGAGAGAGGCTGATCCAAGAGAATTGTTCCCATTGGGTTTGTTAAGCTGTGGATCCAGTCCCTAGGGAAGCAATAATGTGAGCATAGTGGTGGGATGGCTGGCTTCTGTTTTTATCTCTGTTACTGATCCTCTGGATCCTTTCAGATGTGTCCCTTAACCTCTCTGGGTAGGATTCATCTCTTCAGATGCATCTGAGCTATTTATCCAGATTCCTATACCTGTTGTAGAGACACTTCTCCAGAGTAATTCATTTCCTTATAATACAGACACCTCCCATGAGATGAGGCATTTAAACTTTGAAGTAGTGCCTATTTTTCCTCACAAAGGGATGCTAGATGAGTACCTGGGAAGACATCTGAAGATAAATGAGATGAATCCCTTCCCTAGGTTTTCCTGAGTAAGCACTCAGCAATAATGTTACTTGCAGATTGTCTCCTGTAATGATTGTCATGAGATCCAAGTTGCTTTTCAGATCAGGATCTAGCTGAAATCACATCATTAGGAAGTCTCCTCAAGATGTTTTCCTCACAATTAACTGAAGATATTATCACCAAAAGGTCTTACCTTGTTTTTATTTTCCAATTTGAGGTCTGGCTCTGATGTACTCATCTTACCCCGTCAGACAGTCCGTCGCACGTCACTTCAGACTGTGGAAGAAACTGAACAGCTCAAGGAGCTTTACAAGCTCCTGAGAGCCAAGGAGTTTCAGACACGAATGGAAGGAGTGGTGCTCCTCCTAGATCACTGCAAAAGCAGACCCCAGCTCATCTCCGCTAACATTGTCCAGGTATGTAGGGCATCTCTATTGCTCCTTTCCTGTTACCTCCCTTCCCAAGCCTGTAGCCGTAAAGTTAACTCAGTGTGTCTTGGCACTACTTGCTAGTTGTTTTGGACAGGCTGGTCTCTTCTTACCCAGAATAATTTAACTCAACTCCAGGCTTCAAGGCAAGTAATTTCAGTCCAGGTGTATTTCTCTGGCAGGTGCCTATTGGTGCTGTTTGTGAGATGATGACAGAATTTACTGTTGCTCTACCTTCTGCTGTCTCCTACTACCAGTTAGGTTGAAATAAAGGAAATCCAGCCACTGAAAGCTTGGCAATTATTCTCTAGAAGAAAAATGGGTTGGGATGGGGGAGAGAAGTATCAGGCTGGGTTGATTTTAAAAAAAAAAAAAAAAAAAAATTTTTAAAGGATGCTCCTGTAAACTTTATCTTGTCTTGCGCAGACACAACTCTGCCTATTCATTTCCGTCCTCATCCCTTTGCTGCTTGGGAAAGACTATTCTCACCCTTCCTGGGGGTCCTTTTTTCTCTTTGGAAAGAGGAAGAAAATGGCTAGAGACAGATCTTGTCTTCCTTCCCCTCCCAGCAGCTGCTTTTTTCCCCTTTTCCAGAAAATGGTGCCTGATAATGTGACTGTCAAGGGACTGAACCTGAGAACTGCACAGCACATTAAACTTCAGAAGTCTACCTGTTAGCTAGACAAATGGTCTGGATCCTGAAGAGTTCATCAGAGCCCTGCTCTCCTCCAGACGCAGGTTCTGAGACAGATAAAACTTGGATCTCATCCAGCCACAGTTTTGGCAAAATCAAAACTACTCTCAGTATTTGAGACAACTTTATGGAAAAACGGGCATTGTAAATAGCTGTTTTCATACCTCTATACCAAAGATACTACTTTGCATTATTAAAATAGGATTAATTTAATGATTTATAGGTAAAGAGAAGCGCCATATGAACTATCCTGTCCTCACCCAAACCTCTTAATAAAATATAAAAATCTTTTCAACCAGCATGAGGTTGTGCAACCACTACCGTGAGTAGCCCACAGGAAAACAGTGAAATTGTGCTAGCAAGCGCTGACCTGACAGAAAGGATTACATTCATCTTTTACATTGCTGGGTATTTGTTTCTATATCCTTTCTTGAAACATAGACATTTTAATCCAGCTTTCATGTCGTTTGTTTTCTTAACAGATTTTTGATGTTTTTGTCCTGAGACTTCAGGATTGCAACAAGAAAGTGAACCAGCAGGCACTGGAAGCACTGGCTTCGATGACACCCATGCTCAGAGACGCCTTACACCCAGTGCTGGTGTCTCTGGTAGCAGCAGTCACTGACAACCTCAACTCAAAGCACTTGGGGATTTATGCTGCAGCTGTGAAAGTGCTGGAAGCGTCCATTGCTCACCTAGGTAAGGCTAACCTCTGACATTGACTCTCCTCAACTGTGGCTTCTCCATCTCGGAGTCCAGTGAACACTGAGTCTGTTGATAGCTGTTGTCGACTGTGGAAATATCCAGCTGCTGCAAGATGTTTATGAAGTCCTGCCTGCATTCTTTCTATCCCAGTCTGTTGTATCATGTTGTGATGTGCAGCTGAATGGATGCTGCTTATCACCTGGATTATATGTCTGATTATTAATTCTGTAGAGAGGACATTATAGGGATTATTTAAGTTCCTGCCAGAAGAGCATGAGGGAAGTGACTAGCATCTGTCATGACTCTTTTCCCCCCTTCCTCCTGGGAAACTGCATGCGTTTTGTTTTTATTGAATTGGATTTCTAAGATGTGCATTCTGTTAAGTTTACATCCACTAAAACAAGATGAAAGGAATATGCTTTTTCCTTGAAACACATGGTGGGAAGGGTGGTGGAGGCTCTTTGCTCTCGCTGCACTTTGTTCCACGCTCTGGCAGTGGTGGCTCTCCCAAGCAGATGCGTCTGGCCCTTGCTGACCCCAATATGAGAAGCTTTGAACTCAGTTACTCATTTTGCAGTTTTAGGTAGTAGTTTAGCCATATAAAGCCCAAAGGAAAATGTCCTTTTGAATTCAAAGATTGAGACCTTGAATTTAATAAGATACTGTGTTATGAAAGATCATAGCGGAGATCAGATGAAGGATGAAATGCTTGTTCCATAGTCAGCCTGGAGGTCTTCATGTGTGTGGGGTTAGAAATGCCTTGGCTCCCTTCTTCCATAAGGGTAAGGAGCCCATTATTGTCCCCTTTTCTGGATGCTTGAGCATGGGGCTGCAAGTATGCCTGTTGATGTAAAATATGTACCTGCATTAGGGAGGGGGTGAGGTCCCGATCTGCCCTGTGTCCTGAACCATATGGCCTGCTGCAGGTTGTGCAGCATGTCTTCTGCTGCCTACCAGGGTCATGCTGAAGCTCTCAGGGATCCTCAGGCTTGTTTCGGCTGGGAACACCTGCCCTGCAGAGTGCACCTGCAGCCCATCCATTATCGCTGTCCAAAAGCTATGTGTTTGCATGCTGTGGACTGGCAAATACAGTGGCATGTTCCTTCATGAGTAATACTACAGAAGTCTACATTGGTGTCTTCATAGTTCATCAAAACAGCTTTTAACAGCTACTTTTTGGTCAGTGTATTTGGAATTATTCCCTTGTGATCTGCTCTAGAAACTGATTGTATGCATGTGGGTAGTATGTATTTCTTAAAAGCATATGGAGATACTGTCCTGAAGTTAGCTCCCTGCTTCCCCTCACCTGCCACAGGTTTCAATTTGCCTTAATTTGGAGGCAGTAACCTAAAAATAAGGGAGTCAGAAAAGCAGAAATAAAAGGATGGGAGTAAACTAGAATGGGATTATACTAAGATTTTTTTTTTTCTCTCACCTCAGTTTTATGGTTGGTATTAATGATTCACAACAATGAGGACAAGGATAGACAACTGGGTGGCTCTCTAAGTGAAGAAGGGGCTGGTAGGGTTCGTTGCAGCCAGGGGACACAGTTGAAAATCAGACCCAAGTCTGTAGCAAGTGTTGTTCTCTGTGACTCTTAGGTTATTCTTAGGCACTTTATTTTAGGCAGCTGGATCCCCTGGGGGATCTAGTGGAGAGGTGTTGACGTTGCCTGGTTTTCTTTTTGCACACGTTTCCATCAGGGAGGGAGACTCAAGCTGCTCTGTGTAGCTTGCTGGAGGTGTTTATGTCTGCCCACTGAAACCTCAGTGAAGTGTTTAAAGTTTGGTGAGATGAATCCAGGCCTGAATTTCCCTCTTGATCTTCTGGTGTAGATTCAGAAACACACTGGCAATACTTGTGCTACTCCTGTCATCACTGCAGCTGTGACCACAAGTTTCTGGTCCCTGCGGCTCTTCATCTGCTGTTTACTCCAGCTCTGACTTCTGTTGAAATGTGAGATGAGAGCTGGTGTGTGCATACTTATGCATGCAAGGAGTTTGGTTTTGGAAAGATGAATGCCATCAATAAAAGTGTTCACCAGGAGTTTTTTTTACACTGATTAAAATCTACTACAGAAAAGCAGGTTCCACATAAAGTGTTTGGATTCTATGGTTGATGCTAGGTTTGCAGATCACTCATGTCATTTATGCTATATATCAAAGGACCTGAATTCCTGCCAACTGTAACTGGTGAGCTGGGTAACCAGAAGCTGTGGTGGTGCAGTCCTTATGCACCATTTCCCACACAGGCTTGAACGTGTACCAGCATTTCCCCAAAGTCCCAGGAGCCTTTGGCTCTGTGCTGCTTGTCTGCTTTGGTACAGAAAGAGCTGAATAATAAATCCTGGAGTACAACTTTGCTAGAATTCAGGGACAAAGGGATTTTTGGAGGTTGTTTGGGCCCAATTTGACTTCCCAAATGAATTGCTTTGCTGTTGGCGTGAGGGGACACTGGCCCATCAGAGCTTCTGCAGAACAGCTTCCTGGAAGGCTCTACATTATAGGCATTAGCTGGTCCTGTCTATTTTCCACCTTTCTTCTTTGTCTTCTTTGTTTAAAAGGGAATTTATGATTTGCCAAGTTCACTTCTTTAGAACAAACAGGTATAAATCCAGCTGTAAATGATGGCTTGTTCCACATGTTGTTCTGCATGGGGCAAGATTGCTATAGCCAATAACTACATAGCCAAGGTCTGCTGTAAATTCCCTTGCCACGCAGATTTATGTCAGCTGTGAAAATGCAGCACTGGGTGAATATGCTTGAAAAATTTAGTTTTGAAGAGGTAGGTCTTAAAGGGGAATTATCAACTTTCTCCACATCAGCTGCTTTGCGAACTCAGTGAATTTGCTGACCTGCTGCCTTTCTGTGTCCCAAGTATAGGGATGTTCCTGATCATGAAGTGGGGAGAAGGGTGTGAGACCTGTACTGCTCTTGGCCCTTATCCATTTTTTGTGGTGCCCGGGAGAAGGTTGGGGAAAAGTTGCAGAATCCTGCTAACAGAGGATACAGCAAACAGATCCCTTCAGGGTTTTGTATGGAGCTTTCTGTCATTCCCCTCTCACCAATTCTGAGAGCTCACTGTAAATTTTCCATGCTGGCAGATGTCAGAACAGGAGCAAGGCACATCTGTCTCTCATCACACTGACTTTACCCAGAGACAGGTTCAAGCAAACAAGGTGAGATATATTTTTTTGGTTCTCCTCATTTTTATGGACATTTGCAAAAATTCAAACAGGCAACTGAATCACAAATATTTCAGAATTCAACATCTAGGGCTTTAGTGGCGGAAGGAAGGCTCTACTGGAAAAATGCATGAGCAAAACCTTCCCATACACTTTAAAATTGTCTGCCTTTACAATTTAAAATCAAGTGGCAAATGACAAAAAAACCCCAGAACTCTAAAGGATTGTGCAATGCTCCTAGCTTAGAATAAGTGAGAACAATGTCTTGCCCCATTGCTCCACTGAGTTTCATAGCTAAAAGCCCAGCTATTGCTCCGAGACTCTGTGTTGACATGCTTCAGATTCTGAGTTTTAGGTGAGACTTCCTCATCTGTCACCTTTAATGATCCATGCAAAAATGCAAGCTGGTTAGAAAATTGCTTGATCATGTGATGTAAAAACAAAAATACCCTCAAAAAACAAACCAAAAAACCACCCCATCCCCAAGACCAAAGTTCTACCTACAAACAAACTGATTTGCTTCCAAATAATGCCTGAATTGTTCATTTAGCTTAACCCTGGCATTGGCTTGGATGTCCCCAGCTGAAGGCCACACACATTCATTAGCTGTGACCTGGGACCCTAATCCCACTCGAGAGAGCCACCTTGTAGATGAGGGTGAATCAGCAAATCAAGCCTGACTGCAGTGGGACCAAGACATAGATCTTGCTCTCCTCTGACATCTGTCCTACCCTGTCCTCTATCATGAAATAAATGCCCTTCAGATGGCCACAGCCTGACGCCAGGGCGTGGAGTCAGGCCAGCAGCCTAAGTAGCTCCCAGAGGAACCAGCCCTCTGCAAGAATGGAAGGGAAATTTCCCCTGTAGGTGTTAACATAGCAAAGAGGGGACTGCAGTGAAAATGAGAGCATGGAGAAGCAGATTCTTCTTTTGCTCATATTGGAAATGCTGGGCTGTCTGTCCTGTGGCCAGCAGGTTTAGCTAATATGTAGTGCAGAGAATTAAAGCTGAGTTAATAAGAATTGAACTGCCTGCCACCTTGTTTTCTCTAACAGCCATTAAAAGCTCCTCTGTCTTTAGGTCTTTCAAGGCAGCTAAAGTAATGGTTGGGTAAATTTGTTATTGACTCGAGCTTTAGTGTTTCAAAACGCACAAAGTGTTTGAAACCCTTAAATTGAAAGGTGAATAGTGCCTATACACTTAGATTCCTAAAAACCAAGCAAACAAACAGTTCCCTCTCACCCACCCAAAACCCAAGTGCACCCCCTGAAAATCTGTGTAGATACTGATATTAATGATTAATTAACATTTTGTGCTCCTTCAAGACCTCCAGATCTCAGGGCGTTTTTTTCAAAGCAGCAGCTGTAAGGTAACTCTCTGGGGAGGAACAGCAAGTGTGAAACAGCGTCTGCCACTATTGCAAGCGTGTGAGGCAGAAAGTGAAGTGTCTGTTTAAAAAGGTGAATGAGAAGAATGTAGTTACGGAAACAGAAGCTTAATTAGGATAGCAGGATCAGTTCTTTACTGCACATTTGCAAGAAGATCATTAGGGACTTCCTTCTTATCTCTCATGCAAAAAGGGGCACTTGATAGCACAGTGCTACTTAAAACCACTTAGGGATTTGGCTCTGTAGTGGTTCACAAAGAAGTAGGTTGCCTGCTTTATCGGTGCCACTCCTGGTGACACTGCAAGGTATCGTAGAGCACCCCACGCATATTCTGCCTCCAAGAAGAGCTTTGCTTGGCTTATCAAAGTGGTAAGACTGGAGGCTTGCAGACCAATCCAGGCAACAGTTTATAAATTAAAACAAGACCCCAAATCAACAACAGGCAGCATAGGAAAAACTAAAATACATGACAGTCAAGTATTGGGAAATCAGTTTGTTTTCCAGTCTCTCTGCCAAGATCTGATTTCAGAGATGTTACAAGAGCCCCCGAGAGCAGATGGTGTTGGCAATGAGCAATAATTCTCTCTTAAGAGAGTAACTTGTAGTCTTGTCCATAGATCCCAACAGGTAACTTTAAGGATTTAACACCAGCTTATCCTTAAGCGTGAATGGATGTGTGGACTTTTGAGCCTTCTCATCCTTTTCCTTAGGGGAGGGAGGAAGTCACTTCTGCAAAGCTCCGGGACGCAAAACCTTTTCACTGCTTACATGTGATTTGAATTTTGAGGGCCCTGATGTGAAATGTTTAACACAGCTCCTTGTACAGCAGTCAACTTTGTATTTACAAATGTGAAATGAGAGCTTTGCTTTTTGAATTTAAAATCCTCCCAAGTAAGGTGGAAGGAAAGAAGAAGAAAAGGACTCAGAAACTGGCAGAAATTTACTTTATTTTACAAAATGCAGTTACCCCTGCCCTTTCCCCTCCCAACTTTTCTCCTTTTTTTTCTTATAACCTCAGAAGAGTGAGCAGAAATGAATGTTTCTCTTTCAGATAACACATTGCTGCTGCAAGCGTTTGCCCACCGAGTACGTTTCCTCAGCGGCCAAGCTCTGCTGGATGTCACAGAACATCTCTCAGGTATTGCCTGCTTCAGCTAATCTCTACTTCTAAGTCAAGAAGTCTTCAGAGGGAATATTTAGAGGGAATGCCTCTGAATAGACAGTGCAGTAGCTCATCAAACACCAGAAGGTCCTGAGCTTGTCCCTCCTCCAAAATACACATACTAGGTGTATTTGGCAGGGGTTTGCCTGGCTGCTGCGGAGGCGTGCAGCATGTGAGATGAGGACAGCGCTCAGACTCCAGCGCTGAGCTCTCACTGGGGTTATCTCAGGACCCGCCTCCAGGAAAGAGAGGGGCTAAAAATATCCTGGCTGGCTCCTCTCTTTGAAGGACAGTACAGTAAAGGTCATGGAGGTCTGTAAGAGGTCCCTTTTCTAAAGCGAACGATCATCCTTTAGAAAAAATTGTGGCAACTGGTATTTCTGAGGATCAGTTTGTTTTGTCATCACGGGATTCTTGTTTTCCTGTTGGAAACTTTTGAGGCTGAATCCTGCAGAGCTTGGGGGTCATAGCATAGGTGAAAACTCAACACACATATTACAGGCAAGGATTTTGTGCAAGGCAGGATTTGGGGGCAGAAGGGCAGAAGCGGGCAGTTCAGTCCAACCCACTGAGGCTCCCTGCCTATATTGCAGATATGACACTGGACTCTGAGCATTTCAGGACGTGCAAACAGTCTATTTCTATATCAGTGGTGTCCGACACACTACAAATGCAGCTGATAATTGATTTATAATAGTAGCTTGCTATGTCAGCAATAGCCAAGGAATGGAAAAAATTATAATCTCAATATATACTAGAGAAGACTATTTATAGCTGTGCTTTAAATAGGGCTAAATCCACTGCTAATTATGCAGCATCTTTTAATCCAAGGTTTAATACACTTTGCTTCTTCATTATGAATCGCAAAAGGGTGTGTTTAGCCATAGTGAATGTAAAAGGGCCTTTAAAGATAATTTGAATAAAGTAAATCTCCATAAACATAGAATTTAGTTTTACAGTTATTTTAATGTCTTTTTCAAATAAAGCATTTGAACATAAATTGGGACTACTTTAGAGAGAGCAGATGTTCTCTCTGGGATTTAGTGGTAACAGACAGCTCTTTCTCTTCTGAAGCTCCATAGTGACCGCTGTGTTTAATAGCATTTAAACTCAAATTAACTCCCATTTTAAAATAGGTGCCATAACCCTTTTCCTGCTTACCAGAATTGTTTTTAGGTACTTTCAGGAGCTGTTTAAATGTTGATGACTGATGCTAGATTAACAGCGTAGAGAAAATGAAGGTCCTTCCACTACAGAATAATAAATGGTTACTGCATAACATTTCCACTGAACAGAAAATAAGAACTCTGTCTCCAGACCATTTCAGATTTTGATCTCTCAGCAAAATCTGCCATGCAAGGAGCCTGTTGGCAGTAAATTTTTGTTTGTATTTAATATAGTTCAGTTCAGAAAATGAGCTGAGAGCAGACTTCAGAGAGAATGAGAGGGAATGCTTGTTTTTTGGTTAAATTTCAGCCCCCTGTGTAAGATTTTTCTATCTCTATTCTCATATTTCAGGCAACATTGTGAGGGTAAATGCCATTAAACTTGTGAGATGCTCAAATGCCATGGCAATGGGGTCTGGGTAATTATCTAAGACATCCTGAAGTTTGAAACAGCTGTTCATTAGAAGCCACCACGTATGAGGGGAAAAAAACTCAAATTAGACCATTCTGCCAAAGACATCAGTTAGTCACTGATGTTTCTAATAAAACTGTCGAGCAGCACACATCTTTTGTGGGCTGTAGTTTTGAAGTGTGGTATAATATTGCCATTTGCTGTGTGCCACTGAGCAAAGGGAATTGCCAGATTAGACTTTTGGCATTTTTCATCAAAGGTCACAAAAAAGTAATCATCCTTTTTACTAGAAATTTTCAATTACCTCTCTAAGCTGCTTTTCAAAATATTCAGCAGCTGGTTTAAACAACTTCTTAATGGAAATAAATAGCGATTTGGCATTTTTGTCATTAGTAATGCAGAAGCGGATAGTGAAATGATTTACAAAATGTGTATGATTCACTTTGCTAAGTCTATCACGGATACAAAGCCTCTGATTTGGAGAAATTGAGGTCCTCAGAGGTTGGTTGTTCTGTTCAGTGGATGATCAGCCACTGTTGCCTGTTTTTGGATCATCGGGCTCTTTGTGCTTGCTGATATTAGCCAGAAAAGGCTTCCGAGAACCAAAAATAAAGGTAGGTACTTGTTTGCATCAAGGTTGTTAAGAAGCTTGTCTCTCTCGCCTGCAGTGCTTGTGGCATCTGTTTATCCCCAGAAACCCCAAGCTGTCAAGCGCTACGCCCTGCCTGCGCTCTGGTTCTTCCTGGGAAACGGGGTCCTGCCTGTCCGAAGTGGCAATGTCAGGGCCGTGATCGCCAAGCTTGCAAAGAGCCTCTACCAAGTGATGGGCTCCAGGCTGAAGGAGCATGCCGCCAGCCAGCCTCAGCATGTGGCGAAAAACCTCTGGGACGTTTTGGACCTGAATATCGGGTGAAGGCTTGGTGTGCTCCAGGAAGCTGATGGAGGGGTGCTGAGTGGGACAGATGGAGGCAAAGGTGGACGTGGCAGTGGCACTGGTTTTATTCTGTGTGTTTGAAGAATGGGATTTACCCTACAGAGTTTATAGCTACAGATGTACATAGTATATTTTGATGTAGGCTTTTAAAAAATAATAAAAAATAACAGGAAGTATTTTTCAAAAGTTTTATATCTTGAGCTCATGCTCCCTAAGAAGCTTGCATAGATACCAAAAAAAAACCCCCATGTGTAAATGCAATTTGTAACTGTAAAAAGGAAAATAATATATTTATATACATACTTAGAAAGTAAGAGATGTGCATATATATATATATATATTTACTTACAAAGAAAGAGATGGGCTTTGGTAGCATTGGAGCTATAGGATTAGATGGCTTGACTCAGGAAGCAGAGAATGAGAGACCAGGACCTGCTAGCCCAGAGGATATACGCTGGGGTTATCGGAGGATGTGCAGCTCAGTGTATGTGCCAGTGTATGCCATAGGTGCCAAGCTACCAAGTGACCCCTTTACAAGTCTCTGGTAGCTGCTGGTACAATGGCAGATACCTGAGATGTCCAGGTGAAGCTCAGACCCCCAGTCCCATGACAGCAGAAATCTCCCCAGCTGCACTGAAATTTTCTTCCCATTTCAGGGGATGCATCTTGTCTGTATTCCCCTGTGCTCCCCCATGCAATGGACTGATGTGGCGAGGTGACCGGTGGCATCTGACTGCCTCCCAGCACCTTGGGGCACTCCTGGGGAGATGCAGGATTGGGGCTCAGGGCAGGGGACTGTGCCACCTTGCAGGGGGTGCTGGGTGACACACAGGTGCTGGGCAGTGAGTGGGCTGAGGGTGTCCTACAGAAGCTGGGGAGAGGTAAGCTGTGGGCAGGCATCGTGGGACAAGGTATAGTTTTTAAAAATATGTACGTTTTCTAAATGTCTTTTTTTCCGTCTTTTGAGAAGTGAAGGGTTTGCCTTACATGCGGGCCAATAAAGCACTTCTGAACCTGAGATTCAGGAAACAGAGTGAGGAAGAGATGTGCCAGTCCTTCACCATACAAAGGTTTGGAAGCACAAGGGGAGAAATGATGAGAGAAGAGCAGAAGGGCTGAAAGGAGCAGGTGTTGGTGCATCTGTATAGTCAGATATGAAAACAGAGCAGCCTGATCTATGTTCATATAATCCTCAATATACTGGTAGAGTTTTGAAAGAAAGAAAAATGGAAGTTTTCAGGAGAAATAAAAATAGGAGAATAACGGCATGAAACACATTGGGCCCATGGAAGGTTAAAAGAGCCTTGACAGGTTCTTGACAGGCACAAGGACCTTGTATGAAGCTGGGGGGCCAAAGAATACTCCAGGGAGATCTGCCTCTCCCAGGGGTCTTGGGGTCTCACGTTTATTTGCTGCGTTGTTTGGTATATCTAAAGCTATACAGGACTCCAACTTGCCACATACTATTGTTGCATTGGGTCTCCTCTTAAGGAATCTCTTTTTCTTTTTAGTACAGTACTAAAGCAGCAAAATTATTTAGTAGACTCATCTAAAATGTTTTTTTGCTGCTGTTTTTTGTTTTTGGCTCCCAACTTCTGGTAGCAGGGAGCAGTCAGGAACTCAACTCTGTGAAGTCTTGGCATGTGATCTAGGCCAGGGACCTGGCTCTGAATCCCAGTGTCTCTCAGGATCCTGCAGAGCCTGGTGGAAGCCACAGTCCTGGCAGATCTGCTAGAGCATTTGGAGTTTATCATCTCCAGAAATTTTTCTAACAGCTTACCAGAAACAGGAACAGCCTGGTAGCATGCAGTTGTTTTGCAGGCGTCAGAGGGCTCCGCAGAGTATATATGTGCACCCAAATGCTAAGGGTGAAACGCTGGAGAATGTTAGAGGGTGGCTGAGTTTAAATAGCAGATCTTGAACTATGTCACTTTGTTAAGCACCTGCAGTTTGCTACTGCCCGAGATCTATTTTAACAGGCAATTAATTTTTTTATAGTGGTTGGCATCTCTAGAGGGCCTCCTGGTTTTGCTTCTTCTACCCCAAAAGTTGTTCTTGCTGTTTCCCTCCTCTGCAGATCTCTCCCTCTGGAGCCCCGTAAACGCTGCTCTGCGCAGGCTGCTTTTGCTGGGCTGAATAAAAGCTCTTTGGTTTTACTTTCTCTTCGGCTGTGCTCGGGCCCTTGGGAATGTGGGTAGAAGTTTCTGCACTTGGGAGAAAAAAAGCTTTTGTGCATGTCATATGAGGGCTCCCAGAACCTGTTTTTATGCATGTAGTTGTAGCACTTGCAAAGTAGGTTTGAAAAGTAACACATGTAACTTGGTTTCTTAACTCTCTATTGGCCTCGAGTGGTGCTTTCATGCATACTGTTCCCCACAGTCAATGAGAATAAAGCATTGCCTGTCAGTACCTATATTCTGTCTAGGTGTTTTATTTTTTTAACTCTCCAGCTGAGACAGTTTCCCCGCGAGAGGGGCAATCCTACCGCAGTGAGATCAAATTTAGCTGACAATGTGACTGTCTGCAGTGACGAGCAGAGGGGTTAATGGGTAGGGGTTAATTCAGCTCAGGTGAGCTCTCCTGCCACATGTTTGGACAGGTGCACATCTCAGAAGTTATTAAGAAGCTGCTAAGGTTTTTGGATGATACAAACAAAAGGCAGAGCAGTGTTGGACCTTCTGCCAGCACTGGTAAGAATTTAAATATTTAATTTGTCTAACTTATTTTTGCTATAATTTTATTACAGAAGTCTCACCAGAGAGGAGAATGCAAGCTGCACTTGCAGGGCCAGTTTAATTCATTTAATTATTGCATTTAATGTGCAGTGCAGCTGCTAACCCACAGAAGTTAGTATAGCAAAAGAAATGTATGGCAATCTTGTACATTGGCTTTCTCTTACCCTACRTCCTGCCAGAGCCCCAAGACAGACCCTGGCTGTCGCAGATGGTTCCTCCTGCTTGCTGAAGCTAAGAGTTGTTGTCATCAAGGGAAGGTGGGGGAGGAAAGGTAACATGGCTTCTACCGTAAAGGAGTGAAGAAACCTTATGTTCCCCTACAGAGTAGGAAGAGAGTGGTCTTGTGCCGTCTCCCTGTGCGAGGCGGCATTAGAGCTCTGAAGTTGCATGAGCAGAGAGACTGGTGCTATGTACTCTGAATCCAGTCTGCAAAATTCATCATTTCCTCAAATGGACATTTGCTTCTCACCAAGAGTCAAAGCACATGCCTGGTGGCATGGCTCGTCTGCTCTTCAGAGTGCTTGTGCCACACAAACGTGTTAGCTGGACCCTGAATCTCCCTGTGGAAATGCAACTACAAACCCCTGCAGGAATGTAAATGCATGAACTTGGCAGTGCCAAGAAGACTCTGGGGATGGGGATGGTATGGAAAAATGAATGGCGAATAGGGAGGGTGGCCAGGGAGGGAGGTCAAGGAAGGAAGGACGGACCTGAAGTACRGTGCAAAGGCTGAAGGCTCCTGTTGTAAATAATGTCGATGCTGCCTTGTGGTGCTGCTGTGAGAGGTGGAGCAGACAATTAAAGAATGCACCTGAAGAGAGCTGCTTTTGCAGAGATGCAGCTGGGTCATGGAGTGTAATAAGGTGATTCTGGTAGAATTTGCTCTTGCCAAGGTTAAAGGTGGGCTTGGGAACCAGCTGCTGAAGTCTCTCTCTCAAGCAGAAGGAGGGGGGCTGCGCACTGAGGTGGCTATTTTCATCCTTGTTCAAATAGTGATGATGGGAATAAAAGTGGTTGCATTGCTACCAAATCTCTGACAGCTGACACTGAATCCTGATACTGTGATACTGCCTTTGATACAGGCAGGGGTGAGAAAACCACTCCAGTTAAAATTAGAGTTGACCTGAACTTTTAAGCCTCCACTCTGCCTTGGTATCTTTAGCTGAAAAAACCAGTAACTTTGTTAGGCCAACAAACTGCCCCTGCGTATCCTTAAAAGCCCCCCCAATAGTTTTTGAATGCAATTGGCAGTGGTAAAGGAGCTTGTAAAGCCTCTCTCTGTGCTAATAGCTGTGCCCTGGTTAAATGAAGGCTGTGCTACTTTCACAGCCATTTAGCATGTTTCACCTCCGCTGCATTTGAGAGCAGAAAGTAAAAACTCTGTCCCCTTTGGAGACTGCGGTGAAGGCTGCAGGATGTGCAGGTCTGTCACTACCCGCTGCTGGGTCCTGGAAAGGACGTACGTGCCCAGCGGCCGGCACTGCAGTCGTGCCCAGGCTCTCAGGCACAGCCTGAAATTTCATGTCCCTTGTGGTTTGGCTGCTGCTGCTCCGGCTTCCTCTACAGATGCATGTACATCTATACACACGTCTATACATGGAGACGCTTTCTCTACACAATAGTCCTCCTCTGTGTGTGCTGTCAGTGTCTATAATATTTCATCAGTGTCTATAATATTTCATCAGTGTCTATAATATTTCAGGCTATAAAAATGCACATTTCTGTCAGTGCAAATATTCAAATAGTAGTACATGTTATTTCAAGAAGGGAAATTGGCTATACTAATAAGATGACTTTCATATGGATATAATTGTGCCAATACCAGGATCTCTACTGCTTTAACTGCCATATTATTCTGGCAGTTTTTTATTTTCAGGATCACCCAGTGCAAACAAAACATGCTCCTGTTTCCCCAGGGAACAGCTGCCCTCCAGCTAAACCAGCCCGGTGGCTCTGGTAGGTGCCCTTGCAGCTTGGACTTCTGCAGCTGTGGGACCTCCCTGTGCAGTCTGCCAGCTGCTGGCAGGTCCTGCTCTTTCATTCTCCAGTGATCCTGCAACTAATACTCCATTTGAAGGTAATGGTAACAGCGTGCCCCTCTTCTGGCCCTGCCCAGGGCTGACAGTAGTTCACATTTCACACCCATAGGAAGCTATTTTTTTGCAAACTTACAGATTGCTCTTGTCCCAGTAAGTGTTGGCCTAAAATCTTCCTTAGTGCAATTCCAATAAGGAATAAATCTGTCCCACCATATCCTTTCCTCACTGGCCCTCTCCTCCTCTTCCTCTTTTCCCAAGGCTTCTTTGTGTCATCTGCTGCTGCTATTGATTATTCAGCATTACGATGGTGTCATTTATTTACATGTTTGGGGGATGATGTACCTGAGAGGTCCCGTATAGAATAAAGTTCTCTCACTAGATGTATTCTGTGCTCACAATAGGCCTGAGCAAAGAAAACTTGGCCCAAATCCCAAAGCTTTGCACATTTGCAATCGGAGTCATTTGTGGCTCATAGCTGTCTTCAATCACAATTTTATATGTACGAAGAGGAAACGTATTTCACTGGGAAAAGATGCACTGCTTTGGAAAAGGCATATGTATGTATATTTACCCGGGACAGCGGTCAAGTAGTGTTGTTTGTAACTTGTTTGCAGAAGGATGAGTTGACCGTGAGGCCAACAACAGGTGAGAAGGTTTCTCAAATCTATTTATACTCCAGCCTGGGTGCCATTCAGCCCAGAGCTATGTGATAATTTATTGCCGTGGGCCAGTGCTTGCCAGCATAATGAATTCCTGCGTAGCTGGAACAAGCACTTCTGGGTTCGGCTCCGACTCTTGGTGGACTACGTGATCATTGACAATGCTGCCTGTTAAGCAATTATTTAACAGTTTCATTTCATAATCATTTGAATCTGTTAAACTTACATTTTAATTTGTAGCTGCCATTATTCCTCTGCCTCAGGGAAAAACACTTCACAGCCCAGTGCAAACGATAACATTTTGACAGCAAAGTCTGCATGGTTGCCAGTTTCTGATGTTACAGAAGAAAATGCATGTGTGATGTGTTAATTAGGCTTTCTGAAGGAGAAAATCTATTTTATGTGGCCGTGTGTGTTTGCTTAGCTATGGATCTATCCTGGCCTCCGCGTAAAGTTCAGGCAGGGTAGCACGTTGCAGGGAAGAACAGAATCCCCACTTCAGTCCATGAGCTTATAGGATTACCATTACCAGCACAGTGAAGGTGTCTTTTTGGGTTTTCCTTGGAGACAAAATTAGGGAAATAAACTGCCTGTTTACGCCCCTCCCCGACCACTATTCTCTCAGATCTTTTTAATACATCGTAGTAAAGACAGTGAAAATTTACACCTACCTGCACACCCACTTTTGGAAGGGTGGCATTTTTTTCTCTCCTTAAAGTCATCACTCTTTCTTAGTCTTTAAACGTGGTAATAAACAAACATGGATGATGCATGGTCCTCCTGATGATGCTTTGAAGTACTGGTAAGTGCTTGGCTTACAAAACTAMATTTAGATATAGCTTGGGTCTTGGCTCAGTTTTGTGCAAATTTAGGGGGAAAAGAAAATTTGAGATAGAAAACTTGAGATAATTGGATCCATTGGGCCCTGTGCTAGCTTTCTGCTTACCTTTTTGCAGGACTGGCTTGTCATCCCCAAAGGGGTGGGTGGGAGATGGTCAGCCCCAGCACTGTTTCTTTGGACTTCTGGAGCATATCAGTCTCCTGGGAAGCATCATATGAAGAACAGAGAAGCTCACGCAAGTCCTAGTCTCCTTTTCGCTTGCAAGGAGTCTAAATTAAACCTATCAAAGGACTCTTAAAGTTATTAGTACACTGCTTATTTAAAGAAGTACCCTTCTATTTTTGCTGGTTTGTAAACAACCTCTGCAGAGCTTACGACAAGCTTCACCGTGTGTTGGGAGTAGACAGGCTGCAGAGGCATTGGTCAGCCAAGGGAAAGTGGGAATACACTGAGCGTCTAAATGCCTACTGCACTCCTTGTGCTGTGGTGTTTCCAGTGGCTTTTTTTCCTGTGGAAGAGCTTAATCTAGCTATTTGGCTGTCAAGGGAACTCTGTGGGGCTGGAAATGGGAAATCATTAACTTGCCAGGGCTAGCAGAGCTCAGAGATGCAGGACATGCTTTCTCCCTCTCTTGGCTATTGGTAGGGTAAATAGTTCTGACGTTCTGAGTTTTTCAACATGAAGAATGTAGTATTGTTTTGGGGTTTTTTAATTGCCCATGGTATTTTCTAGATTGTTTCTTTATTTTCCACCTTAGCAACAGCTGGTAACAGGGTATCTCTATGTGGATCGATACGAAATTTGTCTAAGACTCAGAATTAGGTAACTGCTTACCAGGAGTCCTGTGTCTCACTAGCTGCTCAACTGCAGAGCACTGTGTGACAGCAGGGCATCCCTGATGCTCTCCGTTCCCTGGCTTATCCACATGAAAAACTGCTGTGGAAACCTACTTGTATGCCAGGTCTCTTATGATAATTAATGCATGTATGTATATGCATGTGTTTCCTCTGAAATAAAAAGATGAAAGGATCTGCATGGATATCAGGTTATTGATAAAAACCTCAACATTCAAAAAAAGTCCAGAAGGATGCATTGCCTTGTGCCCTGATTGTCCACATGTTAACTATATATTCAAACAAAGAGGCACAAAGCTTCAAAGTGGAGGAAAACATTAAAAAGATAAAAATATAAAGCTATTGTATTGTACTGGCAGGTTTAATTTCCAGTTTGGATGTAAGAGATATTAAACTGATATTAGTTATAAGAGGGGGTAAGGCTGCAAGATGGAAATTGTCCCATTAGGTTGGCTTCTTAGAGTCACATTTAAAAGCCAAGCAGCTAGTGAATTTGTTGGTTTAGGTTTTATCTGTAGAGTCATCTTGGCCTTGCCACATATCTTTGTGTGTCTGCTGGRATGCCTGGAAAGTTTTGTTCACAGCTTTACCGTTACTGCTCTGGGGAAGGACGGGTCCTTGTTAGCGTCCTTAGGCTTCAGCTTTCGTTCATTCATGTATTAAAGACCCAGTGGTTCAGTAGTAGTAATAATAAATGAAGGGCAGCCTATAACATTGAAAGCTTTCAGTTTCTCTTTAATTGCTATATATCAACTCATCTATGCCTTGAGGAAAACTTTATTAAAGCGGGAGGGATTCATATGGAGTAAGATAGGCTTATCGCCCCTTTCTCCTTTAAAATAACCTTGATAAAGGGTGTACTCTATACAGTCTAACTTCAGAAATCCTCACAGGGTTACTTAATGCAGTCACAGAGTTGCATAGCAAAGAAAGAGAAAAGAATACRATGAGGAGAGGTAACAGGCCAGATTTTGAAATTCAGAACGTCAGTAAAGTGGAGAGCAATTCGGGACAGTGAAGGCTGCAGATAATTTTGTGCTAGCAATGGTGGAACAGGGTAGATGCAGGGCGGGCAGATGTGAGATGAATGGAAATGAGATCAGAGGGATAACATGGTCCTGGGACTTGCTCACCTTGCCCTGCCRAGTATTTACTGTCTGTATCTGCACATCTCTTTTTGACATTAATAACTTCATTATTCATCCAAAATGGGCAGTGGGCAAGAAATGCAAACTTAGGATCTTTGCCCCCAGTTTTCAGATGATCCAATATACAGTTGGGAGTTTGTATTAACCTTTGTGTTTACCTGAGGACAACATGGAAATAAGCCCCTAATCCATACTGCAAGTGTTACGAAACCTTCAGGATCTTTCCCAGGAAGATCGATATCTCGGTTTGAAGTTCATACCTGCAACATGCATCTATACATGCTGTAGTCATGATGGCACTGAGTGTATCTGATGTGGAAGGATTAATGACTTGCTGATCTAGAAGGATTTCTCTTCAGGAGATGTTGGCAGCTCCTTACTGATGGGACGTGACAGTAAGAACAGGTTACTTTATCTCTGTGCTGTGATTTCTTTCCTTCCTACCTATAGCAAAGGGGATAACTTCTCAGAATATTCCTCTTGATGATAAAACTTCACAAAYGATTATGAAATGCTTTGGATGTTAAGAGGTGTGGCAGCGCAAGCACTGTAATATACTGGTTTTATTGGTAACCTGCWTAGTATTGTCAACCGTATTGCTAATATCTGGGGTAGTTCTTGAAGTCAAAAGAAGTAACTGGAGTGTGTACAGTGCTTTCGTATTCTAGTTATCTTCAGAAGCTGAGGGTATGAAATGACAAGTCCTTTAAAGGTTTGAGATTTGAGCAGTGTCGCTGGAAGCAAGGGCAGCTGCCAGCTTGTTAAAGGTCTGCAGATAAAGTGCAGCGCGGAGCTGCTAGCTGCTGTTTTCGCAGCTATGGAGCCCTGGCTGGAAAACTGATACTGCTTCACTCTGTGCTCAACCCCTCTGTGACGAGACTCCACTGCAGCGGGTGCACTCTGGTTTTAACCCTTAGGACAAAACCACTCCCCCGTGCTCGAGTTAGCTGTGGTTGTACGTAGAAGCTCTACTGAACCAAGTACAAAACTGCCAGGTAGCTCAAGCTTCAATCAGGGCAGGGGAAGGGTGGAAGCACAGCTGACCTACGCTCTGGTCTGTCAGTGTCCAGGCTGGATCTTGTAGCCTAAAAAGACATATTTGCTTAATGGAAATGCAACCTAAACTAATTGATGTACCAGTAAAACATAAAACAAGACAGGCTTGTGCTGTGGTGGGGAGGAAGCAAATGGACTTTTTATAGCACAGGGCACCTAGTTAGTGCACTAAGGAAGGAATCAATAGTATAACATTGGGCTAAGATTTAAGCTGGTTGCATACAGAATGTAGGAGAGATCAAACTCATACCTTGCATATAAAAACTCTGATTTATTTACATCAGTAAAAAATAAATCTTAAAGCTGAGTATGGTCTTATAAAACAATTGTATTCCAGAAATGTTGTATTCATGAAAAATGGAAGTGTTGTCCAAAAAACCTGTATAAAAAAAAAAAAATTTTTTTTTAAAAAGTGGCCAGCCAAACTATCATTTCCTACATACTATAGTTACTCTTAATCTCATGCTTGCAATACAAATTGAAGGTAAACACCTTATTTGCATTAGTCCTGTACATTAACTGTACTGAAGAGAAATCCGTTAGTTGTATGTAGTCATGAGTTCATATTACAAACTTGTAGATTGCTCCTGGAGAAGCTCTGTTTCTTGAATATAATGCTCAGTTTGCTGCAGCATCCTTAGGGCAGCATCAGAATCCTTCAGCAGCTGCAGTGTTTAGGTAGGCTTATGTTTCCATTGTGCCTCCCGATGACCACAGCCTTAGTCAAAGCTGGGAGGGATGCTGTGGTAGGATGCCAGCTTGTGTACCATGTTTTCAGGGGAGCCTGGTTTTCGGGGAAAGATGCTTTGGCTGACTCCATGCCCAGCTAGCACACATGTGAGGAGGTTTCCAGCTTCACTGCTGAAATGAAGCGTTGCTCCATGTGCTGCTGTAGTTCCTACACCACAGAAGAATCTGGCGCTTGGGGGGATATAAATAAATACTTTCTCTTACCACCCACCATGGATGCTGGAAAATTTCAGCACGAAACCATAAAGAGATAAAATGATTGTAGTAGCTGAGCAGAAGCTGTCCTCCCACTCTGTTACGTTTTCATCTTCAAAGCTACATTTAGGGATGCAAAGTGCTGGTTTTCTGCTGTCATGTTTCTGGTTTGTTTCTATTCTGGGTGGTTACTGCCAGCAGAACAGACAAACCCAAAATGCCTGCAAATGTATTTGTATTTTCATGCAGCTGGGAGAGAACTACACTTCTGATGAGGGGGAAGACTGGCCTGCAGAGTTTGCCCTGCTGATGATCTTTGCAGTACCTCCCTTGTGATTTCCCAGTTTAATAGGGGATGGTGCATCTGCCTGTGTGATTACAAGGTGGATCGGCTGACATCTCCTAGCTGTACACTATGGGTATGGCTGCTCTGCCACCTCAAGCTCACAAATCCCTGATGATCCAAAGAATCTATTCACTGCGAGTTACTTCTTTCTATTCAATACCTCACCTTAAATATGACAATTAAGGTTTCCTTGTGTCTGTGTCATAAAATGGCACTGAGATAGTTGAAGAAGGATGGTTGTGGTTAAGGCACTAGACTAAAACTCAGGAGTTTGGTATCCAAAGGGGTCACTTGTACAGCATAAGATGAGCCTCAGTTCCCCCATCATGAAGGTAGGCAGGAAGGTTTAAAAATCCTGTGTGAAGGTGAAGTGCCCAGATACCACCGTCATGAAAACTGTAGGAAAAATTAAAACTATTCCTATCAAAATAGGACTACAAATGGCTTTTTTTCCGGATCTTGTTCTGTACTAAAATTGCATATGAAAACACGTCAAATTAAATTAATTAAAATTACATAAAGTTGCATCTTAATTGTGATGATAAATTAGTTAGGTGAGCAAGATCCAGTAAATTCTGAAACTGTAGTCCAGTGGGTGCTGTAAAAGCCTAGGATTAATTGACTGTAAATAACTTGTGTTTTTATTAACAAGAATCTGCCTAGACTCTTCAGTGAAATTACAGTACAAGAATCTGCCTAGACTCTTCAGTGAAATTACAGTAAATCCCCTCAAACTGCATAAATCAGAAAGAATATAAACCTGTTTTGGGGAGAACAGCTGTGCTAGCATTCTCTTCTCTTAAAAAAAAAAAAAAAAAAAAAAAAAAAAAAAAAAAAAGATACATGTCCTTAGGTGCCTCAGGATTTATAGTGTTCTTTGATTGGGCTATTACAAAACTACTCTAATCAGGATTAAGCCTTGTACCCTGGAAACTAGAGGTGATGAGATTACATGATAATCAAAGGTGATTTAGAAGATCAAAGCCTTTTTGAGGGAATAAGATCCCTAATTTTATTCCTTTAAAAAGGGTTATTTTGTTTTAACTTGTATTTGACCTTACTCTCTCTGCATGTTGATAAATACCTAGTGTAAAGATGTGGCTTTGCTGAAGCCATTGATGTTTTTGCAGTAAAACTCAATTGGTTCAGGATTTTACCTCCCCCCCTGGAAATGTCACAACAGCCGCTTTTTACATAACTGAAACTGTGATGCCTCCTGAATAAATAACATGTCAAATAATGATCATTTCTGAAAGTTTTTTAACTCCTTTAGCTAAACAGTGAAACAAAGAACTTGGCTACAGGTCCTGTCTTTATCGAATCAGTTTGCCTCAGACTCACCCAACTTCAAAGTATTTCTTTCGCTCAGTGTAAATCTTGGAGTTAAACCATGAAATGCAATCCAAAGGAGAAGCAGCTGGCTACCACTCTGCTGATATTTCCTTAGGTTGTTGGGGCCAGTTTGGGTGTTTAGATGCAATGCCATCATATTGTTTCCTTGCGAGGAAAAAATGAAGCCACGTTTTGGAGGCTTGGGTAAGACTGCTTCCTCCCTCTGGGGCCTCTGGCCTTGCTTGTGCCTCTGCTGTCAGTCCCTCCGGCGGGTGCTTCTGCTGTCAGTCCCTCTGCAGCCCCTGGCCCACGACATAGAGCTCGGGGTGGGAAGCGGATCTGTTGGACTCTTTGATTTCGGGGACGCAAGGGCTGTTCCAAGAGTCACCTGCTTTTCTAGGGCTCTCCTCCAAGCTGCAGAAGGAAAGATGCTTAACTTAAGAGGCTAATGAATCGTGACTTTTTAAAACAGTGCCGATTAGACCACTTTAACCCACAAAGCACAAATGTTGCACGATACTATGTCATTCCCTGTCTCCTCCTGCATATGTGCTCTTTATATGCACCACCCATTCTTGTGATGCCAAATGCACTGTACTGTCCCCTCCCAAAATTCTTTTGGGAAGCAAACATTTTGTATGTTTAACAGGGGATCAGTATGAATATGGGTTCACTTGCAGAGAGACAGATTTGAGAGAAAAGTCTTGTTCCAGACTCCGCTGGAGGAAAGGTCTTACCTCTGTTACGCATCTGYTTAGCGTGGTTACAGTGATTTCTGAGCATGCCAACATGACCGTRGGATGTGTATTCTGGTGGTATAAATCTGCCACTCTGGAGACAGGAGAACTGAGACACAGAACGTGTAAATGATGTTCCTGAGGTCGCACTGGCAATCTCTAGGGGCACAGGGTCTTTATGAATCAAGATTGATTATAGCAGTGGAACTAGTCATGAATATCTCATGCCGTGGGCCTTCGTGCTGAAATGTGCCCTGTGTTGCTGTAACTAATTATGAATAGAGTTATCTGGGAATCATTACTGTATTTTGAGTACATAAACTGCTAACCTGAATTAGCTTTCAACTACAGACAAGCTGTTATGTACCTATTCTGACTGCTAGGACTTTAATGATTTGAAGTGCTGAATGAAGAGATTTGTGATACATGAGCAGTCACGAAACTAATTCAGATTCAAAAATCCCCCAATTGCAGAAGGTGTCACTTGGGCTACTTGCTTTGGGCCTGATTCAGTCAACCCAATCCATTCTCAAGCCCTCCTTGAACAATATCTTAAAGGCAATAGCATTTAATCTTCTATCTYTGCTCTACCTCTTGAGAGATTAGCAGTCTCAATGAAATATTATTTTGTTTAACTGCATACACAGAAATCCTATTACAGATTAACAGGATTTCTATGAGCAGAGCAATTGTACATGTTATGCCTTGATAAGATGCCAGTAACTGCTGACCATGACACCGTCAAATGACCAAGCTCAGAAACCAGAAAAGTTAGCTCAGTCTATCCATCCACAGGCTGTTGAATGGGAACCAGTTGTACTGACTTGAGGACTGAAACCTGAAACTGAAACTCTTGTCCGGGTACCCTAAGACCAAACACAAAAGCTCCAGCTCCAGCCCTAGTTAGGGCTAACGATCTTTTAAGTCCTGATATTCCTTAGAGCATGGGATGGGCAGGAGATGTGCTTGGGAAAGGAGCGCTTTTTGCCTTCTAGGGGAGCAGTGTGTGTGGGAGACACGCAAGTCTGCACACAGCACTGACATTTAATGCCTGGCAATGCCAGCTAGCAAAATGAGATGGAAGTCGCCTCYTTTTTTTGGTGTTTCTGCTAAAATGGGGTGGGTGGGAGAGGGCACTCAGCTGCCTGATGAGGAACATGTTGCTTGTACAAGCTCCTATCTTTAGCAGTCTGCTTCTCAGCAAATGGATGTCTTAATTGGGCATGGAAAAAGTAGAGGGATATATCCCAGAGTCTGGGAGCATGGGAGAAACTGGCTAACTCACTGATTTTCAAAATGTTTTACCTATAAAAGAGTGATGCTATTGCAGGTTCGCCTCTGTCTCCTCTCCCTCCTGTGACTAGTGCTTGAAGCTGCTAACAATACACAAAAACCCCACACAGACAAAAAAAAAAGGCATTGTTATATTTGGAGAGGAAAGGTAGAGCAAGGGAAGGAATGAAAGAAAGGAGACTGACAGCTGGGTGGGAATAGCTTGTGAATTTGAGACCAGATGCAAACATGGCCAGAATGCGGAGGTTTAGGTATACAACATCTGGTTTAGGGAGACATTTTGAAATTTCCCTCTGTCAGATGAATGAATTACAAAGCAGAGGAAGCCCTGGATGCTTAGTGAACTTGAAGGAGAAAGATGGATCAGAGTGTGGTGGTTTGTCTGTTATGGCATCTGCTACAAGAGCCGGGGTCAGCATCTGTGCATGGGGATGTGGTGTTCACAGCTGTGGCAACAGCTCCGGTCCTCAGTGGGAGGAGACGACCAGCGGTGATGTGAGGGGCTCTCAGAGCTTTTGCCACTTGCTGATTCCTAAAATGGTCCTTCTTTGCCTGTCAGCACATTTGCTGTGATATTCGTATTAGGCCATTCAATGCAAGGTCTGTAAAAGTTTACTCCAGGCAGCTTATTTTAAGTGTAAGAAAACACACAGTAGTGTATTGCATCTTAAATCACTGCAAGTGGTAATTAATAGGCTAAATTTCCCTTTTGCTTATATTGATATAAATTTGGACTAACTCAGTAGGACTACTTTTGATGTCCATCTGTATAAATGGTAAGCCGAATTTGGTTCAGGATATATTTCGTTCTTCCAAAATGCTGTGTATCATAACACTAGGATATATCATTTTTTTCATACAAGGGATGATTTTATTTACAGTGGGGTTTTTTTATATTACTCGCTATGCTCTAACAGACTACAATAGAAAGATAATACAGCCCACTGAAGCATAAATTAGCTAACAATTTATAATAGACTGTTTTTAAAATTGATCCATAGAACTGCCAGGGCTTTTGCCTTGCAAGGCTTGAGATAAAGCCTCTTTTGAAAACATTTATTTCTGCTAGCAGTCACTGGAGTAGACAAAGCTGACTTCACACTGTACATAACAACAACAGAAAACCCAGCAACAATGTACAGGACTTTTAGGAAATCTTCAAATGTCAGAATACAATGCAATACTAGGACTGGGAATGCAAAACAGTTTGCATTTCCCAGTGTTTTTTCAGCACGTTGCTCTACTGTCAGTGTGGGAAACCTGGTCCTTATTCTGTCTTTGGGGAAAGAATGCCTGGACACCTGACTTCAGTATCCATGACTGTCCCTGTACTCACAACGCACTGAGTGCTTGTGCACTTAGAAGTGCAATTTTGTCTCCTGTTAGGGTTGGTCTTGCAATCCCTACTCATGGGGACAATTCATGTGATTTCAGCTCTTCTGTGGCAAGAGTAAAATACTCCTCACAATGAGGAAATGTTACCTGAGAAGGGTCTTAATCCTCTTGCGTAGCTTAGAGCTTAATGGACTTAAACATCCTGAGATGTTAAGAAACGAGAATAACGACACTTTGTACTTCCAGGCTCTTTGAGTACTCCCAAATACCCATTTCTGTTTCCTGGCTGGTTTTGTGATTTTGGTTTTTTTTTTTTTTTTTAAGTAGTAGTGAAAATTTAAAGCTAAGCCCAGATTTTTTTAAAAATGGCCACCAATGGTTGCAAACATGGAATTGGCATGTGTTGATGCTTCAATTTCTTTAAACTGACTTTTTCAGAGCAATAAATCTCCAGTAGCCATGGGAGGTTTTTCCACTTTGAAAACTGGGCTTGGGCTGTGGACCCACCAGACTTGAAATCAGCACCTAGATCTGAAAGGCTGCACGAGAAGCTCAGAATTTCAAGCTATAGTTACGTCCATACAGATCCTTGCCTACACATTATCTGTCCGTCATTCTTGCCCGCTGATTTGAAACATTTTAATACAGATTTCAGCTGAACAGTTTACTGGCTTAGAGGCTGATGTTARGAACGATACCCTTCCTCTTGGTCCAAGCCTACCTTCTCATGGTTATTTAAAGATGTTTATAACCTGAGGGTTACTTCAGCACTTTTAAGAATTAAATGTGGATGTCCTTAGCCCCCACGCAAATAAGGGAAGTTCTGTGCCATGAAACCAACACTGAATTTTCCCTGGGGTGCCTGTCACAGCAGATGTGTAAGTGTAAGGCTTGAGCAAGCCATGGAAAGTTAACTCTTCCCTTTATTCAGACTGGTAGTCTACTGAAATCTGGGGCAAGACAATAGAATAGAATAGAATATTTCACTTGGAAGGGACCTACAACAATCATCTAGTCCAACTACAATGTTTGCCCAACCATCTGTCCTGCACATGAACAGGGCACTTTTCTGGGAAATCTCTTAACGACATTAAATTCCCATCAGGAGTTTAGAAAGCCAATGCAGTGCTATACTTCTGCTTCCTTGGCCTAAAGTGGAAAGTTTCTTACCTTGTTTGATTAAGCACGGGTTCGCTGCCAGCTGTTACGGGAGCTGGAAGACGAAACTGGACCCCTGGTCGGCGGTCAGAGAAACTTCTCCTCACGAATGGCTGAGGATTGGCGGCGCTCAGGGACAGCTTTCTGCTCCGGTCTCCGGGCTGCCGGAAAAGCAGACTGCTCTTTTGGGAAAGCGGTGAAGCTTCAGGCTGGCTGGTCACCTCTGCAGCAGGTTTGGTGGGTACCAGTGGAGGTTTGGCTTCGAATAAGGAAGAGGTGGCCRGGCAAAATATCGAATGGACATTGCTGCCCCTCTTGGAGGAGGAGAGCTGGTGCTCGTCTCCAGTATCCAGCCCAGCTCTTGGTCCCTTGTAGGAGCGGGATGGGGAGGTTGGTGGGGAGGGGGCGGTGGGGAACGGAGGGGGGCTTGCATCTCGGCGGTAGGCTGGGGAGCCCAGCAGCCGGTATGGCGTTGGTGAGCTTTGCTTGTGCCCTGCGGGAGGGCTGAGCGGTTTTCGCTGGGATGGTGGAGAGGGCAGTTTCTTCTGCAAGGGTGGGCTGGGCACCCTGGGACTTGTGGGGGGACTGGGTTTCCTCTGCATGGTGGGTGAGCTCGGGACCCTGGGACTTGTGGGGGGACTGGGTTTCCTCTGCATGGTGGGTGAGCTCGGTTGTGGGTTGCTAAAAGCCTGCAGAGAGTGTCTGTGGTGTGTTGGGGGGCTGAAAAGCCGTTTCTCCATTGGTGGAGAAGAAGGAGGAGTTCTCGTTGGGGAGACTCTCCTGGCAAATGCTGAGCCTTTTTCGTTTCTCCTGAGCAAATCGGGAGAACCATGCTTCTGGTATTGCACTGAAGTCACAGGTGAATTGGGCTCTTTGATCTCTGAGCTGTTGCTGTGTGGTTTTGAAACCCCACTGGGATTTTGAAGAGGAATAATTTTATGGGTTTGCTTGTACAAATCCGCAGCCTCTTTTCTCTGGGTTGCCAATATCTCCTCCTGGCTAGGGATGTGCATGTTGGTAGGGTTCAGCTCCAGAGAGTACCTCTGCAGTTTCTCATCCCCTGCTCCGGTATTCCTTAGACCTTTATTAGTGATCGCACTGGGGCCGCTGATATTTTTACTTGGCAATAAGTCAATGGACTGAAGGGAGGCTTTCATTTTTGGGGAAACTTGTGCTTTCTTAGTAGCATGAAATTCTGTTTTGGCGGGCTTTTTGGCATGTTCTGAAGAGTTTCCTTCTATTCTTGCAGTTTCTTCAGGCTCAGATAAGTCAAAAGAAGTGTCCATTAACATTTCAGGTGGTGGTGGTGGCAGGTTCTCAATGTCTTCATCAGTCTCTTCCTTTGTGTCCTTCTTGCTTAATTCTACAGCTGGTGCAGGAGGAAAGGCATTTGGAAAGCTAGAAGAAACTCCATTGGTGTTTGAAGGGTTTGTGTCTTCTACCGGTGAAATACGATACTTAAGATTTAAAGGTCCCAGGCCTCTCTGAAAGGGAATGGTGGGTGGAATGACTGGAAGTCCAAATTTTCTGATGCACTTTATTGGTCCTAAAGATCTTAAAGGTGTGGCTTTTACAAGATCATCAGTAGGACTGAAAGTTTCAATAAGCTTTTTGACAGACTGTCGGGGGGCACAGCTGCTGCCACTGAGCATTTGTGTTCCAGGAGGCTCCTTTTCTTTGCCTCCTGATGTCTCCTGGGTGGGCACAGTAGCTCTTAAGGGCTTCCTGCCTCTTTTTTCATCCAGCTGATTGGCAGGATTTTGATCAACCATGAACAAAGGGACTTTATCCTGGTTAGGCAGGATGCTGAAATTTTTTGAGAGGCATGCCTTCAGTTTGCTAGAGGACCTAGCTGTAACTTGCTCATCCTGTAAATAAGGTGCTGTTCTTGATTTCCAAGGCTCTGCGTTGTTATCTGTACCCTTCTTCCCATAAAACATTTCCAGCCTTTTGCTGAGATCTTTTTGAGTTCTCTGAAGCTCTAGGAGGGTCGGGTCCTCTGCCTGGCTTCTGAGGGACTCCTCTGACCTGGACCGTTGTTGTTTCCCAAAGGTTTTCTGGCTGCCTGTTGCTGTACTGGGCCTTGTTGTTAGGACTGCTCTTCCGCTCTCATCCTCTATCCATTCTTTACACCCGGATTTAGCTGGGACGAACTTGATTTTTTCACTGATGGCATCTTTCATCTTCAGAATAATTTCCTCTGTCTCTGCATTCTCCGTCCTCTTGATGGACTGCCTTTGTGTGTTATCAGTGACAGTGGGCGAAGACAGGGGCCTCCTTGGCAGGGCATCCTTCCCCATATCTGATAAACTTGTGTTGTCGTCATCCTCCCCCAGGGTGCTCCCTTCGTCATCATCGTCATCGTCATCATCATCATCAGAAGGAAAATCTGTTGATTCACAGATTTTGAGATGTTCACCTTCCTGAGTAGAGTCAGACTGGCAGGAGTTACAGGAATGGCTTTTGCTCAAGTTTGTATATTGGGGCATGGTAGAAACGTCTTCTGGTACTCTACCCTGACAAGAAGTCACTTCCCTACTCTGCACGGATGAATAAAATGTATTTTTAAAATGCCTTTCAGTTGCACCGTCATGGGATGTGGCTGTGCCCGGTGACATTGTCCCATCACGCACGTGCTCCACTGTTCTGGCATGCTTTTGGGACAGATGTCTGTGTGCACAGGAATCACAGCTTGCTGGTCCTCCGTGCTGGCTGAGAGCACTGAACTCTTTGAGGGATTCGTTGTCCACACCAATGCCACTGTCCTCAGAATAGAGAGTCCTGTCATCACCATGGGACTGAGAGGACCCCACTGTTGAGGCCTCAAGCAGCCTTACCGTCTGTAGCAGGCGCTCATCAAAGCTTTGCTTTGCTTTCAGTTTTTCTTGCAAGTTGCTTGCAGCAGACTGCAGGTAGCTGCATGTCTCCTGCAGGGCGTCAGAGGTGAGGGAGGCCAGCGTCCCACTCAGTAACTGCATTTTATTGACTGTGTACTGCAGTAGTTGTTGCAGAAGATCAGGGTGCTCCTTCAAATCACCTTTTTCTGCTGGCCATGCCAGATTCCCACCTACATCTTTGAGAAGACTTTCCCCATCATTGGCAATTTCTTCCAAGAGCTGGTTGATTTCATCAAAGCGAAGCACAAGAAAGCTTACCATCTGCTGTAGGAAGAGTTGAGTTTGGGTAGCCTGGTTGGCCATATGAAGTATAGTTTCATACTTCGAGAGGTTGGGATTTAAGTAGGCGTATGCACTCTGATGAGCCTTAACAAGCAGTTCTGGGAAATCTACCTTTTCCTCTGTCTCGCATGGGGGCAAAATGGACTTTTCTTTAATTTTGCTAGGTCGACCTTGCTTTGCCAGCTTATGATTTTTTTGCTTCTTTCCTTTCTTTGGGATTTGCTTTGCATTGCTTTCATTCTTGTCATCCCAAATGATAGCTGACGCTTCTGATTCACAGGAGCTTTGCTTTCTGATCTGTATGGCCTCAGCGATATGTTTTTGTGACTCAATCAGTTTGGACATAACAACTTCAGCATCTGTGGCTGTCCTCTCAATTTTCTTGTCTTCCTTGGAAATCTGGGGATCTGAATGAGCCTTGGAAGATAACTGCAAATTATCATTTTTGTCCTGCTCTGATAGTTTATCCTCCTTTTCTCTCAGGTAGTCTTTCTTCTGGATCCCATATTGGTGGAATTCATCAATATTGTAGCAAGATGAACCTTTAACAAGCAGTGGGATTCCTTTATCTCCTGGATCAATACGCAAAATACTTTTGGGTTTATTCAAAGCCTTAAGACCGCTTCTTGCAATAGTGTTAGCAATCTCACTGTGAGAGGGTGTGCAGCCCATCCTTTCTCCGTCTTTGGCTTTCTTTTTGATTAAAAATCTAGATGAACTAGGGAAAATACAACAAAGAATCAAACTCACTGTTTCATCCTGAACTGCAGACCAGCCTTTTTCTCATGAGTTTTCCATCACGATCCCAGTTTTGTTGTCAGATTTCATTGTCGTTTGCCTCGAAATCTTACATGCTTACTGCCCAGGATCTTCTCTTGAAGTTGTGCACTGTTCCATTGTACGTTCCCACTCAGGTTTTCTTCTTCAATTCAAAAAAGGAGTGTGAAAGCTCTGCTGGATTTAGAGCTAATGGATTAAGAGGACTTGCGTGCCTCACTTCTGTCTCCCATCTGACAGATGTCCACTACAAATAAGATTTTAAGCTCATTAGGGTAAGCAGGCACCAGCCAGTCAGCACCTGTGTTGTATTTATAAAGGCAGACTTTTTTCTGCACTATACTGGGAGGCAAAAGGACTTGGTACCTGTCCCTCCTTTTTTTCCCTTGTTGCAAAAACAGAACATACATTGAATGCAGAGATCCAAAGGAAGAGACTGTATTTTGAAGCCTTTTTGAAGGGAAACTATTTGAACAGGTGCATAAATGTCACTAGATACTCCTTGACCAAGAGAAAGGTGACCTTGACCGAGTACGTATCCACTGCAGAGTACAAGACACGAAATCAAATGGGTTAGAGATGCCTGTTAGAGTTCTGCCTTGAGGGTCTTCAAAATGCTCCCTTCCCTGCAAGTGACAAGCTGTTTACTTTTTCCTTCTAAGACTTCCAAATGAGATTTTTATTTTTTTCTTCCCCTCAGGTGATCATTCTTGGAAAGTATTTTTTTCTCTTCTAGATAGCTTCCCAACCTGAAAAGCCAAACTGCACAATAACAGTATTTGTAGAGTAAGTTTTGCACATGTTGTTAAGATGGTGTCTGCATCTAGTGGATCTAAACTGTAGAATCTCAGATTTAAAAAAAAAAAAAAAAAAGAAAATTAATTTTTTCCTTCCTCTGAGTGTGTTGGGATAAAATTTGAATGTGTTCTCTGCAGTCGCAAAAGTGACTTGCTTACTTTTATTTCTTTTTCATTGGCTAGGGATTAGTTCTCTTAACTGCAAGACTTCTTTATGGGTTAAAACTCTAAGGAAAAAAGCTAACAAATTAAAAATATAGACTCATTTCTGAAAAAAAAAAAAAAAAAAAGAACTGTTGTTTGAATCAATTCTGAGGTCAGGACAGAATAATCCCCCTCTGAAAGAGAAATTGAAGAAGCCAAAGTAGGAATTGGATGAAGCAGAAGATATTTATCTTTTCCAAGTATTTATTTATGAAGGGCAGTATGTGGATGAGGGTGATAATAGCAATCACCCCCCAATTTCCCTTTTCATTACTCAGACTGGCCTAAGTGGATTTGTCTTTTAATTTCCGGATGCAGCTTTTCTACCAAAGGTGGCCATTTCTCAGCGTCGCAGAGGTTACAGACAACAATGGCCAACTCTAACGCTGGCTAGAAGCCTACAGCTTCTCTCTAGCAATGTGATTTCTAACTGCATGGTCGCAAGTATCTTGTCTGATTCCCAAAAATCTTTGCATGCTGCCAAGCCTATAAAACATTCTTAGACTTTAAAGAACTGCTTACATGATTCATTCCTTGGTGCTGGACTGCAATAGCTGAATATCTGCATGGAAAGTTGTTATTCTCTGTAGCCTTGTTGTTTAAATCTCTCTTTCTGTTCAACAGGGGGAGCAAAATTACCTTGTTTTACAGGGCACAAGGCATGACTGTGATTCCCAGGAAAATTTTTAAAACTCTATGTGCTTTCTCTAAAGTAATTTTTCTGGAACACCTAAATTGTACTTAATATACATGATGGCATAGTCATTTCCCTCAATGCTTTTCTGGAAACCGCCAGGTAATTACTTCTTGGCTCTGCTTCTTGCAAGTCATGTAGCTCACTCTCTGGTTGCTTCTGTGTCTCGCCACGATGTGGTTTCTACATGACAGTCCCAGCTCTTTTTGCATTCCCTTTTAGGCATGTAGCTAAGGTGTTCAAAGTGGAGAAATGGAGTGGATTTAGGCAGCTGCTTCATCCTAGTGATCCCAATGGTCAGGATGCTATAGCCCTCCACAATAAGTCAAGGAAAACACAGCAGATCAAGCAACTAGCCTTAGTGCACCTCTTCTGTTTGTACTGGGAGTTGAGAGACATCTTTATGTAGCTGCTTAATATTTGTACTATAAAATCTCTTGTGACTTTTCTTCAAAAAGCAGCTCCAACAGTTCCATTGTTCACACTGGGAATTTTGACAATTAACTCCATGTGAGTTGTTTGTGGTATTTGGGAAGTTCTTTTTCTTCACTTTTTCCTTTGATTTTACAGTCATGTCACTTTTGTTTCTTCTAGTTATTTTCATGCCATGCATTAACATCTTACAGAAAATACATGCATGGTTAAAAAAAATGCAAAATCCTGGTTTATGACTATTTATTATGTACTCATTCATTATTTTAAATATTAATATTAAACCAATATTCAGTTTGTTATTTATTTATTATTAAATAGAGATCCAGGGTCACAGAAAACGTGTTTTTAACGAGGCATCTGTTTTATCCTAACTTTAATTGCAGTTTGCATGTATATGCAATATGACTATTTAATGTTGCATCAAATTTTTTAGCTTCTGTGAGAGAGCAGGAACTTTCATGTGGCTGTTTCCAGCCACTTATGAAACTGCATTTTCCTCATCAATATTCTTGTTACTAAGTAGTTATATATTGCTTTGAATGTCTGAGGCACTTTAGAAAAACCCAAATGCTTTACCTCATGGAAAATGCTAAGGAAAATGCTTTGTCTCATGGTCATGTAACAAAAGAGAAGATAAAATGGGTAAGTTAGGTAAAAAGCAGTGATAGAAGAGAATATTGATGAGGAGAATGAGAAGGAAATATTTTTGAGTGTAAGGGGATTAGATGAATTTGTAATCTGTAATTTTTGATTGCTATATGTTGATGTCATTCCTAGTGCAGTTACTGTAGTAACGTATTTTGGTTTACAATGCTACTGTTTGCAGAACACGAGTTGAAAAGGAAAGAGTTGGTCACGTTCAAGTAGTTGCCCAAGTGTTGTTACCTGTGAACTTGCTGACTTGAGCGATTTTACAAGTGTGCCAGATGAACACAAAACTGCATTTGAAGAACAGACCCTAGGAAAGCACCAAAAATAAGATAATTAAGTATTAAAGGAGGCTTTCCCTTGCATRTGGATTCTGTGTAAATTACCTTTGCTCTTCCTTTCACATACTTTCTTCCTACTGTTAAAATTGGCAGTATTCTCATTTTGAGGGAGCTGCCTGGTCACGCAGTGCTCCTGAAGGGAAGAACTTAAACCCCGTCAGACATAGTTGGTGCAATAGATGATAAAACCCGAAGACTAGTCTGAAAGTGGCACTGTAAGTGCCCTAGAAAAGGCAAGAATAAGGCCTGAACCTGGACGGAGATGTGCGGTACTCAGACCCCAGAGGTGTTACCAATGCTGTAACCACAGGATGGATTTTAGGGTCCTATGAAGGAAGAGTCACTTGATTAAAAACTGTATGAAATTTCAGTGTAAAACTAGTAACATAAGCTTAAAAATTATAGAAACAAGGAAAAATGATAATGAGGGACTGCTTTTGCAAGGTTGTGGAATTTAAAAAGGGAATGCACGTAAATGCTCATATTGGGTCTTAAAAATTTAAGGTTTGTATTTGTGGATGACTTCTGGGGAAACGGAATTTCTGCTCACTGAGCAATTACGAAGAGCTTGAGTGATAACAACAACTTTAAAGAGCTATTTTACTCTGAAAGAAACCCGTTTTTTCTTCTTTTATATCAGCAAATTGAATATAACCCAGGAGCTGTTCATATCGTTGGCCTAGATAGCACTAAGTAAATAAGAAATTGCTGCTGTTTATTTCAGATTCTCCTGCAGAGCTGACACTGTTCTGGGAGATGGAGTAGATTCTCTCCTTTCTGTAATCACTAACAGAAATACTTACAAAGCTTCATCCTGTTTCCCCTGTGGAAACCTGTGGACAACGGTAAGCAATAGGAATATCATGGTTTGAAGGAAATCTAGTTGCAAAGAATTAAATGAAACCAGTGAGTCTATACAGAGTCTTTACTAGTGGTGATGGTGCAAGTGAAAGACAAAATTCATACCCACTCTGGGTCAAGGGTAAACTTTTCAGAACTGGCTGTCTGRAGCTCAATTCATGCCTTCTCTTTTTTTATTTCTAACTTCTAAGTAAATTGCTTCAGACTGATTGCATGAGACAATAAATATGAACTCAATGCTTTCAAAAACCTGTTTTGCAAAAGCAGAGCCTTTTTTTTTTTTTTTTAAACAGCAGCATGACAAGAAAAAACAGTTGTTGAAAACAGGTAGGAAACCAGTTTCCTTCTCCAGCAAAAATACTTTATAAAGGAATTAACAGAGGAAGAAATATAAGTAGAAAATTAGAGAGAGTCAGTTTTGGGGGTTTGCCTGCACAGGGCTGTTGGTACACTCAGATGACCCGAAGGAGTCGAGAAAAATTGTATGAGTTTAACACCACTTGAGGTCAGCAGTAGTTTTATGAGATATATTTACATTTGTCTATTATTTTTGGAATGTGTATACTGGTCACTTGGTCATAGTTTCTCTTTGCTAAGAAATCCATGGGTATTTAAAAGCTTGCTATCTGTCGTAACTAATACATTCACTGCTGGTTTCACTGGTTAAGACAGTGACTGCCAAAAGGTAAGAGTTAGGACCAAGAATCATGTGAAACAGCATAAAGCTTTAAGTATAGATTTCCAGAGTTATGCAAATCTAGGAAATTAAAAGGGGACAGTTCCATTAGCCTAGGCAGTGGTTACATCAATTCTCACAAGTGGAAGCAGGTTTGTGGTTGTAGAGCGATTTCAAGGAAAGCAAGTTTCTATCAGGTGAGGGACTGGCAATTCAACAGGCAGGCAGTGGCTTCTGTAATTTCTACTGGAAGGTGGTAGTGTTGATTTGGGATCTAGAAGTGAGGTCCAGGTGATTCGTATTCCTGAAAAATATCCCAGGACACTATGGAAAAGAGAGCAGCTATTTAGCCTCATGCCTCTTCCAGTTCCCAGTGGGTTCCCTCACCTAAAGCGTCTCAGGGTTTCCCTGAAAATTGAGATAAATACAGCATTCCTCTTGGCTTCCTCTTGCAGAGTGTCTCAAACCACAATGTGTGCACTGACAGCTGTGTGAAACCACGTCAAACCCGCAGGTAGCCTGGAGCGTGGCAGCTGCTGCCTGGCAGTGTGTTGTGCCAGGGCAGCCGTCCTGGTGCGAGTCCTGACACGCGTGTGTGTGGAGCAGGCATTTACTCTGGAGAGAAGATGATCTCCTTTCACTGCCTGGGCACTAATGAGAGAGGAGCCGAGTGGCTCTTGATGAAGTGCTAGGCTTGAGGCTGTGGATCCAGAAGTGGTGGATGTGATCTGAGGAGCTGGGAGTTGGCACACCTAGCAGAAACTGGAGAGGGCAATTTACACAGTGGGGCGCTGGCTGATGCTTGGAGGGAGGGAGGAAGGGTGGCATGTCCCTCGGGAAATGATGGGCAGGGCTGGAAAGACTGACAATGACCGGTAGCCTTTTTTGTAGGAGAGAAATGTCCTGACTATGGGTGGATACACAGCTTCCTTGTTTCACACCCAGCTCTGAGGGTAGCTCCTGGAGTATCCATTGTCTTTTGAACATGCTTGCCATCCCCAAGCCGTACTGAAAGCGGTACATAAGCACGCTTCCTTTCAGAACCTTTCTGCTGCTCTAATCCTCGCTCTAGAGTGGCTCTACTTGAAGCTGCAATGTCTTCCAAAGCCATTTAAATAATCCCTTTTCTTTGACACGTAAATTTGCAAAGATGAAAGAACTGGCTAGTAATGCCCTATTTCTGCCCAAAGGACAAACAAGAAGTGAAATCATTTTAGTGAAAACAGGCTTGTTGCTCACAAGCATTGTTTCCCCATCTTCCTCCGGAGGTGGTCAGAGCTGCTGCAGCCCATTGTTTTGAGTTCTCCAGGTGCTCAGCAACTTTGCTGCCCATGGCAGCACCGAATGAGTCAGACAGGATAGGCTGAACAGACTTTTATTTAGACTCATATCCTGGCACGTAGGAGTGGCTGAAAAAGATATTGTGAAAAGGTACAGAATGAGGTTTAAAGATTTTTTTAAAATTTCCATTGCAGGGCCCAGGGGTGGAAGTCAGGACAGGCAGGGGGTTTGTCAGGCAATGGTGTCCAGTCTCCTTTGTGGTTGCAGCACTAAGTCACAGAATTCACTCTGAGCCACAATGTTTGGTTTTTTGCCTTTATTGCTCTAACCAGAAGGATGTTCTAGAACCTGAGATGCTTTGTTAGGTGCTTGCTTTCATTTTCTAGCATAAAAGTATTCACACACAGTTTTATCCTCATATTCAACATTACCTTTGAATTCACACACCATTTTCCATGGTTTATGGCAGATGGCAACCATACCCTCTGTCTCAGCTTTCATTCTGCTGCATTAAACAAGCCATGCTCTGATAACCTCCTAAAATAGACTGTTCTTTTCCTTGACTGTGCTAGCAAATAATCTCTGGGCATACTAGATTAGCTGCCTACCACTGAAGAAGGGTGGTCAGAACCGCGTGCAATTTCCCAAGGAGATGGCAGAACCTGCTGGCCCAAACACTTTCCTGCTACAACTCTCCAGTTACGCATCCTAAGATAAGTGTTTGCTTTTTATGCCATTGCATCGTATTGGKAATGATGCTCATTGTGTAGCTGTCGACTACAATCGCATCTTTCTCTTCCTCAGTCACTTCCATATGATGATCCTGTACATCAGTCTTAGTAGTTCATTCCTTTTTAAGAGCAATTCTTTCCATTTTTTTTTTTTGTCTCATCAGTTTGCTGTTTTTCCTGCCAAAATCATTAAAGGAAAATATGAAACAAAGATTAGTTCCAAGAATAATACCCCAGGATGTCATCGGTAACATCCCTCAGCCCAGTACTTTCCATTCAACTCCACTCAACACTGTTTCCCCCTGTGCTTGCGCTTTGCTTCCACTGAAGTTCTCCTAAATTCTCGTCTTCTCCAGAATTGCTAATAATTTCCATTTCAGGCACTTCACTAAAGTCCATTATTCAGTATCATAAAACATTTCCTTTGCCCAGAACATCAAGCATCTCAAAAAAGGCAGACATCAACTGCCAATACTAAGCTCACATTTGATCTCGCTTACATCCATGTCTTTGGTTATACTTTAAACTCTTTTTCTAAAGTACCCTTGAGGTGAAAATAGCAGGACTGCATTTTCCTGGACTACAATTTTTCTTTGCCTTTTCCAAAGTATGGAACATTTCTAAGAAATGGAAGAACTACCTTAGCTTTTCTCTAGCCATTTGGTATCATGTTTACTTATCACAACTGCAACTCCATGTTCCACTTCTTTCAGTTTTCAAGTCTGTGGAATCTGAGAGCGCTTGCAGCTCTTGACTTTTCCAGTACTTCACTTGAGGTAATTTCCACTTGTCATTCCCATTATTTGTCCTGCCTCCCCCCCCCAATTAATATTATCACTGGAAAAACAACAACAAAAACCTGATTATACACACCAGTTATATTTACTTAATAGTGACCCACATTGAGCATAAAAATGTAGCAGGACTTGTCTGAGTTCTTATCGAGGTCAAATTCCCCTCAAGTAGCCTGGGCTCAAGCCATATGAAAATGGGTTTACCACTGCACGGGTTTCTTAGAGATTACCAGTCTTTGGATTTAGGTCCTTATTGGGTTTACAGCACTGGATAAGCACCCCCTGAAAAGCCTTCTTGGAAGTTGCTACTTCTGTTCCTCCAGTTGGTTACTAAAATAACTGGGAAGCCCAGATTTCTGAGTTCTGTGTTTTAAATCTACCAGTGATTATGTGCGACCTTAAGCAAGTCCCTTTACGCAGCAGTAGGTGCATAAACATTTTATGGCGTTAAGCATTCATGACTAGTTGGCACCTGAAACCCTCGGCTAGGCAGCGCTGTGCCGCCGCCTCTCTCTGCTCCCCATCTTCTCCTCCCGGCCATACCTCCTACCCCTATTTGCCTTCGGGTGTGTGAGCAGCGTGGAGCATCGGGGTTATTTCCCTGCTCATCCACAGACCAAAGCTGCCTGATCTGCGGTTCGCTGGCCTTTAATTTTCCCTTGACTTTATTTCTGAGCGCGGGTCAGGGCCGTCGCTGCTGCGGTGCTGGGTGGCCGTGGGCGGGAGCGGCGGATTAAGCTGACAGACCCCCCCCCCCCCCCTGGCCGGTTTCCCGGCCTGCCCCCACCCAGGACGGCAGGCGTGCAGTCACCTTGGCGGGAACGGCGTCTTCCGCCCGTCTTCAAGGGGGGTGTGTGCTTAGAAATGCCTCCTGTGGTCACAGGGGGCTGTGGCGACCTCTCTGMCTATTTTCTCTTAGGAAGCGCACAGTCTGCCCAGCAGCACCTGGAGGCTGCGCTCCCGGCAGTAACGCCCGCCTCGCACCTCCTTTTACCTCAGCGCTGCCTGTTTTGTAACTGCTCCGGAATTACCTGAATCACCCCGCCCTACGTTCCGGGCAGAGGAGCCGCCCGGCCCTGCCTAACCCGGGCCGTGCTACCCGCTGACAGGACGGAGACAGGCCGCAGCCGCCCGCGGCAGGGGCGCCGCCACGGCCCGGCGGGGGAGTGGAGCGGGGCGGGGCGAGGAGGGCGGTGCTGGTCGCCGATAGGCCGGTGGGTGGGGAAGGGCGGGGCGGTGGCCGCAGGGGGCGGGGCGGGCGCGGGGCCGGGGCCTCGCTCGGCTCCCTCAGCTCCGGGCGGGCGCGCCCCTCCCCGCGGAGAGCAGGTAGGGCTTGGGGGGGGCAGCCGCGTCCACGCACCTCCCGCAGGGGAGCGGGACGGGGACCGGCGGCCTCCCGGTGCTCTCCCGTCCTCCCTCCGCGCGGGGTGGGGGCGGGGTGGCGGCGCGGGGGCCGCCGCAGCGGGCGGGCCGCGGCCGGCCCTGGCCCCCGCCGCGCGGCGCAGCGATCCCGTCCCCCAGCTGCGGGCACACGCGCGCCTCACGGGGCCATGGGTCCTCCCGACGGGCCGGGCTTACGTGGGGCAGGGCGGCAAGGCGGGAGCACCGTGTGGGGGGCGGGGAGGTGCGGTGGCCTCGCGGGGCGGCCGCGGCTCGGTGAGGTGTTGCCGCCTGCCCCAGCCCGCTGAGGCGGCGGCGGGTGCCGCGGCTGGGAACCCCCCCCGGCTCCCGGGGGGCTCACTCTGAGAACCGGCCCGAGGTCGCGTCTGAGCGGTGCCCGGCTTTCTGCTGGGGGAGGAAGCTTTGAACGAGCAGAGCCAACCTGGACAGCTCTGAAACCGGAACTCTCTTAAACTTCCAGCTTCTCAAAACAAAGTGCTGTGTTGCAAGAGCACACCGGTTGGAAGACCAGTCTTGAGTGTACCTATATACACGTAACATGTCCGCCACTCGGGCTGTAAATTTTACGGAGCAAGCAGATAGTGTATGTGCAAGAGTCTTGTTCTCTGAACTTAATTTTTCTTCTTGAGCACATATAAGTACACGATAAGTAGTCCACTATACATGGTTATTGTCAAAAATAGCATCACATCTGTGGCAAGTTCTGCTATCAAAGCCCTAGAACAATTGTATTTCATCCCTTGAAGTGCTTTAGCATTTGCAAGTTTTTTATAGCACTTGCAGGAAAACTTTGTATTTGTGCTTTAACACAAATTGCAAATTACAAAATCTGGAGTACGTGAAAAAGTTGGATCCTGTATTATACAACTTTTTTTTTTTTTTTTTTTTTGGTAATATGCAGAGGTACCATGCATTTCTCTGTAATGTGTGGATATCAGGAAACCTGTAGTTGCTCTTCAATCTTGTCAACATAAATGCATGTGCACCTGATGACTCCTTCAAGTTTTCTTATTTTTTTTCCAATGATATTTCTGTTTTTCATTTTCAGATTTAATTCAGTTAGAAGAACGTATGGCTGGCAAATAGTAAGTATGATACTCTCTGCTGTACTAAACTACGCTTAGTGGTAGTTTGGCAGTGCTGTGAACAGGAAAATTCTCTCCTTTCTTTCATTGAATTTCTTTAACTGTTTCTGTCTGTCTAAACTCATCTTACTAATGTAGGGAAATCATTGCTCTTCTGGAAGACCTTCCATTCCATTTCACCAGGACTTCCCACCTGAGTCTGTATGTCTTGGATATTATTAATATCTCAGGCAGTTGTGTTTTTGCTCAGAACAGAAGTCATTACGAGGACAATGTCTGTTTGTCTTTTCCCTTTCTTTGAAATAGTTTTCAACCTTTTGCTTTCCTTTTGCCTTTCCAGATCTGCGAGTGTGACGTTAACTGGTTGTGATGTTCTTATACCCGAGCTAGCAGTCTCTGGAGGTAGTCATGGGTGCAGAACATGTTGTTGCCTTGACATTGCATGGTTCAGTTCTGTGTCATGACATGGTAATATATTTCTAGATCCAAATTAAAATCCCACGGTGTAAGGATGTGCATGCTTAGGTCAGGGGGTGTTGGCACTAGTGTAAACATGTGAAGCCATTCTTTACAGAGTTGGGTCCGTGCATGCATTGTAGGACTTGGGGCTTCATGTCACCTACCCAACAACACGGGTTGTTTCCCTGCCTGCTTTGCTTTGGTAGTTCGTGTGCTGAATTCTTGTCACTCGTGTGACAGATTGTATTCTCCCCTCTGGCCTCTCAGAGTAAAAGATGCCCTGGATACTTGCAAACGCACAGATTCTGCTCTGTTCTGTCTGCTTTTCTGTGTGCAATAAACAGTCTTTTTTGTATTAATTTTCAAATGTCTCTGTTGATTTCCAGTTCCAGCAACTTTTGTCATCGTACTTTACAAATCTCACCTCTTCCTGTTACCATCTGCTCAATCAGGTCTGGCTACTTTTCATTGTGTTTCTTTTGTTTTCTCAGTGTTGTACTGACAACGCTGTGCAAAAAGCTTATAGTTCCTTTCCTGTCTTTTTCTAACTTAACAAGTTCAGCTGTCATCTCTTCTATACTCCTGCATATTACTTGTTCCTTTGCGCATTTTGTGAGAGTGTCTGATGTGCTACCTGTGAAAAACTGTTGTGGTTTCATGTGTTTTACAAAGCTTTGTTTTGTTTTGTTTTGTTTTGCCACAGCCTCTGAACGAATATCAGATGGTAGCAAATTTATTTCACTGTTAGCCTGCAAAAGAGATTTAATTAGTGACTTGCAGCTCAAGAGACTTTCTTGTCCCTCATACAAGAAAGCCGTTGCTGTCATGTTTATGATGACTATAAAGCCATTCAAAATGTAAACTCTAACTTTTCCTTACTGGATGAAAATAATAATTGAAATAATTAGTGATATTTTTGGCCTCGTTGAATCTAAGAATGCTTAAGCCAATGCAATTTGATAATGCTGTGAGAAGAAATAGTCCTGCCCTTGCCAGCGGCCTCCTTCTTGATCTTCCCTTTGTGCCAGCACATGCATTTGTACAACTGCATAAGACTGAGGAAATAAACTAGTTGGAGAAAAATGAGCGTTTTTCATGTGGACCTCTTTTCCAAGTTGAGGACAGGGTGAACTGTGCATAGTGTGCAAGAAGAGGAGGTTTTCATTTATTTACTTAAAGTTTAGCATCTGTAATCCTCTGCTAAAATGCCTTTTATATTCGAATGTAGATTATATGAGGTTCCCAAATAGTGTGACAAATTTATTTGGGGAAATATTAGAATAAATCTATTCACATAGCTTGTTGTGTGTAAGATACAAAACCCAAAATAAGTCTCAAAAACAGACTACTTTTTTTATTTTTCTTGTTTACTCGTGTATAGATTAAATGTAATAAAACCAAACATGCCTTGAAGCTCCACGAATTCTTTCTGTCAAGCAAACTGGCTAAACAAATTCCTGAGTAAAGAGCACTGTATAGCAATCTTCAGAATAAAAATTTAGGTTGTTTAGTAGAAGCGCTGCTTTTACCCTGAGTAGTTAACCATGAAAATTCAAGATGCAGAATTTCAGTTTTTCAGCTGTGAGATGTAGTCCCCATTAGCACAATAACGCCTGTTTCTATTAAGAATAATTTTTTTTGTTATTTGTTACTGAATTTGCCTGAATAGATGCCTTACAAGTGGTAGCCAGCTCTCCTCTGATCTTAGCATGTGAACCATAACTAGAATGTAACTTGGCCAGGTTGTTAGAAAATGCCACTATAACTGTGTACAGCTATTTAATCTTTCTTCTCTCTCCTAGGTTGCTCTAAGGCCTGAAAAGTTGACTGGAAACAACACCAGGGCAGAGGTTACAACACTGTGGTAGGTATGCTATTTTAAAACATAGAGGGGAGAACCTGGGAAAGGAGCTGATATGGAATCATGAGTCCAGGAGTGAATCACTCAGTGATGAATTTTCTGCAGCTTTGCATGGGAAGATTAAAGTGCTGAGAATTTTAAGAGGAGAAGGTGGTAGCCGGTAGCATGTTCTTGCTCACGGTGAAGGAAAGGAATATGCATGCAGAGTATGAGGACAGGTACTTGATGCTTCACATTTTCATAAAGCTGTAAAACACGCTAATCCATTCATCGTCACCGTGTGGTTGCTAATTATAGCATTATTATTTTCATTACTGCTCAAGTGGAAAACTGGGGAGAAATACCATGTTTTCCATTAATGACATGCAAGTTTAGTGATGAAGTCAAAACTAGAAGTTGGCTATCCTTGACACCATACTCTACTAGCTTTTACTAATTAACTTTATTAGTTTGTAAGAATGTAATGGTAGTAATAGTTTATGTTTGCAAAAAGGAAAGATTTTAGTCTCATTGCACATTATATCTTACTGTGATAGAACTAATCCAAAATATTTCTAATTATTCATTTTTTTCCTCCTAAAGTGGCTTTCTGGAAGATGACCATAGAGGATCTCCCAGAACCTTCATTAGAAGGAGATTCCCTTGTTGAAAGAGAACGGTTCTTATTCCCAAACTCTGAAACATCTGTTACTTTTTCTGTTGCTGCAGCACCAATGCCTTCGGACTGTGGTATGTACTTTTAACAGAAAATGAATTTGTGATCAGCAGAGAATAAAATTGAATAATAAATTTTAAGAAAAGCTATCAACTCTTAATTTATTCCTTCTTCTCAGAAAAAAGTTTACTGCTTGTTAAATGAATTCTTTATTATTTTTTAAAGGAAATGAAAGATGAAGACCCATGTTTTTTCTGTTTTTCTTACTGCATACATTTTAAATTATAGTATCTTTTCCTTCTTACTGTTTCTTCTGTGTGTGTGTGTGGTCAGATGTTTTTAGGTTTTTTACATCACAGTGTAGAACTGGATATTGTGTTAAAATGTGAAATTGCAGTAATTAAGTGTAGTTAAGCATCTACATCATATTTAAAACCTCTAGAGTTACACTTTTTCTCGTACTTTCAGTATGTAAACAATAGGCTATAGGGGGATATTTCTGTTGGAAGTGTAGATGTTTGTGGTGGTAAGGACTGTGAAATGAGTGTTAGAAAATTACAGCAAGTATTGGTGATCAGCTTTCAAAATAATGTTGAATTGTCTTCACGCGTATAAATTATAGTAATATTTTAAACAGGATATATAATATATTAAAATGTCACTGTAGGTAAGGATCTTCATAGATAGCTACAATTATAATGCCTTTGAATATTGCAGAAGATGTTAGTAGCATCTATATACCTTAAAAATTACTGCCTCCACCTCTGTTTTTCCCATGCATTGATTACAGCAATCAACTGTATTCAGGAAAAATACATACATGTAATGTTCTGTCTTTGACAGACTCAGCATTCTTGAGACCCATTTGATGAGTTAGCAGAGGTTGGAAACTTAACAGTTCTATACAATATATTTTAGTACATGAACATGTGTCTTTACATGGTTTAGCCCTGTTCTCATAACTTGTCCATCCTATTCTACTCTTAAGTACTGCCGTGATTTATTCCGTTCTGCTTTCTTATCCCTTAGAAAAATTTTCCATTCATCCTTCTTTAAACATTGTTGTGTTGTGATATCTTCTAATAACACTACAATATCACTACTATCTGTCCTACTCTGTCTATGCTTACTCATTGAATAAAAAAAAATTCCTTTTATAGGAGGTCGCTGTCACCTGTGTAACAGTAATATTACTGAATCTGGGTAAAGAAGGTTAAACCACAACAAAGATTCTTGGTCGTTACATTAAGTGCATTTATTTTTCCTTAATACAGTTGAGCACTGTAATCAATGCATGGGAAAGATAGAGGTGGAGAAAGTAATGTTTTAAAGTATCTAGATGCCATTGTCATCCTTTCATGGAACTTCTTGTTTTAACAGATGTTCTTTAATATTTCTTTGGTTTGCAAACACTACACGTGTTAAGCACTTATGATGGTTGTTATCAATACTTAATATATTCTCAGGTTTTTATCCTAGCATGCTGATTGTAACAGTCTGTTAGACTTGATTTCTGATATGTAATTTGGTTCAGGTTCATAGCTAGAAATCTTCTGGGTAGAGTAAGAATCACGCATGTTGTGTAAGATCATTAATCTTGTTGGCTAGTTTTCTCTTTACTTCATAGCTTTCAGCAATAGGTCAACTGTGGCTTATGCGGTAGTTAAATATTAGTAGATAAATCAGTAGATCTGTGTCAATGCATGGGATGTAGGTAAGAAGCATACTTTGTGTAGTGCTGGGAGCTAAGGGGTTTGCTTTTTTTTATATGCTAGGTGCAAATAAAAATTCATGCTAAATATTAGTGAAGTTGTCTTCCTTTTTCATTCTTGTTGAATCAAGGCAATGCAGTTAGAGGAACTCTAGATAGCCAGGAAGCGAGCTCCATATGTGCTTTCATCTGTTAATCCAATCTAGAAGCGTGGTATGCTCTTTTTGAGGAAAGGTTATGATGATTCATCCAGAGGTAGTTTATACCATGTCATACACTCAGATGGCTGATGCTCTCTTTTACTTAACCTGTATGTCCGTTCTAAGAGCCTTGTATCTGCAACTGATGCAAGCTGACATTGTACATTTATTTGAAACCTTTTTAAAAGGCAACTCCCTGATAGCTGCAGCGGGGGTAAAAGTTCAGTGTTTTCCATGATTCAGTCATTTGCTGATGACAGTAGGTTCTGCTTCCATTCCCTCTCCTAATAGCCACTGCTATCCAGATTCTTTCATATAATTTTCCAGAGTTGGAAGAAATTCCACAAATTTAAAATACAGTATGTGTATATACATGCACATGCATACACCTGTAAGTAACATGAAATATCATACTTTAATAATAAGGTGGTTTTTATACCTATACTTTGGGTTGCCTGAAGCAACATGAAGCTTAAAATCTTAAAAATAAATCTTTTTTCTGATCTTGGTTTGGTGGCTTAATTTTTAAAGGTGTTTGTTACCTGCAGCTGCCACCAGCTGGGATTGACACATTCAAGAAATATCTGAAAATAATGGAGGACATAGAATGCCTTCCTGATTTGTGCATGTGTTTATATTTTGGTATGTTTTACGTAAATTGTGGTGGAAGAAGAAGGAAAAGACATGTTTTGTAGCATATGGAGAAATCATGTACACGTTTAATCACTGAGAGATCAAGAGGCTTGTCTGTGCTTGGGAACAGCTTAGAATCAGCAGTCTTTGGCTAGCTCGAAGCAAGAGTAAACCCTTATTAGCATAATCACTGCACATTTCTGTTAGTCCTTGCCTAAACTTAAAATCAGTCTTGCAGTACCATTGTATTGGTTGCTGATTCAAAACTTTTTCAGAAGTATAAGCAAGACCTTAGTATTAAAGGAAAAATAGACAAGATGTTAAAGAAAAATTTCTAAATTAATTCAACATTCTGATTTTCCAGTGTGATTAGTAGTGAAGTGACTCTCTCTGCTATTCTTTGCCTCTGAGTTTGAAAAACTAGATGCATGTTAAAACTTACAATTGTACCTAATGATTCCTTTTTTTTAACAGAGTTTTCCTTCTTCGATCCCAATGATGCGGCATGCCAAGAAATACTTTTCAATCCCAAAACATCAGTTTCTGAATTGTTTGCTATCTTAAGGCAGTGGGTTCCACAGGTCCAGCAGAATATTGATATTATTGGGAATGAGGTGAGGTATAAATGAAGATCCTTGAATGCTTTCAGTGTTAAGGAAATACTATGTTGACAGTGAATAAAACCAGTTCATTCAGAAGTAGAACTAATCATAAACGCAGATACAGTTTTTGCCTTTTAACAAGTAGTTACTGATCAGTGCCTTGTATTCCACATGTTGTCAGCTTTCATTTGGAAAGGGAAAGATGATGGGTAAAAATTCAGTACATTTGGATAGATGGTAGAAACAATGTTTCTTCTCAAAGCAGTTGTTTAGAGACCCTTCACCTTGGTGTTTCAGTTTTCTACTTAGCAGTGATCACAAACTCCAATATATAAAGTTACAGTGAAGCCTGACCTTAAGGGCAATGTTTCCAAGGCAAAAAATGAGTTAGGAACTGAAATCTCTTTGCAACCTGCAATAGGCTGCTTTCAGAAGACACCTTGTTTCTAGTAATTCCATCCTACTTTCTTATTTTTCTTCTTCTGGATTACGGGCTTTTCTAGGCAGGTGGGGAAGTAAAGTAAAGATTCTTCCTACCGAAGTATAACTGGGGACTTTTGTTTGGGGGGGAAAGGGGGATTGTTGAGAGATCAAAGAACAAGGGGAGAGACTTCATAAATGATGTCATTTTCCCATTGTTCAGTTAAGCAGTTAACTTTTCAGCATGTGAAATGTATGTTAGAAGTAATAATATAAAGAAGCTTTAAAATCTGTAAACATGAAGGTTAATGATATTCCTATAATACTATTTATTACATTTGTGCATGTTGCTCAGTTCTGCAGTTACAGTCTATTCTGGCAGGCTTCTTTGTTATTAGTCATTGAAATGAATCCAGGAGTCAATATATCTGAAATAACTTACTAAATAGTACTGATGTCAGAGATATGCCAGAGCTAAAATGTGCTTGTTTTCCACTTGTCTTTCAGATCATTAAAAGGGGTTGCAATGTGAATGACAGAGATGGACTAACTGATATGACTCTCTTGCATTACACTTGCAAATCAGGGGCTCATGGTATTGGTGAGTAAAGAAACGTCATTATAGATGTAAAAACCTAATTAATTCACGAAGTCTAATCCCACCGACTATTACAGAATTTTTCCTTGCAGTAGATTATTTTTTTGGGGGGCTTGGTTTTGGCTTTTCCAGTGGCCATCAGAAAGGAAGATACAGAACTGTAGTGCAGTTATGGCTGTGGCAGTTGAGAGTAAGTTGAGTTAGTGGTATAGGTATTGCAAACAATAGTACCAGCTTAAACATATATTTAATGTAGCAAAGGCTGTTTCAGACTGAGGTACAAACTGTGAACTAAGCTATTGGCAGTTCTCTTACATCAGTGAAACTAGGACATTTAGGTGACTGGCTGTTCTTTTTTTTTCTTTCACTCTGATCATGTCAGAAGAAAACAATCATCTTTGTTTGCATTATTATGATCATAAGCACTGGAAATAAGAGCATGTTTAACTCTGTTTGAACACCCCTATTAGCTTTTCTATGTTGTGCTACTTTTTTGTTGACCTGAACCCAGTTCTCTGAGTTTGAACTAAGTTTCTGAGTGAGGTCTGGCATAGGTTAGCTTTTCTGATGTTGGCAGATCTTTTAACATAAACTTCAGCATTGTGGCATGTAATTTTTTTCCTTCTATCAGGTACTAAAATCCCTGGTTTTGATGGGTGACACATTATTTACATTAGAGATAAACAGGTAGTGTTATTATATACTATAGTAGAGATTTCAGGCCTTTATGATAAAAGGCAAAGATTTCTGCATCCTAACCCTAAAAAGAAAGGCATAGTAATTGTTCTGCTGTGAGCTTTAAGGATTTAACATATATTATGTGTTACACATAAGCGTGTGCATGTTTTCTGAGGTCAAATAAATCTCTAATGCATATTTTACAAAATTTACCTTGTAGGTGATGTTGAAACCGCTGTAAAATTTGCAACGCAGCTTATTGATTTGGGTGCTGATAGCAGTTTACGCAGCCGCTGGACAAATATGAATGCCTTGCATTATGCTGCTTACTTTGATGTTCCAGAACTTATTAGTGTTATTTTGAAAAATGCAAAGCCAAAAGGTAGGCATTAGTACTTTTGTTTCATGTAGTTGTCTGTATTTTGTTACTCTGTTGACCCTAAGCTGGTGTGTAGTGGTCTTTAAGTGTGGGGTTTGTTTATCCATTATACATAAATAATTTCTAATTTCTTATTCTTTTAGTCAGCCTCATTGGTTCATTTTTCTCTTAACCTATTTTTTTGTGGTTTAATGCATTGAGTCCATTGCTGGTTTTTAAACTTGAGCTTTGTACAAGATGGTAGAGAAGTATCTAATGGAACGGAAAGCAAACAGGTTAATTCTAAGTTGTTGAGGACTGAGAGAATATATGCAGAAAACCAAAGATGTAACTATGGTAAATTCTTAGGGTTTTTAAGATTCCTTAAACATTGAGAAGTATGTTTGAAATGCTGGGAGAAGGGTAAAGGAGAAGTAGGGATTTGGCAATGGCATGTGGCAAACTAGAGACTGAAGCAACTTTGACATGCTCATTTTTCCCACTTCTCAGCTATCTAGAAGGTCATGTGTAAGGAACAGTTTGACTTTATTGTTTGGCGTAAATAGATAATACCTTTTGGAATGATAATATGAAGGATTGGTAATTGAAGCCCTATTTATACTAATGCAAATGGAAATACAGAAATGGTTCTGAACTAGAACCATTTGTTCCTAATTTGGTGAAGATAACAAAACCAGTAAGCAATTTTAATACTAAAATTGTACAGATGTTAATTTGTTCTACTGAATATCCTTCTGATTGTGCCATTTTGCAAAATTATTAATGCCCTTTTTTAGCTAGTTGTAGCTAAAGACTCTGTCTCAAAATTCTGAAAAGCTGATAGGTTTTTGGAGTACACAAGGCTTGCCTACCACGTCTTGAATCATCATGGAGGTAATTGTTAAACAGCGCTGTTATTGGTATGACATGCTTAAGAGGTAACAAGTGTCGGTTGGTAACAAAAGACGAAGTAAGACTCCACAGTAGTTAAGTCTACATCACATTTCAATAGTCAGGTCTCCATAATTTGCATCAGCAGATTAGGTCTTCTTTCAGACCTCATTTGCATTTGGTGTTCTCATCTCCTCCTGTGCAGTGCCTACAGAAAGGGTGGGAATTTGCTCAGATTTCCAAGGAAACCACTTCGGTTAAATGCCTTGGCAGTTGGCAACTCTTGCATAAGCAGATGATTTTTTTTATCTCAGAAAACGTATAAAATGATTTGCCCTGTGACATGAAAACAATGGATGGTCTGAATTAATAGAAAGAATAATCTTAGCTCCATCCTTCATCAGGCAGTTTGCAGAGAAGGGAGGACGTACATAGAAGGCAAATACGCCTTGGATGGATCCATACTGAACTGGAGAAAAAATGATTGTTAATGTATAAATAACTTTTCAAGACAGTGGTATACTGACTCTGAGACACCCGTTGTGAAACAGCCAGTACCACAGATGTTTCCTTTTGATTACTGCTAAACTATTTCCTTTATGACGCTCTGCAGTTAAATTTTTATAGAGATCTACTCCTCAATTGTTAGAACAGAGAGCTAGTTTGATCTTAGATTTTTGGAGGTTTTAAATATAAAAATTGATAAAGGCTTAAGAATTAGAAATGTTGTGTGGTGCCATTAGATAATGACTGTAACCTGCATGGGTTGCTCATGACAGACCATTGCTGCATATTAATTTCCCCTAGATAGTTTGGAGGTAGTTACTGGGTAACATTTGATGTATATGTGTTTCTTTTTGTCATCTGTACTATGCCAACTTAGACCTAGAACAAAGCTGTAAGAAAACAGTGTTTAAAAACTCCAAGCATGAAGCTTGCAAGTCTGAGGAAGTCACACTAGTCTAATTAAAAAAAACAAACCAAAACCAAACTATATGTCAATTACTTTTTAAAATAGTACATGCAACTGTTGCTGACTCAGTAGCTGACGTTACTGATCAGTATTTCTGCAAATTGGTTCCTGTGTGTGCAGAAAATACTTACTTGATAGCCTTATTAAACACGGAAGTTTCAATGGTTGTATACAACTACATAGCTTCTACTCAGTTTTAAACTGGTAACGGTCTTTTGACATTTGATATAAAAGGTACATCTGCATACGTAGCTGTCATTATGATTGTGTCATGTGAATGCAGTCTTTTTTCATGCCTGTGCCAATTAAATTTAAAATAGCTAAGTTTGTATTCATATCAGTGCAATTGTAAAACTGTTAAAATTTGATCCCAAATTTGTTATCTTTGATCTTTCTAAAATTCAGTCAATCTTTATTAGTATGTATAAAGTTGACATATCTATACAGACATACGTATTTATATATCTTCTATATATGTTGATGTTTTATTTGCCCCCAAAATATTAATTTAGTGTAACTACATAAGGATGTTGACACAGCTGGGACATACTTTGTTTATCACATTGTGAGAAGGGCTAGTGGTTTTTGGGACAGAGACTGATACTGGAAAATACTAGGAGACTGTACAGCCTTGAGGTAGAAAGTTTTATGTTCCTCACCAGTATTTCAAACTGGAACATTATTGCTAATACTTGTTGGCTTTTGGTTTGTGTATTAAATCAGCTGGCATTTTTAATTAACAGTCATATACATAATTGACTCAAACTGACATCTCTTTTGTATAGTTTACGAGAGGAGCCAAAGACTAAATAGACATTAAAACTCCAATCTTCTAGAACAGTAATAACTTCATAGCAGATTGAAAGATATATTGGGAACAATTGACGGAAATACATATTATGCAAAATCTCTTTTAGTCAAATGCAGTGCTCCATTTTCCAAACTATCAGTGCAAGACCTTTCAGAGTGCAATTCTTTGAAAACAAATTATAAAAATCACTAGCTCTTACTTCATTCTTGGCCATTAGTAATTAAATCAAGGTAAAGCAGAGGTATAATCAGTTTTCCCTTGCCCCACTACCTGTTCACAAAGGAAAACAACTAGTTGAAGATGCATCTCCTTTTAACATTTGATACCTAGAAGCAATAAAATATAAATATTTCTGAAACATTAATTTACACACAAACCTAAAGTTACTAACTTGTTAATCTTAGCACAGTAGATTGGACATCCTGAATAGCAACAATTTTGCAGTTAAGTCATCAGTATTATAAAATGAATGGAAGTAAATGCTCATCTTCCAGGTTGGTTCGTGGTATGAATAAACAGATGCAGATAAGGTTGATATTCTCTGTAGAATTACTTCTCATGCATTTAGTACATAAATAATGGGGTGTCTGTATAAATGTTAACATAAACTGTGAAAATGAATGTCCTCTCAAGGAGTCTGTAGGGTGAAATGTTCACGTAACAGACTTACGTACCTCACATGTGATGTTTAATTGCAGATGTGGATGCCACCTGTAGTGATTTTGATTTTGGAACAGCTTTGCATATTGCTGCATTTAACCTATGTACAGGAGCTGTCAAGTGTTTACTGGAACATGGAGCAAATCCTGCCTTTAGGGTAAGTAGTTAGGTTGTAGATTCACCAAAAGGTGAAAAAAGTACCTGGAAAAATTGAACAATCTGTCCAGGATTTTGATTAGCTAGAAATATGTTACATGGAGTGATAGTGCCTCAGAAAAATTATTTATAACTTGTGGTGGATGATTTTGTATGCTTTGTCATACTTGTGTGTTGAAGTTTGTGTTCTTGTGTCACAGTCTAGTTCGTTAGTTCACATAGCTTTCATGACGTTCTTCTATTTGTTGCTTGAACTTTCATTTGTTAATACTCCTTTGTGTCTTGCAACAGTTGTCATGGCAGTGGTGGATCTTTTCAGAAACACAGGAGTGCAATCTGTGACCTCCAGAAATGCAGTGTATTGCTTAGCAGTAAACTTAGTCTTAGCATAAGTAAATGATAATGAAGAAACATTAACTGCTCTGCTTACTAACCAAATAATAGGCCTGAGTTATAGTGTAAAGTGCTGCTATATGTGTCTAGCCACAAATCTTGGGTTTTGATTGTTTTTTTGGGTTTTTTTTGGTGGGTTTTTTGGTTTTTTTTGTGGGGGGCGAGGGGGTTGGTTGGGTTTTTTTTGTTGTTGTTGTTTTTTTTTTTTAGTGTAGGCAGTATCTCTGTTCTCCATTTTCAAATTTATTTTTTTTTTTTTTTTTTAAATGAGAAATTATAATTGTTTTAAGGGTACTCAAAAATCATTATTTTATGTATCACTGATGGTGTGAAATCTTCTGGAACATCTTTGTTCATACAGTTCTTCATGATATTCAATCTAGATCTCTTTAAAAACGCTGTTTTTCTTCTTTGTCTCATTATTTAGTGTGCACATACATGTTTCAAATTCTATGGCAGCTGTATGTTTAAGAATCTGTTGTCACAGGGAATACAGCTTTGTAGTTGCACAAGCATTCTGAGCTGGCAAAAGGTGGCTCTGCCCTTGAGAAAAGCAATCCTGTGCCACTGTGCCCGCTTTTGCCTTCATGCCTCTGCTCTGCCCCCCACCTTGTGTTGATATGAAGATTTGCAGGGCGCCTGGTGGGCTGAATTGCAGGACTGATCTGACCGAAACAATCGCTAATGTGATGGCTAAAAACTCAAAACAAACTCCCTGCTATATCCTATTTGTAAGGTACTGTGACTTCAGTGGGGCTGACCTTTTACTTACAGAATGACTGTAGATTTTTAAGGAATGGTATGTGGTTAATTCTTCAAGCCCACAATAAAGTTCTGACCAGAGACAGTGTGTAGAGTTTGCTTATATGAGGACAGCAGAGTGTAAATGCTGAGTAAGGATTATAGTTTTCTAGCGTTGAGACAGGGAGATTTATAGGGGGCTCAGGAAAAGTTGAGCTTTTCGTCTGTTTTTTAAGAAAACAAAGCAAATACAATCTTGCTCTGCGTCATTCCCTCTCTGAGCTTCTGGTAATTTCTGAGTTCAGGGGCTCAGTTGAGACAAATTTGGAAGACCGAGATAATTATGTTTCCACAGACTTTGTGAAAATTGGCAGATAGGTGAAGATCCATTGCTAATGCCTTTGCTGAAGAAAGCGTAGGTAGAACTTGCCACAGTAGCAGCCTGACAGCCCMAGAGCGTACTTGCTGTCTGGCCAGCTGGCCTTGAGTTAAGGTTAAATTCACGTGAGCTGGTACTCCAACAACTTTGGCCTAGGGCAAGCGTTGCATGGGACATACAGGGCATCACAGTCACTGCTCTCTGGGAATGGGAAGTGTTTGGAAAGGACTCTGTCCTTAATTCATCTCTGATGCAATGGTCTGTATCTAAATAAACCTGAACAGCTTTATTCAACTATTTATATGAGACATCAACTTTGTGTATTCTATGCATGCGATATATATTAATTAAATTCTATCTTACATTTGGAATAAGCCTCAGCAAGGAGTAAACTATACACTGGGTAAAGATAAATTCTTTGGGAAGTATTAGCGTTACAGTATTGGTATTACAGACCAGAATTCTTGCTTGCTTTTCTAAATCTGTGTTCAGGTACACAGATATATACAAGTGTGTTTTTCATCTGTTCTGAGTACTACGAATGTTCTTTAGATTAAAAATTTTGATAACTTAAAATAAGTCAGTGTAAATGCTAGTTTATATATCTAAGGATGTTTTGACATCCTTCTTTGAAAATGTGGATGTTTTTATAGTTGTTTATATTATAGGAAAAATATCTAATGAACTTCATAAACTACTATGGTTTTGCCTAATCAGGTTTATCTTGTCACAGCATTAAATCCTGTGCTATGTTATGTTTCTACAGAATGACAAAGGGCAGATTCCAGCGGATGTGGTTCCTGATCCAGTAGATATGCCACTGGAAATGGCAGATGCAGCAGCCAGTGCAAAAGAAATCAAGCAGATACTGCTGGATGCAGTGCCTCTCTCATGTGACATCTCAAAAGCCATGATTCCAAACTATGATCATGTCACAGGCAAGGCCATGCTTTTATCGCTTGGCCTGAAACTGGGAGATCGTGTTGTTATTGCAGGACAGAAGGTATGATGAGCAACCTGATACTACCCTCCTAATTTCTGGACAGTCAATTTATTTACCCATTTGGAGACATACCTCAAATTTGAGGGTCTAAAACACTTTCTGGTAGGTATGAACTCTGGATGGCAGTAAGGATCTGGTTACAGAAAGTAATAAGCTGAACAGTTATGTGTTAAAGAAAGTCACTACTATGAAAAGCTGTTTTGATAGGCACAGTCTGAATTTTGTATCTGTAAACAATTTTTTAACAGTCTCCTATAGTACATCAGCATGGCTCAGCTTTTATTAACATTTTTGGTGTCACATCAAAATGATGGTAAAATTTACAGATTACTTTGTGAGTTTCCCAGCTTTCAGTTATGAGTATGCATTTGTGAATTACCCCTGATAGTTTCCAGAAGGCGGTAAAAGAAAACTTTAATTCTGCTTAGCTTGTAGTAACCCAATTTCACTGGTGCAATGCAGCTAAAATCTTTGAAGCAGTGCTGTGCCAACGGGGTTGTTACATGGTTCTGTGGAAGTATCAGAATGTAGCTAATACTGGTCCAGCTCAAATGTGAATAGCTGTTAAGAAGCTACCTTGCTAGACACATTTTTTAAAATGTATTTGAAAAATGTAACATTGATATTGCAGTTAGTATTCATACCTTTTATTTGCTCTGATAGCAAGGGCTCTGAAATGATTTAAAGAGTGCCAGAACTCTTTTAAAGATTTCAAATATTTTTCTGGAAAATATTGAAGGCATTTGTGAGCAAAATTTTATGTTTGGGTAGCTTTACCTTTAATAATTTTTCTAGTATAACTTCAGATTTGTAATTATCACAACTGAAGTGTTCTAAAGTGAACTCCACCGAGAGTGCAAAGCAGCTTCCATTCGGTATTTTCATTTGGTGTATTCTTGAAATTGGGTCAGGAAGAGTGAAGGAATCACTAGCTATGCAGAAGGCATTTCAACTGAAGTATGTACAGGAAGCTGCTTATTCTTTAAAGACAGTAAGAAGTTCATGGAAGTTTCTTTTACAGAAAGCCATTGCACAGTGAAAGCAAGGGGAGATAATGTAACTGCAAGTTAATGGAGGCTTTATAGCAAGAAAGGGAAGAAATTATTCCTCTTGTGTATCTTTCCTCCAAGTAAGGCCCATAGAACTGTTTGTACTGTAATGTGCTTACTGTGTATGGGTAAAGCTTCCTGGGTTTCATTACTTTTTTTTTTTTTTAATTGAGTATGCTATTACAGTGTTTTTTAAGAAGTTGTTGGAAGCTGTTTTTCTGCTGCCAAAGGCCAGCAGGGCTTTCCAGCTAGCTTTTTTTAAGGGAGCCAAAGCTGTCGTTCGGCAGGTGGGAAGGAGGAACGTGATTGTGCTTTTTGGTCTTCCTTTTCCACATCTGCTTTCCTCCCTTCCTTTCTTTGTGTGCGAGGAGCTGTTCTGCATTACTCCCACATCGTTTCCCACCCACTTTCTCCATTTGTCTGAATGGAGAAGTTGATCTCAGTCCTGTCTTCCCCTCTCCCTTGATACTCATAAATGTGTGCAGGGTGGAGCAAAAGTGAGAACAGGATGATGAAAATGGTGCCCAATTCTTAACCTTCTCTTGGATCAGCTCTCATTTCCGGAATATGGAAGATGAGATGAGGGCACTGGAATGGCAGCATTTTTACGAGCAACATTTATGGATTCCTGTTCTCTTTCCTGCTTTTGCGGTCTCCGAACATATCAGCTTTAATGAAGCTTGAAAGCCAAGCACAGTAGATGCCAGAGGGAAAATGGATTCCTCTCTTGATTCCTACTGCACCTGTCATTCTAGTTGTCTTACCGGGTAGAAAGCTGTGTAAGCAGGTGTTTATGTGTACATGATTTGGCGTTCCCCAGCTTCACCAGCTTGTGCTCTGCTAGATGTTATCTGAATGGACACTGAATGAAATGTGAGTGCAGGGAAACTAGTAGCTGGCAGAAAACTTTTCTCCTGTTTCTGCTGTGTTTCTCATGTGCGAGATGTCCTCTGCTCCTTGCCTGCACAAGTCCTAGGGCTTGTGCAAAATTGGAGCTTCAGTTTTGCCATCTCCACCTCCAGTTTAAGATGCTGGTCCCTTCCCTCTGCTGGGTAAGTGCCCTTTGGCTGGTGCCTGGAGAGTGGAGGAATCCGTTAGGCTGCTTGGCCAAGCTTCCTCTGGCTGAATTTGATCTCTGGGTTGGTAGCTAAAAAGTCTGGGTTTAGATTAGTGTGATGTACCTGCCTGTAACAATCAAGTTTAAAGGAGATCTTCAGAGTGAAAGAACAGGCTCTGGGTCACGTTTGTTTCTTTACAGAACATTAAGAAAAAGTAGCTGGAAGGTTTTATAGTAAAGAAAAAAAATGGTTTCTGTCTGTTTACTCTCTGAGGGCTGGATTAGACAGTGAAGTCATAGTAAAAAATGAACTAATAGTATTAAGGTCACATGAGATAATGAAAACTGAGCAACTGAAAGATCAAAGGTTTTTCTAACTAAAACTAATTTAAAAATCAAATATAAAAATGTATTTAAATCAGTGTTAAATGCATCTCTGTTAGTTATTCCTCCCTCGTTTGATTGAAGTATGTGAGCTTATAATGTATATTTATGGAGACTGAGGTCCACCAGCAAGACTGGTCTGTCTTGATATTCTTGATATACTTATGTGTTCAAAATCTACATAGTATATATTGAAACAGCAAAAAAATGTTATAACGTTTGCTGGCTTTTAAAATTTTGTTTATTCATAAGGAGGGGAATAAAAGACTTATGAATTTTTTCCAAAGAAAAAATTAAGTATGCTCTGAAGTTTATCCTTTAACTTTTGCAATATATATATAAATATATATATACACATACGAATACACACACAGATATATTTATAGAATTTTCTATCTAGTATTTCCATGGAATCTCCAATTCAGCAAGATATCTCGCCATGATTCTGGAACTATTGGTGTGGAAGACACTGAAAGTAAAACTTCTTGTTAGGCATATACTCCTGTACCTTGCTGACTTGGAGTTGTATTGTACAGTGGTGCTTACTGTCTAATTCTTGTCTGTTATGAGATCTGTCAATAACCACTGCTTTTGTTTAATACGAAATATACGCAGAAAGACTAATACATTTTGGAAAATGCATTGGCTGGCATTGAAAGATAGGAGTGTCAAAAATCAAGGGAGATTGTTATGTTTGTATTTCTCTGTTCTGATCAAAAGCTTGGTGATGACTTGCTGTCTCCTTCGTAATCTATACTATGTTCTCATAAACAAGCCTTGTTTAACAAAGTCCTTCTGTGTTGATGCTTTTTGCTTTAGGTTGGTACATTAAGATTTTGTGGCACAACGGAATTTGCCAGTGGCCAGTGGGCTGGCATAGAGCTGGATGAACCAGAAGGAAAGAACAATGGAAGTGTTGGAAAAGTCCAGTACTTCAAGTGTGCACCGAAACGCGGTATAACCTTTAATTTTTTTCTTATTTTTTTTAAAAACCTGAATTTTAAAAAAAGTGTTGGAAGTTATGACCCTTTTGGGAGAATAAAAACAAGTAACAAATTCTGTTGCTTTTCTTTTTAGTGCTGGTTTGTTTGTTTTATTGATTCTTTTAACCGTTCCTAGTCTTTTGGGTGCAACTATTTGCAAAACCACTGAAACAACCAACCAGTCAAAATTTCTGGTTATTTCTGGTTATTCCCTTGAAACTGTTAGATAATAGTCTTTCCTGTTTTTCCATCTCTGTTGTTGAAGCTATTTGTTTGTGTTGTAACGATAATGGCTATGTTTCTTTACCTGTTTTGCCTTCCTTTTTAAGAGATTCACGCCGGTAGTTGTTTTCTAACTTCCAGCTTGAGGTATTTTAATTGAAATTTCATGGACAGTCATGATACATGAAGTCTTGCTTTTTGTAACAGTGGAGACTGAATGTTACCATTAGGACAAAGATTCTAATCGATAGTTTTACTGACTCCCTGAATTACTCTGTTCAAGTTGCTTGATAAGCCTTTTGGTTTCACTGTTCATTTGAGCTAGTCCTCCCTACCCTACAAGTGATAGCATAGCAAGCCATGATCGTGGCTGAAAAAAAATCCCTAAATTAATTGATGTAAGAGATAGTAGCCAGAAGGTTTTGTTACGTTAATATTACTCCTGGTTCTTTTTTGGCACATACAATTTTCTCTCCAGGTATCTTTGCACCTCTTTCTAAAATAAGCAAGGCTTCTGATCACAAAAAAAGCTCTGTACGAAGTTCTTCCATGCGGTCTTCACCTTTGGTCAAATCCAAGAAAGTAGATGTGACGCATGTAACTTCCAAAGTGAATTCTGGTGAGTATTTTCTTGTATGTTGAGACAGGGTTGAGATACTAATCTTCAAGAATTAGCACCAATCATGTAAATCGTGGCATTAAAATACTTGTTTGGAATTAGTTCATCACTTGGGATGAGAAGGTGATATTTATTAACTACATGTTCTCATTATTAGAAATTCAGTAGCCTTTAAACTAGTACCAGAAGGACGTTGTGTGTAGTTGCTTAGTGATTATAGTGACCTGATGTACTAATAGAGGTCTTTATATACTCTATTAAAAAAAAGAAGTTCACCACAACATTTATTCTTGAGCCTTTAAAGTAATTTCTGGTTGGCTGTGATATCAGTTAAATGTCTAAACTTAACGTGATTTCATTTACTAAGATCTTCCTGGGTAACTTGAAACATCTCACTGAAATCAGTGAAAATCTAGAAACTAATCTATATACAACTTTATGTATAGAAATTGAAGAAATTTAATTTATTTTCTGGCAAAATGATCAAGGAACTATTTAACTGATTGTGTTTTATCTGCTCATTAAGTTATCTGAGTAAAACCAGAGGCAAATTAGAAGAGAAAGGATGTCCTTGTAATACGGCCTCGGTCTACTGATTGGAGTTACAGGCTCAGTCCCTGGCTCTGGCTTAGTCTTTTAGTAATTTATTCAAATTACTTAATCCTTCTGTGTAAGTTCCCTCCTTGTGAAGTAAGAATGATGCATCTTTTCTGTCTGTTTAGGTTCCAAGGTGTTTGGAGTACAGACTCTTCCCTGCTGTGTACAGTGCCCACCATGCATAATCTGGCCCTGTGTCTGCCTGGCTACATAATAATGTCATTAAATATATTACGTTAACATTTCTTTTGCCTTTCGAACCCTGTTTAGGTGACTCATACTAAGGCAGCACAGCTTAAGGGATGGAAGATATGCGTACATTCTTACTGAATTTACTCAAGCACCCTAAAACACTCCACTCTTTACCAGCAATACGCAGGGTATAGAAACAATGTGTCAGGCTGGTAGAAGAGATGCATTTTGGCAGCATTTTGGATGATTTATGTAACTCTTCTCTACATAGATTGAGGGGGAAGTAAGCCCTAATTATGTGTATTTACAATTAGCACAAGATTTAAACATTTATAAATGGACATCTGCATAAAAAGCTTCTCAGAATAATCAGTTTGTTAGGGGTATTGCTCAGGAGCAGATCTAAGCTGACTTTTTCTGTTAAATATTTTTCAATGTTTGATTCAGTTTGTTGTGAACTGTTTGTAACTCATTAAACTCTAATGGAAAGGATTGTTTCCTTTGTCACAGACAGTGTGTTCCAGACAGTTTAGTCATAAACCACCTTTTCTGCCATAAAGGTGCATTTGTATCTTTGTAAACTTTACACATTTGATACTTGCGTTAGGCAAAAATCAGAGTTATGCATCATCTGCCCAGCAGAGCTTACATCCACTAACAGTAATCTAGAAGCTGCCATTTGTAAGATGTTCTTGCGTTGAAAGTTCCATTAGAATTAATGTGCCTGGCTGATTCACTGGCTGGAGTGGGAGGATAAAGCTGCAGAGGCAGAACTTTGTTTTGCAGTGTTTACGTGCATCACCAGATTACATTTCTTTCCCTTAAACTTCATTCCTGCAATACACTGGTTTGTAATGATCCAAGAAAAATTAATATGCTTTTTGTAGATATGGTTATAAGCTGCAAAGTAAAATATAATACTATATAGAGATTTTCAAATTTGATTTGTTTCTACTGGATTTGAATAATCCATCAGATTGATGATAATAGGCCTTTTTCAAGTTTTTAGAAAAAGGATTACTGTGATCAAATTGAGAAATGTGTTATCAGTCACAAACAGTAGTTTTTTGATCTGATGCCTTAATGGCTAAACTGTAAAATTGTGGAAAATACAGTACATTTGCAAACTAATTCAGTCCCTGTAGCTGAATTAAGCCGAGAGATGTAGTTAAATAAAAAAAGATGTGATTTTTCTTTCATGACAGGGAGGAGATAAATCATAGATAACCTTGTTCTTCATTGAGTTAGGGTAGGAAACTGTCAGAAATGCAAAATGACTGTTCACAAATTATAGCTTATGTGGCAATACTAGTTCATATGCATATCACAACATTGCTGCTCTAAGAGGCTCTTAAAAATCATATTGGCATGCTTACTTCATTATTTGTAGACTGAATGAAGATGTGGTCTCAAATCTCTCTCTCAAAACTTTTATGTGTAATCTTTAATGCAGAAATTGTGAAATTAATACTAGCAAATAGTATACCTTAAGTACTATAAAAGTGAATGGTGTATATATAATAGATGTAAATGTTTGAAAGATTTAAGTAAAACTCCTTCAATATAAACATTAATATTTTGCAGACAATTTGTTTATTGTTTGGCAAGATAGTTTGGACTGTTCCAATGTGTTAAGGGGTTTAACATCTGTGCTTATCCATCAAAACAATTTCTTGTTTTACCCATTTATCGAGAGTCTAAGGAACTGTACATTTTTATCCATTTTATCCATGCATCCACTAATCTGCAAATCTGTCAAATTGTTTTTGTACATGACTTTTGTGTAAAATTATTGTTCATTGTTAGGATGTATATATTTAATTGTATATATTCTTTTTATAGGCCTAAATATGGCAAAAAAAGACAGTGCTTCTGAAACCAACATTATGGCTGCTAACAGGGGAAAAACTGTACCTGCAAAAGATGGTAACTAAATTTTTTTTTATTTTTTGACACCTTGAGAAAAATTTTGGGTAGGGCAGAGGAAGTATTATTACTGCCTTACCTCTGTAAAAGTCCTGTATCTACACCATAAAAAAAAGTTGCCTTGCTTGTCTGTATTCAAGTCGCAAGCAGGCTGTATGCATTTAGTTTACTGGGAGTAATTTGTGTGGATGTTTGGCTGGCATCCTGTGTTGGTTTGGTAACAGCTTCTATGCAAATACATGGACAAGAATATAGACAAGCTCTTAAAGCTGAAAGCTCTCTCTTAGTAAATGATCTTACTGAGGATCTGCAGAGTTACCTTCCTAGGTTTCTGAGGGAGACCTTTTGCCCTTTATCATTACTGCTTAGATTTTGATGAAGAACTGTGCATGTATTCTGTAGGAATTTTTATTCTCTCCTATATCTGTATGTTCAAGCTTGTATAAAAAAGTGTTACCATCCAACACTTAAGGCCTGAAACGCATTCAGGAGACATAGCAATAGGAACATGCTGGTTTGAACATCCYGAGGATATTCAAAATCCTCAAGAGCTATTGTAATCAGCCTGGAGGAGAAGGGGAAGGTGAAGGRAGGTGTCTCCCCYRTARSTTGGCTCTCCAAGGAGAAGAGGTAAAAAGTGTAGTTACTAATAGTTTCCAAGAGATAGCTCCAGAAGTACAGCGATGAGGACAATGCTGCRTACATTCTCATGACCAATAATTTTATCATAATATAAGCCAGTGTTACACAGTATAGCAAAGCCATAACCTTAATCCATCTCCCAGAGGTGATAAACAGCACGAAAACACTGATAAGCAGTATATACAGACAGTAAGATGTTACATAACCCGACTCCAAAAACAGATCCAGCAACTCTGAGAGCAAATAAACCAACCAACAAACCATTGTGACCAGCGACTACTAAACTGATATAATGAATGCTTATAACGAATCTGTTTTAACAGGTCAGGTCAGATGTGTCATTATCTCAACCCTTTGAGCCCCACATTGGGAGCCAAAAAGGACTGTTGTGGTTTAACCTGGCAGGCAGCCAAACACCACACAGCAGCTCGCTTACTCTCCCCTCCCCTCAGTGGGGTGGGGGAGAGAATCGGAAAAAAAAAAAGTAAAATTCGTGGATTGAGATAAAGACAGTTTAATAAAACAGAAAAGGAAGGGAAAATAATGATTATAATAATAATAATGATAGAATATACAAAATGAGTGATGCACAATGCAATTGCTCACCACCTGCTGAGCGATACCTAAGCAGCGATCGCCACTTCCTAGACCACGCCTCCTATTTATATATTGAGCATGATGTCATATGGTATGGAATACCCCATTGGCCAGTTGGGCTAGCTGTCCCAGCTATGCTCCCTCCCAGCTTCTTGTGTGCCTGGCAGAGCATGGGAAGCTGAAAAGTCCTTGACTAGTAGACTACTTAACACACTGATGTTTTTAGTTGTTGCTATCAACATTCTTCTCATATTAAATCCAAAACACAGCACTAGGAAGAAAATTAACTCTATCCCAGCTGAAACCAGGACAAGCACTTAACAGTCTTGGCATTGTATCATGGAAGACTCATAATAACAAACTTCAAATATGAAAAACAAAACTCTAGCTTTTTACAAATTTCCTTTTACATATGAATAATTCTCTGCAATTATCTAGTTTCAGAATTGGATAGTGACTTCTACTGCATCAGTATTTTGTGTGCTGAACTTTAAATATCAAGGGACCTCACTTTCAGGAGTGTCTTTAACAAACTGTAAAAATCGGGTCTCCCTTGAGGTTTTGTCTATAAAATCATACTACAAGTGTTGGTAAAAGCAGTATTTCTTTGAAATAATTTGAAATGTGGCTTTGAATATACTCTTTTCGAAGAAAAGCATTTTTTATATCCTCCATCCGTGAACAGTTGTGAGGAAGAGACTAGTGTAAGGTATTTAAGCACTGTCCTATATGATACTTTTTCAGAGGTGAGCTAAGAAACTCGTGTAGATAGAGGTTTCCAACGTTTTGTTCATGAAGGGCACTCAGTGGCTTGTTCTTCAGGTTCTGGTCACACAATGAAATTAATTGGCAGTACAGCGTCTCTGTTTGATGGATACAATATGATAATCTGCAATTAATAGGACTCCAAAGGCTTTGCAGGCTCTAGGTGATGTGGAGTGACGCCTCATTCTGGGATCTAGTGGTTTAGATGATACTGCCATAAGGCAGGTGCAGAACCTTTAGGAAAATCCAACATCCAACTTAGAAAGTAGCTGTTGGTGGTTCTTTGTCAAACAGGAAGGCTATTTCAGCTTGGGGTTTTCCTGGAGTTTGTGCTGAGTCGGGTAATTTGTGTGTGTTTGGGTTTGTTTGTTTGTTTGTTTTTGGTGTGGTGGGTTTTTTTTTGTTTGTTTTGGGTTTGTTCTTTTTTTTTTTTTGACTCTGGGGATAGAGAGTCTGTTCATGAAATATGCAGATGATGCCTGGCAGATAGTTGACTGGCTTAATATTAAAAAAACCCCAACCCCCCAAAAAAACCCCTTGGCAAATTGGAAGAAGACCCTGGGGGGGGAAAAAGATGGAGAAGAGTAAGGACAACTACAAAGTTATGTAGCAAGGCTGAAACAGTCAACTGTATAAATACACCCTGGGAATGACATGCCCGGTAATAGTTTTGTAGAAAAGAACATGGGGATATTGAGTATTACAAGGTAAAGGTGAGTCATCTATGTTATGCTGTTGCAAAAGGGGAAACATACTGGAATATATGAAAAGGAGTGTCAGCTGTGAGATACACAAAGCGACCTGGATGCTTTACTTGGCACAGGTAAGGCCTCAGCTAAAACACTGCTTCTAGTTTTGGACACTGCATTTGAAAAAAGATGTGAATCAACTGGAGAGAATTCAGAGAAGACACCACAATAACTGGAGGTACAAAACATGACTTAGGAGAAAAGACTGATGGAATTTGTGGTTGTGTGATTAAAAAGACAGAAGATTAAAGGGATAAAACAGGAAGCTTTCAAATACAAAGAGCAGTATAACCCATTCTGCGTGTGTAACGAGAGTAAGAAATCTTGAGGTAAAACTGTGGTAATTTAGGTTTTATATTGGGGGGAAAAAACACTGTAACAGTACAGATAATTATGAGGTGAAATATATTAGTTTCTGTATTGCTGCATCAGCAGTTTTTGTTGCATTCATGTAAAAATGCTAGGTGGTCTGACCTCCAGCAAATCCATGGCTTCTAAATACGGACTTGTAGTATGTGTTCACAAACACACACGTATATTTATGCCTTGGACTTGGAGTTGAATTTTGCCTGTTTAGTCACTATTTATTTAGTAATTTGCATTTTCTTCATTGTAGCATAGCTGCAGCCAATATCTCAGAGTCTTCAGATTTCTGTCCCCAGCTTTTGCTTTGACCCACTGCATTTGCCTTTCTGCAGTTCTTTACTGTTTTGCCAAATTGGAGGATTAAATTATATTGAACACACTAACCCTGTGTCGATAACGAGGTGCTTTGCGAAAACTAATGAATTAAGCCTCTCGGAATTCTGGAAAGTTTGATAAGCAATATTATATTAGTTTTTCACATTGAGAAACTGAGGCATAGRCATGTCTTGCTGTACCCTGCCTTATTTTGGGTAGAAGCAGGTAGGAAAGGGGAGAACTGGGGAGAGCCTTGAAAAGGAAGGAGGAAAGCTGAACATAAGTCTTATCAGACAGTTTAGACATCAGGGTTTGCAAATGGAGATAAAAGTGATTTATTTCCCATTCTGATTTTATWGTACAGATTTTAATATTAATACAGTATGTAATGGAATATAGTAGGCTTTAATCCAGACAATAATTCACTCGCAGAATACCACTTTTCATCAAATCTTTAATAGGCTGGATGCTGAAAGTGTGGTGGTATGATCTCTTATAACTAAGGCTCCCATATTTTAACAAATATGCTTGGGACTGTTTAGAAAAACTTCAATGGAGTAACAAAGAAGGGGCTTTCGGAGACCTCTTCCAGCACTAAACTATCACCTTATTCCCAAGGTAGGGCCAGATGCACCTATGTCATTCCTGACAGGTGTTTGTGTAAATGCTGCTTAACAACCTCTAATTTTGGCTCTTTACTTTGTATTCTGCCCACTGTGGAGAACAGATAACTGTTCTTCTTACAGAAGCTTTCCCTTCTGCTTAATCTGTCCTTTTCTGAACATGATCTCTGAAGGACTATTTCCATTTGTGTCTTTAGGTTTTCCTGTGTACAGCAGCTCTTCCTCTTCTACCACCTCCTTGGAAGGCAAACAGAATTACTGCAAGAAGCGGAACTCAACCAGCAGCAATAAAAAAGCAGTGACTAGAGCGTCTTCTGCCTCATCTAAAATTAGTGCTGGTATGGTCTGTTTTATTGAGGTGTGTTTTCACAGGTGGAAGTTCACTGCTGTATTGAATACTTACGTAGACTACTTGTGCTGTTTCAGAATCTGCGATAGTTCAAGAAAGACACTTGGGAAGTAGTTTAACCATAAACTTAGGTTTGGCAACTTTTAAAAAGTTTTTTAGAACATCTTCAAGAGGAAAACGGTTCTTGTAGTTGGTCACTGTACCTTTCAACTGCAGAGAAAAGGCTGTCGTCCAGTTTTCATGCTGAAGCAAAGTAATTCTTTGTCTAAGCAAAATTTGCAGTGTGTTGCCATGTGTTAAAGGTACGCTATGTTAAAGATAGATAATCTATTTACCAATCAGTTGGCTCACTATTTAAGACTTTCTTAAATTTTAAAGGTACAATGTCACTAATTTCAGATCTTGTTTTTCTGTTGAACAGGGTTGTATAGTTCTTCTCCGGCTACAAGGAAAAATCCTCTTGATGAAAGAGAAATTCATGTTGGAGACAGAGTACTGGTGGTAGGACAGAGAACAGGCACTGTTAGATTTTGTGGGACGACAAAATTTGCACCAGGTATTTGCAATACTCTTTGTGTATGCTGTAGAATCAATATGGAATAGCTTACATGTGAGCACATGAACGTGAAGAGAACTCCCATCTTCTTCCTCACTCCCTCCAAAAAAAAATCTAAATTTACTGGTTTGTTTCAAAGTTCTTTCTCTATCCTATGTTTCATTGAATATTTTTTTACTTTAATGCAACTGCCAGGAAAAAATAACGGTTTAAAATGTGACTTTACTTGTCCACTAACACGGCTTAATTAGGAGAAATATTTTGATGTTGAGATTGGTAGATATTGTTACAAAGCTTTCTGAAAATCCTTAGTTTAGTCTCTGAAGTGGTATATAGTTTACTGAGATCACATGCCTTTACTCCTTACTTTTTGTAGTAAGCCTTTTTGACACAGCTCATCTCTTGCAATACTGGTACTCTTCTCATGTCATATACCTGTCTCATTCTTATCTTCTTGGCATCTTTAAGAGGGTAATTGTGAACATTTAAATCTTAACTAACAAACCGTTAGGTCACAGGACAGATGAAAAATTACAAGCATCTCAAAAATCCCCAAACTCTACTGCCATTTTCTCATCCTTCTCCCTTTCAGCTCCTCCCTCCCTTCCCCTTGCTAAAAAACACATTGCAGTGAGGCCAGGTGTTTTCAAACGGAAGCGAGTCGTTCTAAATTATGGAAACTAATTTCTGAATGCTATTTTTTTGTAACCAAATTCTATGTTCTTTATGTCCTTATCTATAATCTTCTTATTGCAAAAGTAATGCAAAAACAGTTGGTAAGTATTGGTGTAAGTGCCTAGTTTAAATGAGGTCCATTTGATTGACATATAAGTGGCAATACTCTGTCTTGACACTTGGTGGCATCAATATTTAAAAAAAATGTTAGAATGACAGAATGCGAGATTGTGGTACAAGCTACGTACTTTTTTCATTCTCGCCCCTTTCCCCAATTTCATTGTAGGCAGTCCTTGCTTAAGATACTGCAATTAACTGATTCTACACTTTCATGTGATCTCTATTTCCTTCATGTTGCTGCTTACAAAGTGAACAATGAGAAAAGGACTGGTTTTCCAAATTTACTATAACAAGTGTAAAATCAGAAAGCTGTTCAACAGTGGAAGTCTCCTCCCTCTTCCCCCAAGTTAGGGAATGAAATTTTCTGGAGAAAAACATGGTATTGTAAGAAGTGAGGATGGAAAGATCACAAATCTTCACCATTTGCAAAACCAGTAATTTATAGAAAATGTAACATGCATTTTTAAGTATCTCAATTTCAATACATATCAGAACTCTGGAAGTTACCCAAACTTTATTTCTTTTGCTGCAATGCAGATCTTTATTTAATTCTAAAAACAGGACAGGGAGAACTTCTGACATACTGAGCCCTTCCAATTCATAAGCTGTCATTCCTGCGTTTCTTGAGCTGATAATTAGAATTACCATTTTATCCAGTGCCTTAGTACCAAGTGACTTGAATTAAATTTTGAATCTTTTGGGGATGGATAGCATAAGGAGTGCTAATGGAGTATGAAATTTAGCACCTTTACATAATTAGCTCACATTTATCACAGGTTATGAATGATCAAGCTTATTAACATCTTGATGCCTATTCAGTGTTCTGTACGAGATGAATTGCTGGCCAGTTCTGATTCTTACACTCTTCTCTCAATATCATACAACCAGCCTTGCAATTTGTATTAATTATAACTTGCTAGATGGAGAGAAGGAATGAATTAAAATCAAAACTTTAATTTTACTGTTGATGATCTCAGATGAGGCATGAACCATGTGGTCAGAGGACTAAAGAGGGAAACTTGAACCACCACTGCTCTTCTTTCCTGTCTCCTTTTTGTCAAATAGCCACTGTTATATTCAGTAACATTCTGTTCAGCTTTAGTATATATATCAAGGGTTTTTACCTTTTCTATATTAATTAAAATGTCAATAATTTTCTTGAAAGCATATAAAAATGCTGAGATAATTCTCTTCAGATTTATTATGATACAAATTTCTGCATAGTTACATAGATAATAATAATAAATACATATTTTATAAAATAACTATATCTAGACAGTTTCTAACTAGAAACTGTTTTCCTTGATGTGGGTAAATGCCAACTGTACCAAGTGTCTAGATGAAGAAAAGCCTGTGGTGTTTTGTTCACATACCATGATTTTACTGTTTTGAAATGTAGGATTCTGGTGTGGAATTGAATTGGACAAGCCTCACGGGAAGAATGATGGTTCCGTGGGAGGCGTTCATTACTTCAGTTGCCTTCCCAGATACGGTATATTTGCACCACCATCTCGTGTACAGAGGTAAGCACTGAAGCTGTTGTAATGTTTGTGTTGCCAAACACTTTCTTGATATGTTTCCAGTGGGAAACAAAGTTTTGCAGCAGATATGGAAGAAATAAATGTTTTCTTCTGCTAATGGAAGTTTATAACCTCCATTAAAAACCTGGTGGGTTTTAGATCAGCTTTTTGAAAGCAGAGTATAAATTGCAAATGCAGCTCCCCCTGTTTCTCTTGCAGCCACTTCAAGTATTTTCATTCCAGGGTCTCCATTTCTGATACAGTCTGTGTTCATTAAACTTTACTTTCATGACCCAGTCCTGATGCGCTGAGCTAAATTTGGTTATAAAAGGAAGTTGCCCTTGGATGTGACTGGAAATGCTACTCTCATTCCAGCTAACTGCACAGAGGAACCAAAGCATCCACCACTTTGTTTGTAGTCTCTTCGTTAGGTTTCAGGAAGACCATCCGAGGAATACTGTGCTCTTTCCTCCTGTATTTGTATCTACTTACTCTGCCAGATACGTTCTTGCTTTTCTTTCCCTGAACATCCTAGCTCAGCCAAACTGTTAAAGAACTTGCCTCAAAATTATACATGCTCTCTTGCTGAGTAAAAGGCAAGTAACTTGAATAAACTAGTTTGCTCCAGGCACCTCTTATATATCARCCTGATTACAACTGAAATGTTAGTGTCTCTTGGGGGTGGATGGAGAAGGGAAAGAATCAGAACTTAATAACATTTGACAAGAAGACTCCAGCAGTAGGTTTGCTCAGAGTTGAGTTGAAATGACTTCTTCATTGTGTTATTGCTTTTCAGACTAACAGGTTCTCTGGATTCTCTCGCAGAGACTTCGTCGAGTAAAATAAATCACACTTTTCCAGGTAGGAGCATAAGACACTGTGAGTTGGCTTAGGTAGCCTACCGCAGGCTACCATTCTACAACCAGAACCTACAGCCCCCTTCTCCGAGAGCACAATAGATTTTGAAGGAACCCAAATGCCAACCAATAGTCTGGCTGGTCCCTTCCTAAAAATGTAGCCTGCAGCAGTAACTGTGGAGTACTATGTTGTTATTAACCCTATACTGGCAGAAATAATTACATCAGAGTTAAGATTGTTGATACTCTTCCCTTATTACTGTATTGCATTCTAATCAGAGTTAACCATAAATTGAACCTGCTCCTTAATCTAAATTGACATTGATGAAGGGATCAGTGGAGGGAGGGGTCCATATGAAATTGCTAAAACTTCTGTGAGATACTTGAAGTAGTTATTTTTCTTTTTCTGTACCTAAGCTTTTTGTGAAAAGGCTGCTTCAAATTACCCGTGTTTGGTTTGTTTAATTTCATTTCTGTCCTCTCTGAAAATTTGAACATGTTATGGACACTTACTTTCATGAGAAGTTTCATCACTTCCAAATTGAAGGGGAGAATGTGTAGCAAACATAGTGGAAGCAGTATAGAAGAAAACACAAAGAATATCAGTTCATAATGTTTGGTTGGTTTGTTTTTTTTAAGAAGTCCTACACAGCTTATTAACCTTTCCACTTAGGTTTTAGACGCAGTCTAAGCACCACTTCTGCAGCTTCTCAGAAGGAGATAAACAGAAGAAACTCCTTTGTTAGGTGAGTGTCTTGAGTTTAAAATGTTTGGGTGGGCTGGCTGTTAGCTTTATGTTTCTTGTTCAAAAGAAAATCTTTATGCATGTATAACATCTAGACCTTTACATGTTCATTTTTTCTTCCAAAATGGACCAGTAGTAGACTATTTTTCCGTGGGTATCCAGGAGTACAGTCCTTGGATTCAGATTGGCATTAAAATTGTTTTCCAATCATTCATCACTGCATATTCTCCAAATTCTTGTATTTTCACACAGCTGGGTGAAGTTCAGGGGGTCTTGTTAAAGGACTTCACTTTTTGTTAAAAGTTGTTTTCAACCCCCAAATAAAATGCTTTGTACTGCTTAATTTACCAATACTATCACCTATGGCAAATATTGTAGATCCTACCATCAGGTGAAAGGAAATTGATTCAGACTGCCATGTGTACTAGCCTATTAATGTCATTACATGTTTTGCTAGTGACATGAGATCAAAACCAATTTTTTTTTTAAAAGGGAGTGAGTTGAGGTTTTTTCCATGTGCTTCACTGAATTACAGATTTGCCCTGGGTGTTTTGTAGAAACAAGACCTTTTTTTTTTCCTAACTAGATCCAAGAGCTCTGTGTTACGGCGCAGCTGGAGTAATACCACTACAGCTAATGCTGAGGGACCAGTGAAGCTGCATGAAGGCTCTCAGGTTCTTCTGACCAGCTCCAATGAAATGGGGATAATCAGGTACATTGGTCCTACAGACTTTGCACCGGGGATATGGCTCGGACTTGAACTCAGAAGTGCCAAGGGAAAGAACGATGGCTCTGTGGGGGAAAAGCGCTACTTCACCTGTAAGCTGAACCACGGGGTCTTAGTTCGACCTAGCAGAGTAACCTATCGTGGAATTAACGGGGCAAAACTTGTAGATGATATTTGCTGAGCCAAAATGTGCTCGTACAGTAGGAAATAAGTATTATTTGAAGCACACAGGACCCCATCTAGAATGCAAACTTATTTTTAAATTATTAAATCTGCATTTGCATTTTACATATATATAAAGTATATATGTATGTGTGTGTATAGATAATATATATTTTAATATATATATAAAAAATCTATATATACATAGATGAAAAAAGTTCAGTTGCATTAAGAAGTGAAAGCACTGTTCTGTTTCTCTTAGTGAAACAGCCCTTGCCTGGGAAGGTTATTGCAAAAGCATCTTGGGTTTGAGATGCTGTATTATTTGAATAATATTCCAGTTAGAGAACGCAAGTATCTCCAACGTTCTCTAAAGTTGCTTTGTGATTCATGCAGTATTTAAATGTTTTTCCTCCATGTAGTAATGAACTGATAATGCTTTGCGCATTGCCTGCTTTTGACAGAGGAGGTGGTTAATGAGTGACATTAGTCTGGTTACCAGGCACTTTGTCAATTCCAATACCAGCTGCTAGCAATAAGAGAGCAAAAAAAAAAAAGACCCCTTTTTCAAGCAGTTGTGAAGTATTTTTACATTTTATCATTCAGATCCCTCCTCTTCTTTCCCCCTCCTCTTCTCCCCTCCAGAACGCAAAAGGGCTGATAAATATAAGTATTTGCGGCTATCCTAGTGAACGGCAGCAATTGAATAAAAAGCCTTTAAAAAGCACAAAAATGCTGCATGTCAGGCTGTATAGTAAAAAGCACTTTTTGTTGTATGCATTTGTAGAAAGAGCTACGTATAAGAAGCACTCTTTAAAATAATGCACTTTGCACTCTCCTGGAGCGCCTTCCCTCATTTTTAAAGACTTTTTTGTTTGGTGTGCTGCAGGCTATGAGTATTACAGTTTTTAAATGCAAATAAACCCAGAGTGGAACTATACATAATAGCCTCATCATAAATATTAAGTCTGTATAAATACAGCATGGTAATTCCTGCCAGTGGTATGGATTATATGCGGGGTTTTCAAGCAAGCTGTTAASATTATTTGTTTGTGATACATGTTTCTTTTTGTTTCCTTCGGAACTGCTTCCACTATAAATTTCTTGTAAGAGTCTTATGATAAATTAAGGATAGTTTTAGGTACAGCATTGTAACACACCTTGATGTGACATTATTTGCATATCAGCCTTTTAAAACAGCTAATATTTTGTCCATGTTTTAAACATATAATGTATTTTAATTGCTCAGCATATGTAAACATTATCTTATCAGGATGGTTTTGTGTTCCAGAACAGTCATTTTATTCTTAAACGATCTCCTTGCTCTTAACTACTTGAAGAAGTGACACTTGAAATTATATCATAATATCCTATTTTTAGACAGAATTCTGCTGCTGTCATTGTCTTCTAAATATTGCTGTAGCTATTTTTCCAGAGCTGTATTTAAAATAATGCATATTGTAGTCTAACTTATGGAAATTTTTAATTGAATATAAAAGCTGTAACTTTTGAATGTAAAAAAATGTAATGCTTTATATTTGAAGATGCAGATATTCAGCAATGTACTGAACTTTACTTTGTCCAATATCTGTTTCTTGCTGGTATTAGTAAAACGAAACCCTGGTGAATAGTATGGCAAAAAATTTTCATTAGGTTGTTACAGAATGTACATCCTCTACTTCTGTTCTTATGTACAAATTAGGCAAACAGGATGCAGCATGGAACAYCAACTGTAGTACATAAACCAGAAGTTTTTATACCTTCTAGCTATTCAGTACGGAACTGCCAGTTGTCAAACAAAGCGTTTGTGTACAACATGTTTCACTGGTTTGTCCCAGCCCTGTGCTCCTGGGTGGGCAGTTTAGTTTCTGTGATGAAACACTCATTATCAGAAATGCTGGTTTTTTCCTGCCTGACAAGATGGAATGGATGCAACTGCTTTATCTGACGGGTAGCTGGAGTTCTTCAGGAGGTACGTAGGGGAATAAGTGTGTGGATAAGGCAGCAAGCTCAGGCAGTTTGTTATAGTCACACCATTTCTGTGTGGCATATCTTGCACAGATGAAGGAATATTTGGGAATAACCTCTTTCCAAGAGTTTTCTGATTCACTGGTAACTCTTTTTTTCTCCAAGGGTGTCAGGCTGCACCTTCCACAGGCTCTGTAGCTACACCCAGTTCAGCTGGAAGTGGGGTCTCAGTGGCCTGGGCTAGCAAAGACTGCAGGACTTCACTGAATCCTGTCTGATGGGTAGACATTATCTGAGCATTGGTGGAGTGTGCTTTCCGTTCCATTTCAGCTTCAGCTAGCTGCACACTTCTCCTGAAAGCTCTGGCTATAATCAGCTAGAGCACTGTAGGTTAGAGGAGCAAGTCAGGACTGTTATCAGTACGGAGCTGTTTTGGTAGCACTGAGAATCTTCTGCGAGGAAGCAAGAAGCACTGAAAATTTGTGTGGCCTGAAACAGAAATAAATCAGTCCCTCYATTCCAGAAAGGATTACTGATGGCTGTCTTCAAGTTGGTGATGTGAAGGGATTTGTGCTTCCCTAAAGCCAAGGTAAGTTACCATAATCCTTTTTTCCAACTCTTGTAGGAGGACACTTTGTGTCATAAAAAAAATTCTGAAAATAACTGGCAGTGAAGTTTGAAATTAGGTGCTGTGCTGAGGTCTGTACAATCACAGCCCCAGATTGGTTAGAAAAAAGACAAATGATCCTCAAAGTCCCTATAAACCATATAAAGAAAATATTATCTGTTTTATAAATAAATAAACAGATGGTCCCCAGCAATTCTGTGGTGCCTGTGTGGACTTTGAGGCTTGTCCTTGTTCCACAGCATGTCTCTAGGGTCCAGTTTCAGAAAATGTACTTCTTCAGTGCTCTCAGCAATGAAATCTTTCAAGCTTTGTTGGACCCTGGCTGGAAAGGAGAGGTCACAGGTGTGACAGGAAGAAGAATAACGTTCCTGAAGTGTCCCAGGATGGGGAATTCATTTCTAGTGAGTTCAGTCCAGTTGGATTCAGTGATTGTTTTGCAGATGTTGACGGTAATGGTTTTCTGGGCAGGGAGCCTGTGCTTTTAAAGTGTTGCTATCTAGCAAGATCTGAGGCGCAAGGAACCAAAATTGGCACTGCAAATTTGCAGAATGTAACCTAGTTTCTCTGACAAGTTAGCTCTGTTACCTGTGACAGTGTTGCATAGATGGCAAGTCCAGCATTTACATCATGGCTTTTCCAGAGTTCAAATTTTGCAGAAGTCTTGTCAAACACCAGGTGGAAACTGAAACTGTCCATGAAATCCACATAGTAGAGTACCCACCTGCATCCTTTTTCCTGCCTTGCTGCAGATAGACAGCTCTGGAAAAAATGGAAATTAGAGCAAAGATTGCCAGCCAGCGCCAGATCCAAACCAGTATGTGGTGGCTGTCCGGTGACTGGCTCTACTAGAAGAGCACAGGAGAGCTCCCTTTTCAGTTAAGATAGGGAGGAACCAAAGTGTGGGGGAAATGGAGGGAGAGGAGAGGTGCCTGCTGGACACCTGAGGAAAAAAGTATTGTTAACTGAACCACAGCACTGTCCTGCAGGAGAATGAGCATGTGGATAAGCAAGTGGAGGAGAATGAGGTTATAGGTAAGTCAGTCCTAATTTCAAGGACCATTTCTTGAGAAAGCAGCTACCTATGGCATAGGAGTGGTACAGAGAGGGGAAAAAAGTGAGCATTTCAGGGTAAGATCTACCTCTTCCTATGTTTGTCACAGGATTCAATGCTGGCACTCCACTGTGTTAAAATACAGCTTATAATTAAACCTACTCAAAGTCCATGTCCAGACTCAAAGAAAAATGCTGTCTTAGGATATAAACATTTAGGAATGAAAACACCCAAATGCTCTCTTCAACTGTATACTTTGTTCTCTTTTTATACTGGCCAGTTTTCTGTGGGTAAAAGCCAACCTTGGTGGTTTGTAATAGAAGGAATGGCTCCTTTCTCTGTAAGAAACTTGGAGGTATGACATTTGCAGTGCAAACAAGTCTTAAACACACTGCGGCTAGCCAGAAAGGTGGCTGTCTCAGTTTAACACCACACCTGCTCCTTTGTGCATCGGTGTACCTTAATACTTCTGTAACTTTACCAAGTAAAAATTGATGTCCAGAGACCTCCCTCTGACATTGATCCAATCATTACACACCCCAACACAGAGAAAGCCAGCTACAGTCATTTTATTTGTCTTCATGCCTTGTGGTTCACTACACTTGTTTACAATACAAATACACTATTCAATACAAAATACTCAATGACCATATATTAGTATTTTTCTTCATAGTATCCCTGAAGTGCACAGGCCCTTCCTCTATAAACAATGTTGCATAAACTGCTGTACATGAGACAGACACTCCTATAATGAAGCTTGTTACTAAAAGAAGCCAGATGCAGACAATTCGGACATTTTCCTGTGATAGGTTTAACTTTGGGATGGACAAACGGTGATGTCTTTGCTGCTGTGAAAGGCTGTTTTATGCTATTCCTATGACAAGGTTCTTGTCACCCAGAAGATAGGAGCAGACATGCAAAGTTAAATCCTTTGTAGCCTATTTCAGACCTCTTACATCATGCAGCGTAAACACGACTGCGCCCAGCGGTGCTGCAGCTGCTCTCACGCTGAGCCCGTGTCCTCTTGTGAACACAGGGGGAGGGAAGCCAGTGGACCCGTGATACTACACCACTGTKAAAGGCTGACTCAGCTGAATTAATGCAGCCCTTGCACTTTCAGCCTGTGGCACCTGTACCTCCCCTCACTACAGCAAAGCCCCTCTCCCCACACCACTCCTTCCACTGCTGCTCGAGGAAGCAGAACCACCCAAACTTCTTGCCTTGCTTGTTTCCAGGCACATGATGGAGAAACAAGGTTCAGTAGCGAAAAGGAAGATGAAAAGACAACTGGAACGGCAGATAAACAGGCATCCCAAGCTAGTTTACCTTCAGCAGCTTACAGAATCAGAAACCTACCTAACAKCTATAGGAAACAGGTAACGTCCACATAGAAATAAGCCATTTTCAGAGTATGAGAGTGGTAGCACAGGATTTTCCCAGTTGTGCTTTACATCCTGTAGATCATACTGCTTCCCGCTTTTCCACTGTAGAGTGAGGAAGACACAGAAGACCAGAATGTAAATATTGCCACTGAAAAAGATTAACAGTCTTAAAAACAAGTTCCTTAAAAAAATTTACATTGTCTCAATAAACTATATTTTAAAAAAACAAGTCATAGACAAAAATGGGTAAGAGGGTTAAAATAACTTGAATTTTTTTTCTCCTACAACACTGTAAGCCTAGCGTGGAGGGGTTTAATAAGGGAATTTGGGATTTACACATGCAAGGGTGCTTTGATCTGGTGAGCTCATGGTGACTTAAGCCCCTTCTGTTCCCTGCAGCTCTGAGAACTGAACAGGTGAATCTTTCTAGACACAGAAATTAAAAATTCCTAGTTCATGACTGGACAAAATGCTCTTGCTAATGGTGTTCTAGCAGTTCTAGAATGAAACTGCTAGAAATTGGGACAGAAGAAACATGAACACTTCCAGATGTAAGAGAAATGCTAAAATAAATTCTATGACGTACCTTGTACAGAATTTAAGCCACAGTCTCCTTACAACTGTGTCAAGTGAATTACTCAGCTCTTTACACACACACACACAGAGTCTATAACCTCTGAACTGCAGTCTGTTAGCTTTACCCCAGCACACAAAGCCGAGTTTCTGTTGTTTCCCTCTGCCTTACTTGGACTGTCCCTGGGAAAGCCCTTCAGAAGCTTCTTTCCTACCTCACTGAACAAACTGCTGCTAGTAATTCTCCCACCCAGGGCAAACCTGCGTGGCAGCTGCAGCTCTCACATGCTTACTGGTTAAATGTTACATCGTTTCTGTCAGCCCTTCAGCGAATTTGAGATGGTGTAGTGGAGTGTGAATTATTACTTTAGTGACAGAGGAAACAGGTATCATTAAGGAAAGCTTTCTTCACATCATCTCAGTGATACAAATAAAATCTTGCATTTTCACTGAAATCCCGGCAATGCTTTGGCAACAGGACAAACGCTTGAAGTTAAGCAATGCAATTGCAGAATGACCAGGAAACTGTCTTCGATGCAGCCTGCACACAAGCAGCAGAGCACCCTTTGGTCCAGGCAATTAATTCATGGAAATCATTTATCATTGATGATATTATTTRTTTTCAAGAAAGCAGACAGGCAAATGCCAACCCTTGTTTCTGAGTGGCAAGATTTGATTAGCATCACTGTTTACAAAACAATTTTTGCAAACTGGGGTACTGTGCTTGGACAGCACACAGGGGTACCAAACTAAAGGCTTTCTGTGGAAGAGCTCAGAGATGTTATGGTTTTTACATTAAAAATAAGCCCAAACTAGATTTCTGAATTCCTCTGAATTCCAAGAGTTAAGAGGGGGGGTTTTAAAAAAAAAAAAACAACAACAAAAAACCAAAAAACCCCCCAAAAACCAACCAACCAAACAAAACCCAACACAAAAAAACCCACAACAAAGCATTTTACACTGGAGACACTGGAAGAAATCTTACTTAAAACCAACTGCTAGTGCTGCACAGTATTTATCTCAATGCACTGTACCCAGCAGACTGGAGAATTTCAGTAGTAATTCACCATTTCCCCTGACCGGAATTATCTCCTCACGTATTCCATAGGTCAGAAGCAGTAATGTGTTTAGTGCCTTCATTTTTTTACAACTCCCATTCTGTAAGAGTATTTCAGTTGAAATTCTATGATAAAATAACTGCACAGCACAAGCTGCAGAGCAGTAATCATGCTATCACCATGGCTGGGGAAAGCCTGCCTTTCCCCCCCTCACCCCCACAAACTTATAATCATCTCTTGCTGCTCGTGCTTTTAAAGCTTCTTTAGAAATGCTACCTTTAACATCAAAACCTGGCAGCTTATCTGCATTTGTGCAGCACCAGAGCTGCTGCCCCAGAGCCAAGARTTAATAATTTCAGCTAGGCAAAGATCATTAACTTCGCAACTTTTTGTTCTTGTGTATTCTTTAAGAACTCTCATCAGTATACAGGTTAGATTCTGTCCTCAGTAACACGTAAGAGGCAGGGCAGCAAAAACTCAGAGTGTGCTCCTATGCAAAGAAGAGCTAAAGAAAACAATGAGGAGCTTCAGCCCTTCTGAAAATGAGAAAGCTGGAATATTTAAATGAAAATTGCTATTATATGTGAATAATATACTAGTGTAAGAAATTGTTCTGATAGTGCTTACCTCCTGAATTAATCAGCTTTCCTGTGACTCTAGAAAACTACCCCATTGAATTTACTGAGCTAGAAAGAGAGACCAGTGTGACACTAACACAGTCCTAAGCTAGACAGAATCCCTCCCCAGTGGCTATTTAATGACAAGAGCTGCGAGCCTAATAACCTCAGAGAGCACAAATATTCTCTTAGTTCAAGCTAAAGAAGCCTGTGCGCAGCACCAGAGCACCCGAAGTGTAACCCTCGTTATCCCCACCAAGCCCACACGGCAGTGGTGTGATGGATCCCTAGCAGACGAAATTCGGAGCAGACCCTGACTCAAGCTTCCCAACACAACAGCACAGCCCCATTAACCAACCACCACACACAATTTTGGCATTTGTCTAAAAAAGGGTTTTAGTTCTGTGCATCAGAGATGTCAGAAAGGCAGGTTAGGAGAGCACACTACCTCCTCTCCTCATATGTTTTTTTTTCAAGGGTGGTGGCCCAAACCAAGCCCTCTGATTTCAATCTGCACATCTCAAAGGTTAGGAGTATGTATATGCAGATTCTGGTTTGTCCCCTTACGAAGACAGGAAGCTTACCTCAATGTTTGGATCCAGGGCCAGATTCAGAGTCACTTCACTGAAACGAAGAGTCTCGGACTGAAGAACACCTTCACATTCCTTTGCTGATGCTCCAGTACACCCATTTCTATGGAAATAGGCACCCCTTTTTTGGATAGCATTCATGCTAAAACAGCTCCTTGCAACCCTAAGTTGAAGTTACTAATGCACATCTTTACACATGAATTATTTCCTACATCTATGTTTTGACAATACACTTAACTGGAATATTTTTCATGCACAAGGTGTACAAAATGAGTCAATACAGTGTTTGTCTTTAAACCACTATCATACACATATTTTGTTAAAGGAACAAGGGCTCTAAACCCTTCAAATACAGACAGTATCTGGCATCCGGATTGTGGCACGATGTAGTCTTCCGCCTTTATGTTGTTGTTTGTACAGGGTATGTCAGAGGCTATTGTAAACCTCTGAGTTATGCGGGTGGCTGTCCATTTTCAGGGCATGGTGAAAGTTTCTCTCATGACCATGGTCCTTTAAAACTTCATCTTGGTTCCACTTGACACGCACAAGTTCATGATGAAGGACATTCCTACTTTTGTAGAACAGAAGGAATTTTAAAGGGCTTTACTCAGTTTTAGCACTTAAGCACAGGAAAAAGAAAACAAAACAAAAACCCCAGCCAAACAGCCCCCCCTGCAACCCAGAATGCCTCATAGCATCTACACCCATCCTCTGTGCTTCCTTTCTTCTCTCTTTCAAGCAATGCAGTATGACCAGTGTCTTTCTATTGCCTTGCCAACACCCCCATAACTGCTGTGCATTCAAGGACTTTTGAAGACTGGACTGTAGCTGGAACACAACTTGGGAATGTGCCATTGCGTCACCATTCAGCGCTGTTGTATCCTTTTTTGGTTTGGATAGAGGATGCTTTCCCCAAACCCACTACAACCTCTGCCAGCTGCAGGAGATCTCCAGGTGTTCCACAGCAACCACAAGTTTGGCACAGAAAACCCCAGACATGAAACACTCAAGGCAGTGAGCCGTGGCTTTACACTTAAGCAGAGAACGCACAACTGAGAAAAGCTCACAGGAAGGGCATGACAACAACCATGCGTATGAGTTGATGCAACAGCAGCTGGGCCTTGCAGTTAACATCTGTTTCCTGTATCCTCCCTCCCCCTTGTTTCTTTTACTGTATTGGGACTCCGGTGATTTGAAGCCTCTCAGGTTAGTTGAAATTACAGCTTCGAGGGTGGCACTTTTGGAGCAAGTTGGCACAAAATGGAAGGTACTGCTGTCAGATCCCTTGCTCGTGGTGTATTGGGTAACAGGACATCTCTTCAAGGCTCAGGGGCCACAAGGGGGAAAAGTCAAGAGGGTAGAGGGCTCTCACAGCCCCTGCTGGGTTATGTGGCTCTTGTTTCTAAGGACGGGGTCCTCGTAACTGCTAGCGCAAGGTGGTGTGGAGGCTTCCAAGGGTAAGCCCTGCTGTTGGTATCCATAGTTGACATTCCCACAGGGGAAGTGGCGGAGCCTAAAGAGAGGCACTTCTTTAACACTTGCTGTTAGGGAAGATGGCTCTAATAGCAGCGAGGAGCCTGGCAGCCTGCCAGTCACAATGTTGGGCCCCACAGTACAGTTTCCTTCCTGTCCCAAATTCTCCCTCTCGGGCATCTCCTTCTCCAGCAGAGAACTGTTTTTGCTGGCCTGCTTCTCTGCAAACCAGGAACCATAGGTTGGATTCCAGAGGTTGGTAGGCTTGTTTCTGGAGCCCCGGCTTTTGTGCAGCTCAGAAGGGGGATTGGACTGGGCATAGGCCATGTTGATATGTCCCCCTGCTGAGGCTGACTGCACCTTCCCTGGCACTGGCGGTTCCAAGGCTCCCACTTTCCCTAGAGGTTTTCCAGCAGTCATGGCTGACGGCAGGGGTGGTGGAGAAGGCAGAGTTTGCTTGTCATCCTTTCTGTCTTGGTGTGTGGAGACCAAGAGAGGAGGAATTCCTTCTGGATCGTCGGGGCGCATCGCTACTTTCTCCTCCTCCTCAGCTGATGGGCCATATTCTACTGGCAAAGCAGTGTTGATGACATCTGGATCCTGCCAGAGAGAACAATGAGAATTTCTCAAAATCTGCTACCATCATGCATACTAGGACTTGATTAAAAACCCGACACATCTGACAGCTGTCATGCTATGATCACAGAGCATCATTCCTACTACCCAGAGCCCACATTCCATGCGTAGAGGATGCTGATAAAATGCAGTTAGCTGTGAGATGCAACGGGATACCCTTAAAACTGAACTCTTTTCAAAGACTAAACCTAAAACTCACCACAGAACAGCAGAGGCACAAAACCAATGAAAAACACTTTTTATGTCCAGCCGAATTTCCTGTGGGAATGTTATTTTGGAATCTATATCATCTCAAAGTTCATAACATTCTCAGATAATATTGAGAAAGTTTCAGCCATGAAAGTATTGCCTCCACACAACAAGGGAGGAATGGGAATGCAGAGAGAAGGCAATACTGGCAGACCCCTTGAAGCCCGAATCCATAGGGACTGCGGTTCTGAGCTATTTAAGCAGTTTTGAAAATTAAACTGAGAGAAAATGTGGTGATCTGGGCAACCTTTAATTATTGCTAGACACCATGGCAAGCTATAGATAGCAGAAAACAATGCCTCCCAATCACAGGATCCAAACACACATGAAAAACAGACCAAGCCTCCCAAACAGTGAGGGAAAGCAAACTGAGGCAAATAACTGTGTGAGGCCACACAAGAAGCCTGTGCTGATGCAGGCAGCAAAACATTTTCCAAACTACTCCACTCCTCATAAGCTAAAAATGGTGGTAAAAAAAAAAAAAAATCTGATTTCTGCCTGAAAAGCCAGCCACATCCTTTCCCCATTGCCTAGCCTTAGAATCCCCACTCCTTTAGCATGGCTGTCTCCACCTGCCTTCTCCAGCGCACTCAGATTAAGAAAATTGCTGACAGCTGCAGAAGCCACCTGCAAAGGGTGCTCTGAGCCAGGACCATTTCTGCTCAGTGCTGACCATGTCTTAAGGGTAAGCACTGGGGTGGAGTGGCTGACATGAAGCACGTGAAGTGCGTACGGGTGCTGGCCTGTCTTAGCTCTTTTGCTTGTTGGAATCTGTGCCTTTATGAGCAGAAGCAGAGCTTCTGCTATCTGTAAAGCTGTGTAAGCCTGTGCCTTTCAGCAGTGAAAGACAAGAAGGATCAACCACCAGATGAGGTAAGTATCCCAGCCACTGGTCCCAKGCTGACATCAGTCTCCCTGGAACGCTGACTGCAGTAACACAGTGCTGTCTTCTCATCTCATGTTCTGGCTTGCCTAGACCACTCCTCAGGAAGAACCCTCTCCACCCATCTCATTCGAGACAAATGAACACCGATACCTGAGTGCAGTACTCAATCCTCTCCAGGATTATGGCAAAATTTGGCCGGTCTTCAGGCTGGTGCTGCCAACACTGGGTCATAATGCGATAACTGAAAGAGGAGAATGGGAGATACTCATAAATGGCAGATCCTGTTGGTACATAACAGCTAGTCACTGCAGCTTAGAAACCATAAGCAYGCATCACCACTCTGACTTCTAATAAATAAGAGTGCTCTGCCTCCCCCAGAGTCGGACAACTGATGTACTGGTAACCACTGAAATGTGGCCACCAGTGAGGTGAAATCCACAGCACATCAGAGAAATAACTCACCCACCCAAAATCCCTTGGACAATTCACTAAAGGTAGGCAGGGCTACAGATAATGGAGCCCAGTTTTCCCTACCTGTGAACAGTCTTATGCACTTGCAGTTTCACAGCTAATCTACGACACAGAAATATTGCACCATCTTTGAYCAAAGAAGCAGTGGCCAGTACTTCTCAAAGGGGCCCTGAATTATTCTCCAAAACGGACAGAAAAATTAAATAGTAGAGAAGTCACTGGCACTCAAGTCCAATAAGGCAGATCAGCCACGATAAGATCAATCTTAAAAGTCATTAACTTTTGACTAGAGAACAGCAATTGAAACAGAAACTTATTTGCATGAATACATCAAAGTTAAAATCTCATACACAGGGCCAGGGCAGTTTTTAGGTGGATCCATCCTTCCTCCATTGGTGACAAACTCCAGAACCTCCTGGTTACTTTTGCTAGGGTAGGGCATGTATCCCAAAGAGAATATCTCCCACAGCAATACGCCAAAGGACCTGAATACAGAAGTGAAGGAAAACAAAGTGAAGGATATGGGAATGACCATCCCCGAGGGGCAATGCCCTTAGGTGCAGTACCRTCAGCATTGCTCTTCGCAGACTGTACTCAGGCAGCTTGTGGAAATCACTGCTGCAGGATTCAGACATAAATAAGCTGCACAGTTGTAATGGTGGACTTTGAATCATTTAATGAATACTAGTAGTTGACTGTTAAATGAGTGAAGTCTACGATACAGGTAGGTAAATAGGGTTGCTTTGCCCTTGTACTCAGCACTGTTCAACTAGATGTAACAAATGTAAAAGTCAGGTTATGCTTTTCTGAGACATCAGCCACTGCTGGAGACAGGACTGAGTGGAGCAGTGGCCTGATGACTTATGACAAACTTTTCCCCTTGAATAAGCTACTCTGTCTGAAATAACATGCCAGTGAATCCCCGCTGATGCTCTGAGCCCCACAGCCCCCACCTGTAGCTCAGAGTACAATAAAAACATTCCCTAGCTAACACCACTGCCCTGGGTCTTTGTGGTGTGGCCTGCAAAGCCCTGGGGACAATGGCTGGGACAGGACACCCTCCAAAGCATTCATCTGGTCAGTTGCTTGGAAATCACGATCTTGTTGATTAAAATTGCAAAGAGTTATGTGCAGCAATGGGAAACGCTTCTGCTTGGTGCTGAGGCAGGCAGCAGCTCAGCTGTATGAGAGAGTGTACCTCCAGCCCTCTGCTGGGGCTGGCTCAGGAGCTGTGCCCTGACCACCAGCCCCTTCCCCTCCACACGCATCCCGAGCTCTTGCCTCCTGCGCACCCAATTTCCCTCCCCCTCCTCTGGCCACCAGCAACTCAAGAGTGTACAGTGCTGCTGCAGGCCAGGAAAAAGATGAAAGCCACAATACATGATGCCCTTCTCCCTCACTGGCAGGATGGATCCTGCCTGCAAGTCTCCCATGCAGCTTTCCTTAGTGTGGAACTAATGCTTTCCTCCTTGTAGCAGCAAAGCAGCACCTGCATCTGCCTCAACCTCCCTTCCCTGCCTGCTCACCTCCCCAGCAGCACCTGCCTTTGCACAGGTCTGATCTTTCTGTTCCCTTGTCTCCTCCAAGATTAGCGGCTCTGAAAGACCCAGCTCGTCTTTTTAGTAAAGGAGAAATGAACAAGACTATGTGTTTTTTCCAAAATATTCACACTTTACAAAAGGGGTTAGAACACAGACAGACCGACTGGACAGAGAAAGAAAGGAAGCGCACCATGTGTCTGTTTTTGATGTAAATATCCCTTCCATGAAAGCCTCAGGAGGCATCCATTTGACGGGCAACATTGCACACCCACCCTTCCGATAGTAGCTGGCTCTGCAAAGAACAAAGAAAACAGAGTCAGCCAAGAATTCAGAAAATGCCATTAATTTGGGATTTTTATAATTACAAATATAAAAATTATGAGCCAGAGGACAGACTAATTCAGGTGAAACAGCATGGCAGAGAAAATGCTGAAGAGACCTGTTCCTTCTCACAAAAATAGGGGAAATGGGTAGACCATGGAAGGACTGCTCTAATCTCCCTCGCTTTAGGCCTGATCTGGTGAACCCAAGTTATCCTTATCTGTGTGAATACTCCTAGTGAATTACTCACACAGTATACTGCTGCTGGCAGAGCCATCCTCCTGCACTTTTCAGCCACAGCAAGATCTCCACCTCACCTCACACATGGTCACCTTGAGCGTCCCCACCAAAAATAAAGGCTGTCCCATATGTACCCAGTCTAAAGCACTGCAAGTGAAATTCAAAACCCTTTATAAGAATGAGGAGCTTGATGAGGAGGATGCTTGGCCATTAGAGCTGGGGCAGTAGTACAAAAACCACCTCCCGTGCTCCTGAGACAGGAATTACATCAGTCCTTTAGTGTCATTGTCATTTAAAATAAAACCTACAAGCCCCAAATCCTGTGCTGGCAGCTGCAGGAGGCTGCTCATGCAAGCTGGTATTACTGTTCATAACTGCACAGCTTGAGCATCCAAAGGATATTCCTGGACACAGAAACATGTGCAAACTCCAAAGGCACCTTTGAAAACTCAGCACCAAAGCATTCATCTTGGCAGCCGGTTCTGCTGACTATGTGAGTGTGACAGATGCTACTTTGTCCCAGCTGAGTCCCATCTGACAGTGGGGCAGAGTAGGGGCTCTTTGTGAAGGGAGAGAGAGGAGGGGAAAAAAAAAGCAGCTCTGATACGCTTGGGTTTTTGAGGGTAGCACTCTGTTTGCACCACCTCAGGCTGTGATACTGTCAGATCTCAAGCTAAGCACAGGCCTGGCTTAGTAATTGCACAGGAGAAACCCCAAGCAGGAAAAAAAGAAGGCAAGGCACTGGAATAAACAGTGCGGGTGACCGAGTACATGGCATTCCTTCCTCCGAGTCAGAGGCAAATCAATTCCTCAGCACAGCAGGACATGGTGCTGCACTTCTGGAGGTGCTATCTGGAAGATGAGATATCAAACTGCAGCCCTGACTGCTCGTGGTCATTAAAGATTTCCTAGCACTTCTTGCAAGAGCAGAGTAGTTAACCCTGTGTCCTGGCTGAATTCCAGTTTGGGTGATTACATTTTCCTGACCTTCCTCTGCACCTTCCTCCTTTATCTGCAGTAAATTGAGGAGATTTACTGGTAACACCAAACCAAAGGGGCAGGGGTAGTATCAAGGAGAGAGATTAAACTCAGAATGATTTGGGACCGCAAAACAAAAGGGCACATCAATGCCATTCAATGTGGAGAAAGCAAAGACAAGAAACTGAGGACAGAGTACAAGAGGGAGGAAAAATGCCTTCCATGACCATCAGACTTCATTACCCAGAAGAAAGCTGCCAGGAGTGGGAAAAGTCTCCAGAGCACAGTTAAACTACAGGTGAAGGCAAACACCAAAAAAGCATTAGCTGGGATTCATCAGGGTGGGATGTCTCCACTCTTGCCTTGCTAGGGTTACGCAGAGCAGCACACAAGCCTGCTCGCCTGCACAAACACACTGCTCCTCCCTCATTTTAGCAAGCTTCCACTTGCGGATACCCTGGGCTTAGCTCTGCTACCTGTATATATCCCGGGCCATTCCAAAGTCTCCAATTTTAGCCACTCTCCCAGGCCCTCGACAGGTAAGGAGGCAGTTCCTGGCAGCAATATCCCTACAAGGAAAGGGAAGAAAAGCAACAGAAAGAGAAGAACCACTTAATCATTTGACAATTCTGCAAGCCAAAAAGAAAACAAAGAATAGTACCTACTTTCCTGAGCTGCAGAGAGCCCACAACAGTCAGAAAAGTCAGTGTTTATGGATAGTTTATGGATGACTAGTGATGTCCCAAATTCCAATCTACCCCAACAGCAGGAGCAGTTCTGCTCTTTAACATTTCCTCTTTAAACTTCACATAACATCTTCCAGCTGAAAGGATGGGCCTCCTGTGAGCCTCCCTTCACCCCAGGAGCTATTTTTGAGTCTCTAAGGAGTTGCAAGCAGTGGGGCTGATTTCAGCAATGTACTAGTCCCAACATCAAGCTGTCTGGGGAGTGATCCACTGACCTGTTCCTAGCGTGCTTGTTCAAATATTGTCAACGGGTGTTGTACTGTCAGAGACAGGAAGAACAACAATGTGCAGGTGTTGCTCTGAAGACTGAAGGTATGGGCCTGAATCTGTGTATGGAGGTAAAGCTCCAGCTCCACCTCTGCTGGGCTGAAGTAAACCTTGAGATCTGAGTAACATGGTGGCAYACCTTGTGGGTAACCCTTTCAGAAGAGTGAACTACAATCGTTCTCTACTCATCTCTACTCAATGGGCTGAATTTTAGACACTTGCCAAACAACCTGTTCTGCAGGAGCAGGTAACAATAGTCACGAGGTGTTGCACTTCTGGCTGTACTTGTACAGCTGTTCTTCAAGAGGGAGAAGAAAAGGGTTGCAGAATGAGCAGAAAGGCACTAAGCAAAATTCATGTCGGGGAGAGCTTTGAAGACTTCTGTCACGAGATTGTGTTTCCATCTGCAGAGCAGCCAAACAGGCTGCACAAGTGCAGGCACTGAGACAGAGTTCAGGATCTTTGGTAAAACTACAGACCTCTGCAACCTGATTTATAGCAGCTTTTCTGTTAATTGCTTCTATTATTCTAATTTTGTCTACCTTGTTTAAAGGTATCCAGCCACTAGAGCGCAGCAGGACATAAACATATCAAGCAGGGCATTGAGTCCTTGCTGGCCTGTATGCAAGTCATGCCCATGGTGACACAGATATGTTCACCTACCTGTGAATGAAGTGGTTCTCCTCCAGGTACTGACACCCACAAGCAATGTCACGAGCCACGTGGAGCAAGTCCAGCATGGAAAGGGAGGAGGGCTGATTCTACAAAAAGACAAAGGACAAACGTGGGTTAAAAGGAAGAACATGGCATGATTTGTCACTGATACAGTGCTGGGAACTCTCCAACAAGTGACGTTATATACACAAAGGGACTACAAAAATGCACAAGAGAGAGTTCATATCCATGAACTATGCAAAGGATGTGCAGGCACGATGTCATACAAATCCCAGGGACAGAATCAGAACAGCTGGATCCGACTTCCCAGCTCCATTGAGATGTCCCTGTAAGAATTTCCCTGAGTTCTCATGGGAGACGCTCCTGAATTTTCAGCATGATTTTTGAGGAGATCTGTAGCCTGAACTGGTCCTCACTCAGTTTCTTTGTATTATTGCTAGTTCCTCTCTAAAGTCACCTTGAACAATGAGAATGACGTTTTGTATAATGGCATGAGTCACATTTGCTCTTTCCCTCCTCCACATCTGTGTAGGTTTTATCTTGCCCCTCAAAGCACTGACACAGGTTTGTGTAGCCAACGGCTATGGAAGACTAAGGCTGCCAACTCCTTGTTCCTGCCCCTCTGATGAAGTCTACAGCCCTTGCCAGCAGGAGCCAGATGCTTTAGTGAAAAGGACAGGCTTAGCACTGGCTCGTGTTTGCCAGCCTCTGAAGCCAAACCATCAGCTTCTGCACTGAGGTGTGAATCAGTGATCCCTGCAGCCAGTCCTGTGGGGGAGGAGGAAATCGCTGCTGCCAGCGGGGTGATGACAAACAACAGGGTGGCAGTGACTGCTTATTCCACAACAGCCATTTGTTAGCTAAGTGTTTCTCTGTGCCTTAGTTATTGGACCAAATAAGCCTATCCCACCCTCTAGCTCTCTCTTATGACACCTACCATTCTGCCCAGTGCCCAAAAGGCACACCTGCCCATGGGTCTCTCCCACTGATGCACAAATCAGCATGGGTTCTCCAGTGACAGGGACTTCTGGCTCTGCCAGCCCGTCTGTTGTGATGAAACATATCTCCAGTCTGATGCGATGCTGTGCTGGCCATCCCACCTGATCTAAACCACTGCTAACTGGGACTGGAAATAAGTCCAGGTTCTGCATCAGGCAGCAGCCAGTAGTTAAACAGTGGGCATTGGCTGGTAAAACCTAAAAAAGTCTTAACGTCTTCTGAAGAGATTAGGAAAAATCTGGCCTCAATACTTGACTAATGAAAGAATTGAAAAATGCTGCATCCCTGTGTGAACAAAGCCTGTTTTTTTCAGTGCGGTGCCATAAAACAGAATCGTTTGTGACTAYGTATCACCTGCCTATATTTTATTATTTACACAGTGTAGTTCATTGCATATATATACTTGACTGATTCTTTAAAACACTGGACCGCGTCTCCCCCTAAACCTTTCTTTTTGTAGAGTAACCATTTCCTGAAAACATAAAGCTTCTCCCCCCCTGCCTTTTCTGGGGAGGGGGGAATAATCTTTTTTACCTCTGTGAGTTAAAGTGACTCACCAGCTACACAAGATGGCTACAGTAAGAAAGGATGCAGATGCCTTCTTTTTCCCTTTCAGGGYATAACCAAAGGGAAATGAATATCTCGATCTACCCATTCCCTCCTTTTCTGAGCAAGGGTCAGAAACCTGAAGTGAAAACCGAGTRAAAAGCCCAATTCTTTACTGTGCAGTCGATTCCAGACCTGAGCTATACTGCAAGGCAGTCAGTAGGCTGAAGCCACAAGCTGATTTGAACAGCATGGCTTTTTCTCTTTTTCCCTTTTTTTCCCTTCCTTCCCCTCCTTGGATGAATTCCTTCCACCTTTTATTTGGCTAAATACAGTCCTAAAACAGATGTGACTGCCCAGCCAAGGACAATTTAGCCATGTAATTTGTTTGAAAAATGGAGGTTTGGGATTCATTTTGCAAGGTGAGCAGCCTTGAGACACCAAAGGATTCACTTTACAGCTTTTGCTCCCCAAATGAATGGACAATACCAGCTGCAATGCACTGCTGCTCAGAGCAGCGGGCACACTGGAAGCACTAGTGTGACACCTCCCTGGGTGAGGCTGAGTCTTGCTGAAGGTGAATGAAATTCTGTGTATTGTTCAGTGTAATCACTGCTCTGTGCAACAGGCTGCACAACATAAAGGAGGGGAATCATTTATCCCTATATGATTTATCTTCCAGAGCTGTTCTTTGATTGCTGTGCTGTATGTGAGAAAGATCAGCACTGAACTTCTCAGAATGGACAATTCTGCAACGCTCATAATGAGCRAAGGCTCTGATTCCAGGCATCTCTGAATCTACCAGACTGCCTCTCTCCAGATGAGGGGGAAGGGGTAATGCTGTAATAGATGTGAAACTTTATTAGAAATGGAACACAGAAACCTTTCAGGGCTGTAAACCCTGGACCCATGGAGAAGTATGCTCATGGAGTAGACCTGGCTGGCATAAACCGACAACATTCCACAAGAGTCACTGGTATTGTATCAGTGATGTTGGATGAACGTTTGGCTTACACATACGATCATTCTTGCTTAGAGTCCAGAAAAATCATTAYGTGTTGGCTGAACATTGCTTTCGTTATTTAGATGAAGAACACAGACGAACAACATGAAAAAACCTTTGCTGGCAGCATCTTGATCTCCCATTAAGTTGGATCCCATGTCCTGATACCTCCTGCAGTAGCTCTAGCTTCCCATTTCATGTCCCTCGCAATGTCTTAAGTTCTCCTTTCCCTTGCTTCACCTTCTCCTCCACCATTCCCTCTGCTCCCTTCCATGCTTTTCAGTGGCTGAGTGCACAGCGGCAGCATGCTGTGTGTGTCTTTCTCCAAGTCACACAGGTTCTCGCTGGCCAGTGGCAAGCCAAACAAGACAACTGTTTTGCTCAGTGGTTGCTCTAGCATGGTGCTTTCTTCTTCTTGAAGCCTTGGAATTAATGCCAAGTTAATGCCCTTCACATCTCTATTAAATGTGACTGAAATTGGCAAATGAATTCGAAGTTACTGGCAGGGGAGTGGGGAGAGCAACTGGGGGATGAAAGTAGAGAATGAATACGTAAACCTCTCTTTTGCAATCAGGCTGAAAGCAGAAGTAGGTGGGAAAGACAAGGTAGTAAGGAAATCAGYTGGAAAATACAAAACTAGAAAAAAACAAGGGAAAATGACAACAGTAATTCATACGGTGCTTACTGCACAGTAAGCAGCGCACCTCTGTTACTGAGTCAGTCAGCTAGGTCTTGTATATTCAATTAATTCCTGTTGGAAGCAAAGCTCATCAAAGCCTGTTTACTCTGCACTGTTCTGTGTCTTTCCTTTAATGGGCCTGGGTAGTTAGACGTCCAGTCTGCTATGCCTACCTTCTACCTGTCTTCCTTGAATGAGCAATAGGAGGAACAAAGCAGCTCAGGGTTCATTAAGAGCAGTGCAAAGATACATCCAGCAGTACTGAGCCACGGGCCTTATGTACAGAGACTCTGTCACACCTCAAGTATATGCAAAGGGTAAATCCATTTCCACAGCCGGATCCCGTACTTCACAGAGCACAATGCCCTGCACACATCTCATCTCTCATCAGTCTCCTAGCATCATAGTTTCTGAGCCAGCAGTCAAGCATGTGCACCAGAGGCTGACTTCTCAGCGCTCACAGGTGCCATTAGCCCCTCAGAAGCTGCCCTGGCAGCCAGACAATGAATTACCCTGTCATTCTCACCAAGCAGCTACCACATGGGATGGTAGCAGAAGCAGGGCAAGGCAAGGGGAAGGAAGGTGTTAGAAGTGGAGCAGAAATGTGTGGATCTGGGTCTGCACACAGTCAGGCTGTTCACATTCACCCAACTGTTAAAGAGGGACTGGAAACTGTTTTTCTGAATCAGTTCCAGCTTGCAACTGCCCATCTGCATTTGAACCTCAGGTTTCCCAAAGTGTGACAGGCATGGGACAGAGCAGAAAACAGCAACACCAGTCCCAGGTCTGCTTCAGTCCTGGGAGCGAGTTAAATGCAGGAATAGGTGAGGATCTTCAAGGTGCTGGAGCAGCCCCTGTGTGTGGTAGTAGTTACAGTGAGTCTCAGATAAACTCAAACAGGTCAGGAAAGACAAGGAAGGAAGAGGAAAGGAAGGAGAGACTGTGAAGGCAGAAAGAGAAATACCAAGGAAGTAATGTATGCTGTGCCTGGAGTGAAGTGAACCATCCACCTCTTCTGACATTAGCTTTCACAGGGGTTGCACAGTTACTGCTAACAGAAATGGAAGCCCTGGCATGCAAGGAGGAACTCATGACTGGGGTAGGGGCAAACAGAAAGAAACCCCTCAGATCAGAAGGCTCCCATGACTGCATCCTATGAAGATTAAGAGCTTTTCATCCACAAAAGCAACTGGTTCATTTTACTGCAAGTAGGTAAAAATTCCTGCTGTTCAGGACTAATGTTCTTGGTGCTTCCTCACAAGATCCTGATCATTACTGAGATGGCTTCTCTCTCTAATTCAACAAGCCAAAAAGATGCTTCCATTGCAAAGTGATGGATGCCCTTGCCCTACACCATCCTGTTTCACCTACCACTTCACACATCTAACACAGCCTGTCCTGGGAGTTTTGAACAAAGCACCCACCAGCCAGCATACCTTGCCCATGCCATTTTGCTCTGCACYGGCTGAGAGTGGAGCCCACATTGGAAAACATGAATTTCCCCATTCACCTACCACTAAGTTCAGCCCATTTGTATGAGCTGACAAGAGCATCTCTAGGTGCTACAGAAAACCAACCTCTATCTATAAAGACTGCTTGCTCGGATTTCAAACGTCTTGACTTTCTGGGCGTTTAGCCTTCTTATCCAGGCAGGAGCCACTTTATTGCAACCTATCCAAGACTGCGGTGCTCCTGAGCAACACAGACCATTTTATATGCCTGAAAACCAGACTGCAAGGAAAAAATACAAAGTCGATCTGTTTCCAGATGCCTTGAGGAAGAATCTTATTTATATCTATTAGTGCCAATTTGTGTCTCTCTTGTACTGATAAAATCCAGCGTTTTGTCCTGTGTCAAAGAAATGTAGAGACAAAGTATGAAGCTGGGCCCTGGTGCTAAACTTCAACATCTGGGTGCCTTTCTGATCCAGGGACTCAGAGCAAACTTTATTCTTCTGAAATACTGATTCCTCACTAGAAGTCGTAATTTTTCTCTCACACATTTCTGACTGTCATTTCCTATTGATGCTGATTTCAGTGGGAAAATCTTTAAAACTCTCTCCTTGCCTGTGTCAAACTTGCACTGACAGATATCCACGGAAATGCACCTGATCAGCAGTTTAAATAACGGATTTATCATTACTAGCTCAACGCTTCCCCCCAACCCGCCCCCAGCTGGTGTGAGGAAGGTAAGAGTAGAGTTTAACTTTTTTTTTTTTTTTAAACTTTGATTTTGTTCTTTCTTTAGATAGTATCTGCAGTGCTGGCTTCTAGCAAAGTCCAGGGATGAGGCACCTCTGCATAACCCCAGCAGCATCTGTTCCCTATACATCTGTGTCTTGCCTCCACAGTGGTCTTCTAGCAACAGAAATTTTCTGACCCTCTAAAATGCTGGGAAATAGTAGCTGCATGGATCAGCTCTTTTATAGTTATGTATTTGCCTTGTGGCAGCAGCTTACTAAATAAAATTCAATTTTCTCTTTTCTTACCGGTCTAGGTCGTGTCTCTCTCAGGAACGATTTCAGGTCACCTCCAGCCATGAGCTCTAGCAGGATGAAACGGGGCAGTGCCTGCAGGCTCACCCCAATACAGCGCACAATATTCTGGTGGTTGAACTTGCTGTGGAGACAGAGAGACTCAATTATGGAGCAACTTTGATCCAAAAAGCACAATTGCAGAAAAGAATCAAAATGTTTTGCTGCGGGGAATGGTTTTTTTTTCCAGAAAGTAACAAATCTCAAAGGTAGGGTAACTGGATAAAGCTAAAGCGCTACCCCTGCACTCTGTGTCTGTCCACATAGTGCAGAAACAGAAGTGGGGAAGGAGTGGCTTTTGGCTGCTTTTCCTCTTCCTATATTCTGCATCCTTTTTGGGCTACAGCAAGACTTGTGGGCCACAGGAAGCAGAGAATGTCTGATAACAGAGAAAAGTCTGCTCCTAATTTCCCTATCCAAGGGGCAGAAGCTGGGCTAGGGCAGAGTTGTTCCAAATAACATACTGACACAGGGATCTGCTTAYGTAGGGGATATTCCTCAAGGTCTAGTCTCTAATACTTCCTTATTTCTCCAGACCTCAATGTGATGGGAAACTATTTCCATGGATTCTAGGACTCAATCACTGACATGTGACATGCCAGCAGCATTAAGTCAATGCCATCTGTTAGTTTTGACTAGTCAAACCCAAACTCCTAAGGTTTGTTTTTACCTTATGTTCTGATCTCTAAGAGAAATCAAAGGATCCTATTATCAATTCTGAAAACTGGGCCTAAAGATTTTCATTTTGGATAATGAAAACCAGCGTGGACCCTCTTGAAAATTTAGCCCTTAACCATCTGGTGCCTCTTCATTTGTAAGAAGAATAGAAAAGGATGGTAATGTCTATCCTCTTTGTAAAATACTGACAGCCATGTGCTAAAACTACTGTATAGATGTGTTGCGTGGACATCACCTCTCAAAGCACCTTTTTTCTTTGCAGTGCTGGGCTTTGCAAGCCTACACAAGTGCTGTTCATCTTATTCCTACACACCTAATAATGAGAGCTTCCATGAGGAAGTCCAGCTCATCTTGCTCCGAACACACTTCTGGCAATGTCTGGAAAAGAAAGAACAGGTTGACAAGGAGAAGATATTTAAACTTACAGATGTAGAACACCTGGCACAATCAAAAGCACTAACATTGCCTGCAGCAATCCTTGTTTCTCTAAAAGAAACCTCACTCTAAGATAATAGCTAGACCATTACTAAACTAGACTGTGAAGCCTGTTGAAAGGTAAAGATCAGAACACACGGCCCATCAACATCACTGTCATCCTCCTCCCAGCAAAGGAAATAGCCCAGAGTGCACAAGGAACAGTGCTCAATATATGGGACTCTGCTGTATAGAGGACGAGGAGCAAGACCACAGTTCCTGAGCTCTCTGACAGTTCAATACTCCTACCTCCCAGCAAGACTATGAACTATATAACCAGCAGTAGGGTTGTGCTGCTAYGTAACCTCTAGAAGAAAACAAGCTAGCTAGGCTGCTGAAGGCCTGGAGAACCCTACCAGGGTCTCTTAGGATTTAGCTTCACATCCAGTGCATATCCATCCTGTAATGGAGTGGTGAGATCCCTGGAAAACCAGCCATCTCCTACCTGCAGGCTCTTTGATGTATGTGCCAGCTTCTCTTGGCCCTGTGAAGACTTTTGGCCTCTGACTCAAAGGCTTTGGACATATTACCACACCAGGTGTAGCATGTGGAGGATGGACAGAGGACGGATTTATTTCTCATACCTGCAGTCTACTGCAGCTATATGGGAAATCTTTGCCTATTCACTACTTACAGACCTCTTTTAATAGTCTCACAAGCCCATATGCTACAAGCTGTACCATCGCTATGATGGATTAAAGTGTTGCAACAGAGCAGCAACCTTTCTAGCCACATCCTTTAGTACTATAGTAACGCTTAATTCATCTTCATTTTTATAATGCATTGGGACTCTTGGGTGAAAGGTGCATGAAACCATCATAACTCATACACTGTCACTTACTTTCACAGCCACCTGCAAGGGAGTGGGGTCGCTGGGGATCCCTGCCACCTGACCTTCATATACCTCACCAAAGGCTCCGTGGCCCAAACCCCTGGACAGACCAGAGAAGACAAGAAGGTTTTACTACAGAGAACACACATTATAACACTGTGGTCACAGCTCACAGAAAGGGCTCACAATTTTCATGGTAGTGAAACAGGGAGAACTGGATATTGACACTGATGATACCACTCCTCACGCTATGCAGGGGACCAGACCTTGATATGATCTTTCCTGGACCTACAATGTATTTAATTGGTAGGGAAAACAATCCTCAAAAGTGAACAGTCCCCAGTGAAATCCAGCTGCTGGCACTGCAGTGTGTAATGGATAGCACTCTTCTATGGCTTTGGTGTCAGTGCCTTAGTGGTGGCTGCTCCAAAACAGGTCAATAAAGGTAGGTCTTAAGTCTTGGTGTTCCCACACCCTAAACACATTAACAGTTCCCATGATGTTTATGCATCACCATTAAAGAAAACATTGAACGAGAAACTAGGAAGCATAATGGTTCTCAAAAGACCTGAATTCTAAACCAAGTATCTTTTCCCGATTTATTTTGTGATTCTGGGTAAGTACCTTAGCCAGTAAATGGTCATGATAGTGGTTTGTAAAGCACTGGGCTCTAGGAATTCATGCTGAGAATCGTTTCTGGCACTGATCATATTATGAAATTTACAGTTTTATTTTGAATAAGGGTACAAGAAAAAGAGAAAGGAATTAAAGTAATCACACAACAGATCCTGTCCTATGTCCTTGTGATACAGATTTTGCATACCTGTCTATTCAGTCTTCACTCGCTTAACGTTAAGTCAACTGGTACAACATAGGTGGCATGTCATAATGACATAGCGAACTCTGGCAGAGAATGAGGCTGCATCCCACATCCTGAGTCCCTCTTAACCCTGCATGGGCTGCACATTGGGCAGTAGTAGTTTGAGCCTCTAAGAGACATTCCTGCATCTCGGTCTGGGTAAAAGGTTCCCAATAAGACTCTCTTCTACAAGCCGCACTTTCGTGGTAGAGCCAGGTCTGGCCTGAGAGACGGACTGATTCTGTTCTCTGGTCTATCGGTGGACTGTTTTTGCATGGGCTGTTGCCCTCCTGTCCGTTCAAACAGGTGCTGCTAAGGGCAATCTGTTCTGTTGTTGCATAAGCTCTGTCTGTAATTTTGCCAGGATAAAGACCAGTCTAGGCAATGAAACCACGGTGAGGACTTGYGTTGCCTGTGACTCAACCACTTCTTTTAATAACATTTTGTAGGTATCAGCTTGAGACACTATTCTTGGCTATGCCTGACCAACTTGTTACAAACTGAAGGTATAAAACAGATCTCTACAGCTCATAACTTGCCCTCCTCCCAAAAAGCCCACCTTCCCTGCCCTTATCAATTCCCAGCTATATCCTCTGYTCTCTGCAGCTTGCCACACTTCAAAAATCCTTTCAGAGCCCAAGTGACAAAGGCAGCAGCAGCACAGGGTACACTGGAAACTTCCAGATGCAGTCCAACAAGATGTGCAGCTAAGGGGGAATGAGATAAGAGACAGCAAAACATTGCAGACTGCATAGACTGCTCTGAGCATCATCTTTTTTAGCACTGTAAGCTCCCTAGTCTTCCAAGCTCTCCTGCTTCCACTTCTTAGCTTTTTGTGTAAAACTGCATGGTACAAGGGTAATGTCACATTCACAAGTGGCATGCACTGTATCCTGCAGCAGAGCAAGGTGGGAAAGAACTCTGAATTTTCAAGTTTTTCTTAAGAGACTATTTTGAACTTCCCAGAAGTTCTGATCTAGACATGACTATCCTGCTGGCTTTATATTCCTGTCTTTTTAATACTGTCTGGCAGTCTCAAACCCATTGCTTTTCCTGCTACTGTACTTAAGGATGTCATTGTCTTTACCAATGATCCCATCAAAGACTTTAAAAGAGCCTCCTACAAGCCTCAGCCTTCCCAGCATTTCATCAGTTAATACTGGAAATGGGCACATTCCAGTATTACTCCATTCATTGCACAGTCTGCAAAAGATGTGTCTGAATTAGTGGTGATGACTCTTCAGTTCCTCTCATAATCCCAGAAGATTAACACTGCACCTGTAAAAGGTCAAGGAGACTGCCAAAGTCTAGTCCCCTCCACACAAGCCTAACTACTGCAGCTTTACATCTTTCTTATGAAAAGGGGCATGAGTCTAGAAATGCATGAGAATTTGTACGTGCCTGCACAAAGACATGAGTTCACATCTGTGTAAGAGAGCCAGCATACGTGAGTGTATAGTGTGAAGCACAGGGAAGGCAAAGATGAATTTACCGGATGAGGGAGATGTTTTTTCGAGGCACCTCTTTGAGGTCACTAATGGATGTGGTCTTTCCTGCAAAGCAGTAGTTGGGATTGTAGTCTGTCATGATAGTGGAGGTACGCAGCTTGCTCAGCTTATATTCTGGGCTCTGTAACTCCATCTGCATGGCTTGTAGCTCCTGGTGCTTCCGACGATATACTAAATATGGAGAACACAGTAAACCAGAGACACAGATTGACTTTGGAACAGGACAGCAGCCATGCAGCATGTCTCACTGGAATTCGCTGTGTGGCCAAATTTCAGTGAATCAAAACAGACAGCGACACTGTCAYATTTCTGTACATCAAATAATTACAGATAGAAAAGGGAATCTGAAGTTATCCAGGAACCTTTGATTTACACATCTTATGAAGAAACAGGCTTGCTCTTGAACTGTTTGGAAGAAGTAAAATGAATTTCACTTGCCGAGATCTCTGATTTCACAGTTCTGAGGTTTTTGTTTTGTTCTATTTAGTTTAGCTGGACCTTCCAAGTATGAGTCCAGTTCCAAATTTTAGGGTGTTGGGGTATAACCAACTTTCCTAAATCATGTAGAAGTGACTAAAATCTGAAATGAATTATTGCATCATCTTGTTCAAAATAGATAAACTGTTACCTCAGAATAACACATTGTACATAAAACTGGCTCATTTTGCAACACTTCTTCTGATTCTAAACAACAGAGTTGGACTAAATTTGAAATCAGTTTATGGTAGTGTTACATTCCTTGAATCACTTCACTGATACTTCTGAAACGTCATTAGAAATCATACCTTGAAAGAAGACATCCTGTGAATATTCCTTAAAATAGTAATTGATATTGCAGTATTTTTTTCAAAGCAAGATGCCAATTGTGAGCAGGTTAAATCACTATTACCCTTACTACTGATTTCTGTGGGAGCTGGATTGAGCCCAAAGACTGTGACAGTAATAGCTATTGCATCTTCTCCAGCAGCTGTTGCTCAGGGGAAGAATTTAGGGGGTAAACATGCACTCGCAAAGGCAGACGGATGTAATGACCTATCCACAAACCCTCCATGTCCTCCATTTTCCTCCTCATTGCTTTTGCTTTGATTTTTTAAATTGCTGCTCCTTCCTGAGATGGCAATGATAGGCTAGTTGGATGGAAAGAGGATTACTCTTCCACTCCCTGAGAACTAGTAATTTTAAAGGGGACTGTCAGGCCAGAAATCATACATGTAGGACCATGTGTGTGCAACAGATAAAACCTGAAATTCTTAAAACTGAAACAGCTGTGCAAATCTAATTTAATAGCTGCCATTTGCTGCTCTGGGTACATCCCTCCCCTCCCCCAGACTATACACAGTGTGGACAAAGAAAGGTGGCAGAGCTGTAGTTTGAATTCCTGGCTGCTTTTCATTGGTTCAAATCTATTCTGCTTGCAATCGAATGCAGGTGAGCAATTTTTTAAAATAAGAAAATGAAAGGGTGAAAAATACCTTTTAGAATTTCAAATAAAGATGCCAAGAATGCCCACATCCTACTAAGTAGCAGTTTGTAAAAGGGGAACCTACGCGAGAATTTCAAGCTTTCAAGTCACACATTAAGAGGCTAAATCTGTATATAGGCACACAAATAAAGAAGCTTGCTTTTAGGCATTAAGCACCAACAGCTCTCACAAAACCAGTGGCAGCTGTGTTCTGGCAGCTTTATACAACACAAGCAATAATGTCTCTTTCGAGATGCAGTCAGTAACTGAAACCTCCTCAAATTGGTCATTGTGGTTAGAAATCTGAAATCTGAAGTTAAGGCGTGTGTGTGGGAAGGTGTCACTAAATACAGCAGTAGCTAAAAACCTGAATCCTTTTGCCTCCCAGGGCCCAATTATCCCTGGCTCAGATCCAGCCCTCATATGAAAATATCTTTTGCAGAAAAACACTTACCTATCATGATTCCTGAAAAAGCCAAAATTAAAGCAGCCACCAATGCTGAAGTCACTACAGACAAGACCAAGGAGAGAGGGAGGTGAAACACTGGCTCAGCTGTAACAGAGGCAGGAGAAGAAGGAATTACATGTTTGAAATGATCTTCCAGCAGCCACTTTTTTGCAGACAGATTTTTTCRCTCTTCCTTCCATTTACTCATCTGCTGCTCCTATAGTGTAGGAGCAACCTCTGGCATGATCAGTTCTCAGGATCTATGACCTCTAATACCTCATTGTTTCACTTTCCTCAATTAATATCAAGCCGTTAAAACAGATGGTTTGCTATCAATGAATTAACATGTGCACTCCCTGAGTATGAAAACAAGACCATAAAAACCCGGGGCAGGAGGTTGGGGAGGTGGAAAGAACATTACATTGCCAGGGTTAAAGTGCTGCTATCAATGCCAAATCACAGCAAAAGCAGAAGGAGGACTGCAATATATCATCTCCTAAATGCATCTAATCCAGGCAGAAAAACCTGATAACAGTAAGTGCAGTACAAAGTATTCTATAGCTGCATCCTCACTTGGGACCACAAGAGATTCAATGACCATCTATTAAGGTTTACTTCACCCTGRCAAAATGACCATGCTTTTTACCCATTTTGCAGATGGGAATGGTAAAAATAAAGAACAATTTTCCCATACCAGTGACAAAGCTCTAACTGCTGGGCAAGAATATGAAGGAAACCTAGTAATGGAGCTCTGAGCACTTGGTTTTTCAAGTAAGGCAAGTACAGGCACTGTCTTTAGTTTTCCTCAGCGACCTCTCATGCAGAATTTCTTATAGATTCTGCACCTGCACCTTATATGTCCAAATCCACAGGAATTATATTCTCCTTCACCTTGTACTTTTTTTTGGTTCTTAAAAGGACTAACCTGGAATTTAAGTTTAGCTGGAAAATTCCTTCAGTGCGCAAACTGTCATGATTTCAGAGCAGAATGTGAGCATCAGCGCAACCAGGCGCAAAATCTGACTCTCCCCAGCGCTTCCCAGTATGCCAAACATATACTGTAAAGCAAACCAGCAATGCTGCTCTGTGCACCATTCCTCAGCACTGATGTGTCTATATCCTAGCAAAATAACCCTGTAGCATATACCAGCAGTAAAGAATGTAACATTCAACAGAAGCCAGTTTTAAGAAAGACTAGATAATACTTTCAGGATGTCTTACAGTCCAAACTACAGATTTTTGCCATGCATTTTCTGTTTCACATGCTGGCGGCCTACCCCATACACCTACTTACCTATGCAAGACACACCATCCTCAGCCAACTCCGTGCCTGGCTCACAAAAGCAAATGACTTTTTGAGTCTCAAGATCAACACGGCACTCGTCCATCTCACAGTGACTGCAGTTAAGATGCAGCCTAATATCCACCTCTCCGTGCCCCTCTGTCACTAGGGAGTGGATGAAAGAAGCTCAGTTAATTACTGTAAAGATCATTCATATCATTCTCTTGGGCACTGACAGAAACAGGGGACATGGTGGTCACGGTTGCCACATGTGGCAGGGTGGGCCCCATCTAAGAAACCAATTTCTCCCCACCTTCTGTAGCTCCTGTCCTTTTCTCATGTAGAAAATAACATCCATCTAAATTAGCCCCACTGCAGTTGAGGTGCAGTGGCTCTCTTTGAGCAGATAGTCCTACCAGGTTAGCAAGGAGGCTGCTGCCGAGGCTAAGGGAAACCTGCCCTTTCAGCCGTCCGTGGGGCTCACCCTTTTCTTTCCTAGCCTTTACTCCCTCTGAGATCAAACACTGTGATGTTTTCAGAACTTTCTGGCTGAATCTATCAGGCCAGAGTGCATCTGTATTTGAAAATACTTCTGGCTGTTCTAAAGCAAACTTTTTTTTTAAGCAAATTTTTGTATTTTCTGAACACATCGCAAACATATTCAAGACACTGACTTCTGGGCAAACACAGGCTGGAGTGGCAGTATTTATCACTCCCACATACTGCTGGGCAGCACTGCACTGTTTTCTCTAGAAACTCCCTCGTCCAACCTGGATACTTTGCTGAGGGATGCTCTAAGGAACATGTTTGTTAGTGAATAGTCAGGTGCTTTGTCTGTTTCTTTCCTAAATTATCTGAACTATGAGGTTCTGTTACCACTTCCTTGGCCAAAATTATTCTATAGGCTGCTAGACTATATTGCTGGGAAGTGTTTTCTAATAGCCTTGATGTTCTCTCCACGTGCTTTTTTCCTGCTACTTCTGTTTATTCTCCATTGGACTTTGTTATGCTATCTTTCTGCCTCCTCATGTTCATGATGACATTAAGCTGTACCCAAAGGGTTGTAAAGTGTCCTACGGATGCAAACTATTCTTAACATGAAATAAACCCACTAGAAGACTTCTGACCAATATGAATACCTTTAAGTGCTGGAGTGTATAAAGTACCAATTGGATTAATAAAGGACACACCATCCTCCCCATCCATCTCTGGGTCATTGTCCACTGCAGCATTGCCACCTACGTCAAACCAGAAGTTACCTTAACAGGCTGAGGCTCATTGGCACTAAAATACAGTTAAGCATTGCAACATGCATGACTTCAGCATATTTAGGGAGGCATCCAAATGAGAAAAGAGAATAAATCAAAGTATTTAACATATAGGGAACACTTAGCGAGTTGTGGCATGAACCACTGGTCTTTTATCTCTAGAACTTCAATTTAATAGCAGCAGATTGTGACAATCAATTTCTTAGCTCTGTTTGCAGACTGTTGCAAACTAAGGCACAAACTTAATCTTCAACCATTTGGATGCTGTGAAACTTATAAGCCCTTCTTAAAATTAATGTAGCCAAAAGACTGGAAAACACCAGTACTCAAGGGCTAAGTTCAGTACCCTTGCTGATCAAGGTATGTACTGCATCAGCAGAGGGAATGAATAATCTGATATCCTTCCTCTCCTTTGCACCCTGAAAGCAGGGTGGCCACCAAGAGTGGGGACTGAAGGAATTTATGAGTTGCTCATTTGTGCTTGCGCATATAAAACATATCAGGAGCAAAGTATGGGCAATACATAGAACATATTAGAAGCGCAGTATGGGCCATATATTTTGTACTACAAGCATGCGAAGATTCCCCCACCCCACCCAAAAATGGCTTTTCCTCTTTAACCATCTTCAGTGAAATTAAAATTATGTCATGTGAGGCATTCTGCTGGAAAAAGAAGCATTACACAGTAACATTGGTACAAAACATGCACTTAATCATTTAAACTCATTATTTCCTCTCAGGATTTCTAGTCTATCATACGCTTGATTTAAGCTGTGGAGAACCAGGGGTTAAAAAGTCCACCACAGTGCAGATGGCTGAAGAAACTATGTGGCCCAGGAGATTATGGGTTAGTAGAGATCTTGAATTTGGCCCACACCAGTTATAATCAAGATAATGCCATCTGACAGCTGTCCTGAGACCCGCAGCACATGAAATTAGCTCCTTGTTGACTGAAGTCAACACCACCATCGTTATTAAGAGGGGTCCTGGCTGGCAGCCTGAGCCTCTGCCCCCAGAGACCACCTGCGCAGGACCAAGGCCTACCCACATCAGGGCAGGGTAGAAGAAGCTGTATCTTTCCCCTGGCATAAAGCCCGGCTGCCAGTCTCCAGGACCAAAGTCCTCAAAACACAGGTGCTGGCAATGGGAGCACATAGCCTGTGGCTCCTCTTTCTTCAGCACTATAACCCCAAAACGGAAGGCTCAAGAATCACAGCAGGATTTTGATGGCACATTTTGCAGAGTGCAAAGCCAGGATTACAGCTGAAGGACTGACATCTGGCTATTTGCTCAAAGACTAAATGCCATACATTCATCTAGTGCTAAAAAGGCAACACACAGACATACTAATACATAACAGTCAAATACGCTAGCTACAGGAGAATTATCTATCAGCATTTTGCTGATCATTAGCACTAAAGGAGGGGAAGGGACACCTTGAACACGAAGCCACTTTACCTATATATCCTCCGCCTCCTCCACCTGAGGAGCACCCCCCTCCACCCCCTCCGAAACCCCCTCTTGTCTCCCACCCCCACTTCTTCATGGCCTGGGGGCAGGATCTTCCTCCAATAGCACCTTCCAGCAAGGATTTTCCTGACCACAGGAAGGAAGTGTTATCATTCCAGCCACCTCCACCACCTGCAGTTAAGAGAAAAGAAAAGGCAGAGGTAGGGGTTATTTTTGTGTAAAAAACACTGCAGGGATCTGCAGAACAAGCACTCCTTCAAAGCACCTCAGCTGAAAGTAAGAATCTCATGCCTTGGTTAGAAGAGGGGATGTGCTTGCTTCACAGTGCTACAGTGACCTTTCTGTAGGGCTTTTGACCACGTTAATCATCTGCACCTCTTTTCACCTACCATACAAGGACAAGTATTTTCTATGGAAAATGTAAAAAGATATCCCTGCCTACTCCCCAACCTCTTGTTTCTGGCTTACAGAGCCTCCCCCTTCTCTTTGCAAAAAATACTTTTGAAAAAACCCTATGTCTGTTCTGAAGTGGAACAAAAGGAATTTAGTGAAAGGGATATGAAAACATGTCCCAGCCCCGCTCTAAATACAACATACTCACCAGTGACTCACTTTCAGCTCTGCTGGTTGTTCAGTCCAAGGTCTCTTCACAGAGACTTCTAGCCAGGGTGCAATTATGCTCTTTCTGCATAAGCCAGGGAAACTGTGAGTATGTCTACACAGCACAAAACAGTGCAGGGAGCAGGATGGCCACATCAGCACTGCAAACTCCCACATCAAAAATCAAACAACTTTGCTTATGAGAGGTACTACATTATTTTGGGAGAATGTTGCCATTACTATAGCTATACCATCTCCAATACTCTTATTTAGGCCAAGTATCCTGCACTGCACATCCTATATGCATCTGTTATACTTCCATGTTCCCCCTGAACTGTGTTTTCATGAGTTTCGCCTCACCTCCTTGTGAGGAGGAATCTGGGAGTACCACATATTCACCAAGGTTTTCCTTAAAAAGAATAAACTTTCCTTACCTGCAGCTCCTGAATTTCCATTCAACCCTGGAATAGAGGAATCATTCTCCAGCCTTTCTGGATGAAATGTGTCTGTTTTGGCCCTGTAGGCCCTGCCACCACCTCCTGCTGCAATTATCAATGGGACCGGTTCTCCATTCTCCATCTTAACAAATTCAGAAATAAAGGCAGTGTTCAAACTGAGTTAGACATGCAAATGGAAGTTCAACCACATGCTAGTTACTGCATGTTGCACTAAGCAGGCATCTAGGACTGCTCAGCACTACAAATTGCCATTGCATTATTTATGCATCCACATCCAAAAGATTAATGAATAGCACTAGTCCCACCAGTTCTGCAACAGAGGACAGTGGCATCAGCAGCTCTACGAACTGTACCTACAGTGTTGATGGCTCTTAGAAAGCTTGTCATGTTACCGTGTGATGATTTTCATCAAATGAAACAGCTAAGGAGCACTGCTCTATATAGTGCAATATAGTGTCTCCACTGGTAAAGGACTGCTACGCTGGAAACTGTCTGAGCATGCAGAGTTATGTAGAATTATGTAGAAGCTGGGTTATCTAAACATACTGTTAACGCCTGAAACCGGTGTTTGGAAGGAGTACTGTCTCAGCTAGTACATGACGGAAAAGATCAGTGGTCCCTAGCTATAGAGTTGCCAACAGAAAACATACAGGCTATCCTCAACTTTTCTTGTCATTGCACCGTATAGGCCAAAGGTGTAGCTGAAGTCTAATGTTCTACAACGACAGATTTGAATAAAGTCCTGTGGAATTTGCCCTTTGCTGTAGAATTATGCTTCAGCATCTCAGCTTGCATTGAAAAAATCCAATTCAAACTATTATGTTTGCAAAGGAAACTCCAAGCCACTGAAGCAAGCGTGGCCATACTGCRTAGCAGTTCTAAGAAGTGTGAAGGGCCAACTCGGCTCACTACAGCTATCAACTGGAAATGAAGGATACCTGGAGTTCACTTTGTGGACCCTTCCCCAGAGGTGTATAAAGGGTTCTCAGACATTTCAGGCTGCGATACTAGAGGCAAGTGGCAGGATGTGTTCACGCTGAAGGTGGCGGGGACTATGTTTCCATACCTTAAATATGTAAGTTGCACCTCCCCCGCCTCCACCTCCTCCTGCCCATTCATTGACGCTTCTGTTCACACGTATCTCTTCTTCAATCACATTGTTCTCTCCAATGCAGACTTTCTGTATAACATCATTAGTCTGCAAACAGAAGACCAGGTCTGAATTCTGGTAAGAAATCTCCATGTCTTTGTACACACACAGGCCTCGTGGACCCTTCACCCTCCCAAACCAATAAATTGTCCTCCATTGAAACTACATAAGCAGAAGCAAGCAAATGCTCTTCTAGAAGAATCTTGCTTTCTGCTTCAACCTTCATCAGAAGAATTTGTTGCCATTTTAATTGAATTATTTTGAAGCAAGCTCAGTGCTGATATCTATTACCATGTAAAACAGCTTCATAAACTTTTAACATACAAGATGTAGCAGAATTTACTGCAAATACTTCCCAGCATTAACTATCTGTATTTCACAAGTGGGGAAAGGGAGTAACTCAGCGATGATGTGACTTCCCCCATGCCACGCAACAGCCAAATGGCAGAGACATAGAGACAACCCAAGTTTCTTTACTCTTCTTCCAGGGCCCCATGGGTTGGGGCCAGGCAGCCAATGTGCATCTATCCAGAACTAAGGAGTATTGGTGGCTCACGTAGATGTACAGAGCTAGCTTTAACCTAGGTAGTCATAGCATGGACAGTAGCAATGAGCTCAGCATAGACTAGCTACCTAATATTTGTCTAGACTTCCAAGCAAGTTCTGATGTTGATCTGATGCTTATGCTGTAGCAGCAATTTTACTGTAATTACCAGTGCTAGCTAGTTCAAAGCCTATCAAAACAGCCGCAATGCCACCTTTGATTGCAATGTTGACCTGATGTTAAATACCTCACTAAAAAGCCTCCATATTTCCTACTTAGCATTTTTTTCCCCCCTCCAGCAATTAGTACCAAATGTAATGAATCTTCTGTATTGGCAAATCACTGAATTAACTAACTGATGTCAAACACAACATTAAACCATCATTTATAAGTACTTCTGGACTATGATCTAAGAGAGGTAACTGTCGCTTTGATTTTAAATTGGAGCACTAAAGTGCATGACAAGCAGGACTCTGCTGTGAGTATTTGTAAGTTGCAAGCTTTGCTTCCAGCTTATTTTACTTTATATGTTTCATCTCAGTAACACTATCTTGTTATGCACACTGAACTCACTAAGTCAACAACACTTTAAGGGAAAAATGTACAAACAGTTATAGTAGGTTTGACCCTCTGCTGCCTTCTACTTTCATGTATGTGTTTTCTTTTGGAAGAGGAACATGATAAAAGCACCCTCAAGTTACAAATTATTCTGTTGACCACAAAATGTGTCCTAGGTTGTGCCACAGAATGAATGGCATCCATTTTGTGTGTGCAGACTTGCCTATGGAACTAAACAATCCTCCTTTCCCTAGTCTTCCCTCTCCTTAATTGATTTGGAGTTGGGTGCGGATGATTAATAAAATGACAAAGTCAATGACCCAAAGGAACCACTAGATTACAATTGAATTAAAAAAAAAAAAATCCTTCATGGCAAAGACGTAACTGATTACAATCCAATCTAGTAAAAGTCCTTTCTACAAGTCAATGCAATCTCTTTGCCTCAATGAAAGAATTACATTAGCACTCAATAAATTCTCACTAAGATTACAGTGGCCTGCAATTTAATGAGTCTATATATTACACTCAGCTGGAATGTCCTAGTTATAGACATTAGATGGAGGTTTGAGTTAGGGCATTTCTCATTTCAAAGAGGCCTCATATTAATGGTTTGTTTGTAGATATGTATAATTCCGGTTTTAACATTATTTACTTCACCACCCAGCCTTGAGAACCCCTCTTTCTTGTCTACATCCTTCAACCTTTCTCTGCTGTAACAGACTGCTAAGCTTTCATCTCTTGGATGCCAGCCATTAGCAGTTGAGAAATGCACAGCATTTAAATGTCCAGCTCAAACCTGTAGGTGAAATTTCATCAGATAATGCTTGGTTTCCTCCATAAGAATCTCCTATTCCCTCATCCTCCAAAGAATACTAAACGATTAATAGATTATTGTGCCTGCAAATGGTGGAAGTTGCACCTTTTTGTCAAGGCATTTGCAGCTGTGATTGGTTAGTAACACAAAAATTAGGACTGACCCAGCAGTGATTAATTTGTCTCTCCCATTCCCATACAGAGAATAACCAAACAGGCCCTGTGAGGTGCGTGTCTCCAGAGTTGCAGAGTACTATGATAATGGCAGGGCTCCGCTCAACAGCAGAGCAAAGACAAAGCCCTGTGAAGTCAACCTTGAAAACTGATCTCCAGAGGAAAGGAAGGCAGGGTTGTCTTTTCTCTCGGAAAACCCACACAGATGCTCTGAGATATGCAGATCAATCACGAACCTGTAGTGTATTATCAGTGGGGTCTGAATGTTGAAGAGGAAGTGAGCACAGTGACATGGTACTTCATATTTTCACACTGATGCCCTCCCAGTAAAACTGTAGCTATCCCTTGAACCATATTACCTCTGTAAACAGACAAAACTCCATGGATTTGTAGAAGGGATTAAGGCAAAACAGAAAGGGCAATCACTTACACTAGGACAAGCATCTTCTCCTTGCTGTCCCACCAAGATATACAAAGTATCATCCTTCTGGAGATCAAAAATTCCCAGCACAGACACGCCGTGGGACCGCACCATGGTGTTCTTCCCTCCTTTCCCACCAGCAGCTCCATAGCCTGAGATGCTGCAGGAAAAAGAAAACAAGAGCCTGGCACCTGAGTTGTCCCAGACAGGTGGAAGGTAGTAGAAACCACTTCTGGGCACTGAGTGTTTTGCACACCTGAACTGTACACAGTATCACAGGGCTGCGCCCTGAAGACCTGACACTCTAAATAAATCTAAACCCAAAGCTTGAAGACTGAGGTTCTCTGTTCTACATGGACCTGGGTCCTTCGGGTAGCTACAAAACAGCTTCTTTCACACTGATTTCAGGGATTTAGAATTAAATCTGGCCAGAGACATCAAGGGCAACAAGAAAAGCTTCTATAGGTACATTGGGGATAAAAGAAAGACTAGGGAAAACGTGGGCCCTCTCTGGAATGAAACGGGAGACCTGGTTACCTGGGATACAGAGAAGACTGAGGTACTCAATGACTTTTTTGCCTTGGTCTTCACTGGCAAGTGCTCGAGCCTCACCGCCCAAGCTGCAGAAGGCAAAGGACTGGGAGAATGAAGAGCCGCCCACTGTAGGAGAAGATCAGGTTTGAGACCATCTAAGGAACCTGAAGGTGCACAAGTCCATGGGACCCAATGAGATCCATCCACAGGTCCCAAGGGAACTGGCGGATGAAGTTGCTAAGCCACTATCCATCGTATATGAGAAGTCGTGGCAGTCCGGTGAAGTTCCCCCTGACTGGAAAAGGGGAAACATAACCCCCATTTTTAAAAAGGGAAAAAAGGAAGACCCRGGGAACTACAGGCCAGTCAGTCTCACCTCTGTGCCTGGCAAGATCATGGAACAGATCCTCCTGGAAGCTATGCTGAGGCACATGGAGGACAGGGAGGTGATTCGAGACAGCCAGCATGGCTTCATCAAGGGCAAGTCCTGCCTGACCAACCTAGTGGCCTTCTATGAYGGAGTRACTACATCAGTGGACAWRGGAAGRGCTAYAGATGTCGTCTATCTGGACCTCTGTAAGGCCTTTGACACGGTCCCCCACAACATCCTTCTCTGTAAACTGGAGAGGTATGGATTTGACAGGTGGACCGTCCGGTGGATGAAGAATTGGTTGGATGGTCGCATCCAGAGGGTAGTGGTCAATGGCTCAATGTCCAGCTGAAGATCGGTGATGAGTGGCATCCCACAGGGGTCCATACTGGGACCAGTACTGTTTAATATCTTCATCAATGACATAGACAGTGGGATCGAGTGCACCCTCAGCAAGTCTGCAGATGACACCAAGCTGAGTGGTGCAGTTGACACGCCTGAGGGACAGGATGCCATYCAGAGGGACCTGGACAAGCTCGAGAAGTGGGCCTGTGTGAACCTCATGAGGTTCAACAAGGCCAAGTGCAAGGTCCTGCACCTGGGTCGGGGAAACCCCCAGTATCAATACAGGCTGGGGGATGAAGGGATTGAGAGTAGCCCTGCCGAGAAAGACTTGGGGGTACTGRTGGATGAAAAGCTGGACATGAGCTGGCAATGTGCACTCACAGCCCAGAAGGCCAACCGTATCCTGGGCTGCATCAAAAGAAGCATGGCCAGCAGGTTGAGGGAGGTGATTCTGCCCCTCTACTCTGCTCTGGTGAGACCCCACCTGGAGTACTGCATCCAGCTCTGGAGCCCTCAGCACAAGAAAGACATGGACCTGTTGGAGCGGGTCCAGAGGAGGGCCATGAAARTGAWCAGRGGGATGGAACACCTCTCCTATGAAGAAAGGCTGAGAGAGTTGGGGTTGTTCAGCCTGGAGAAGAGAAGGCTTCAGGGAGACCTTTTTGCAGCCTTTCAGTACTTAAAGGGAGCTTATAAGAAAGATGGGGACAAACTTTTTAGCAGGGCCTGTTGCGACAGGACAAGGGGTAATGGTTTTAAACTAAAAGAGGGTAGATTTAGACTAGATATAAGGAAGAAATTTTTTACGATGAGGGTGGTGAAACACTGGAACAGGTTGCCCAGAGAGGTGGCAGATGCCCCATCCCTGGAAACATTCCAGGTCAGGTTGGACGGAGCTCTGAGCAACCTGATCTAGTTGAAGATGTCCCTGCTCATTGCAGGGGGGTTGGACTAGATGATCTTTAAAAGGTCCCTTCCAATCCAAACTGTTCTATGATTCTATGATTCTTGGGCAAATACTCGCTGAGGAGAGAGTGAGCAAGTCCCTGTAGTTTCAAACTTTAATATATGAAACACATCTTGTTTCCCAGAAGGCATACCCTTGAGAGGTTTGCAGCAAGGAAGAGAAAGAACAGAAGCAGGAGAACCGGTAAGTACAGCACATATGGCTAAAGAGAACATTAAGCACGAGATTGACAGGAGGAGATTTGAGAAAGCAGACAGCATAACTGGTCCTGGTAGCATGGACCAGATGGGGAACAGCTCTCCTACTCCCAGGACCAGAGGAATATAGAAGAGTAGATGGACATGACACTACCTGCAGTAAACAAGGAAGGTAAAAGCCCCCTGGCTAAACTCACAGTCACCATGAATGTCTCACTGTCTCCAGCCAGGAGTGGCTAGGTTGCATACACAGGCTGCTGCAGTCTCAATTAAGGCTCTGGGACTTTTATTTCAAGCAGTCAAGATTCAGAGGTCCTTACTGTTGTTGATGTACCCAAAGATTTGGCTGTACCACTGTATTGCTCAGCTCCTCCCTCTCCCTTTCTAAGTACATAAACAATTTACATACTTGAAGGAGCTTTTATCAAAGGATTTCAAAGCACTTTATAAAAATCATGATAAAACACACATCTCTGCTGCAACAAAAGACAGAGTTACTCAACTTCCTGAGCAAGTGAGTGGTGGTACAGCAAGCTCAATTTAGATCTGAAATAAGCAGGTGGTTCTGCACTGACACGAGTAGCTTTGCAGCTATTTCCATGAGAGCAAAATTCAACCTGGAGCACGTAAACAGTGACTGCAGGGCTGAGAACACAAAACTTCCTCTCGGCTTCCTACCAGTTGCAGTATAGGTGCTCTGCTTTAACTCCTCCTTTCCTCTAGCACCTGGATGGTCTTTGCTCAGCACAGTCCTGCATGCAAACAGGCTACAAGCAGAACAAACCAGCAATGCCCATCGTGCGTGAGCACCCTGAACAGGTTGGGCAGCCAGCTCACTTTCAGCCAGCAACTTGCCTTAACGAATAGTGTGAAGAACTCACCTCGTGATACTGCTCTGAGGCAGCCAGCATGGAGCAGTTCAGATGTCGAAGCAACTATGGAGCATCAAGTGCTTCATAAAGCACATTAGATCCTTGCAATGTGACATGATTATGTTCATGCCACTGCTGATAACCAAAGCAATCATTCCTCAGTAAGGCTGCACTGGAGCCAGCAGAAAAAGTGATGGACACAGCACTGGGCTACCCTGAACAGATGCTGCAGGAATCTGAAGACTGAGTTGATTTGCTGTAGAATTTGGTACTGGCTAATGAGGTGCACTATCAGGCACAGCAAGCTGGCAGGGCTAATCGGCTGCAATTAGGCGCCATATTTTTCTGTGTATGAACAAATTTTGCATACAAGCAAGGATGTCAGGAAGGTCAGGAGAACCCATTTTGGCCTCATTCAAAGTCTGCAGATAAATAAAAACCAGTAGATTCGGGTGACAGTGATTCCCTCTTCAAAATGGGTGTCACTATTTAAACAGATGATGGGTTATCTTGGCTTCAAGTTTTAGCAGGATCCCTTTCCTTAGGCACAACTTTCTTTTACAGGAGGAATTCATTTATCCATATTGGCCCTGAAGAAAGATTCAGACCACCCTGAGTACATATAACCAGAATACAGAATATCTTCCACTGTCTTCCTCCTTTTCTTTTACTATGATACTTGTAGGAACTGAAAAAGAAAACTGCGTCTTCAGGAAGGATCAGGATGGGCAGAGTGCACTGGCTGTGCAAACCAGGGCTGGAGAAAAAAAATCCACCTCTAGGTAGACAGGTCATGGGAAACACTGGAGCTAGTTTTGAGAGTATGAGAAAATGCAGTGCCTAGACTGGCCAACTTAGGACACCTTTTTGCATTCCACTGTGCTGTGTTCTCTGCTACCTTACAAGAAGGGACCAGAGAAAAGAGAGGACAGCGGAAGTGACAACAAATGAGGCACTCAGCAAAATGGACCAAAGACTCTTGCTTTAAAAATGGAAAGAATTCAGATAATGGATGGTAATGTGTAATTTATCTCATACTTGATCATAGGCCTAGATATGGGATGACAAGACCTTCTGAATGCTTAGATGGAAATCTGAAAAGAAAAATATTCTTTTATATTGCCTAACTTTATTGTTACATAATATGCAGTCCTGTGGGAGCAAACCAGATGATTTTGTCCACATCAGCATTGGAGCATGTAGGACCCCAGCCTTCAAATGAAGCCACCTACAGTGTGTGTCAGCCTACCCAGACCTTCATAGATGGTGGGGTTTTCTGGGTGTGGTTAGCTTGTGCTAGTAGAGTTTTGTGCAAAGTTGAACTTTCTGTCTTTGCATTTTAATAACGCATATTCTGCCTCGTGTTCACACAATCTATATCTTTCTTATGCAATTATCAGGAATGTAACTCACTGCTCTACATTACACAGTGTAAAATGCACTGATATGGTATAACAACAGCTTTCTTAAGAGCCCAACAGCCAGCTGGAGGATTTTATCTCTGGGTCAGGTATACTGGAGATGGCTATCAAGCTAACTTACAGGACCCATAGTGCAGCAGGCCTGCAGGGAAGAGCTAAATAGAGGCAGTGGGTCCAGACTCTGGGAAGCCCTAGAATTGATATTGCGACTTGACATTTTCCTAGAGCTATGCTATACTAGGGGACTCTGCTGCCCCTTCAGCAGCCCAGAATCAGGAAGATGTCAAGTTAATTTAAGCCCACAATTGCCGCCTCCTTTCCCCAGGCTGTGAATTCTCTACTATAGCCTGAAGAGGTACAGAAGAGAATGTCATCCATTTATATACAGGTTACCAATGACATTAGCCATCTATTATCTATACAGAACCTAAAAGTCTGTTAGGTCATTTATAGGACTTAAATAGACAGGTCCTCCCTGCAGGACCTGTGGTTTGTGTTGTGTAGCAAAAATCAGCCTACAGTTGCACTGGAATTCTGGCTCTTCTTGGGCTGTGATATTAAAGAAATGACAACGTTGTAAGTTTATTGCGTCTCCTCTTTTGGGATATACTTTATAACCATATTTACTGAATGCCAGTCCTGAAAAATTCTATTCACCTCAGGCAACTCATTTTTGATAGCTGAGTAAAATATCATTAATGCTTTTTTCATTACCATCAATCCTTGTGGTAATAGGAACTCAGGCAGAACTTGCGCCTAGCCTAGCCTAGCCAGTTCTCAAAACTGCTTTGCAGTAGACTTCTGTTAGAGACAGACATCTATCCTCAATAACAAAGAAAAAAAAGAAGGTGCCAGTAAGTTTTAACTGAAATTTGTTCAAAACCTTCAGTGGAATGTTCTGCTTCGAAATCCATGATACTATCATTGGTTTCAATAGGGAATATTGCACAAAAAAACACCACTAGACAGTCATTGATTCAAAGATAGTTCTTACAAACTGATGCACGTAATGGCTTGATGTTACCATTCAGATACAGTGAACTAAACTTCGATTGAAAACTTCTTTCCCCAGCAAGAACAAAAAGAAAAAATGATTGGTAAAAATCTGATTAAGTAGCATTGAACCGTATCTGATCATCTCCCTTTGAAAATAACTCCACAGAGGGATTTAAGCGTTAGAACACCCAGTATCACAGAGCCTGACATTTAGGTGGCTGGCTTCCAAAATCAATTCTTCAGTGGTGAGCCAGGCTTACAGGCTCAACTTACCACGCCTAGATTCAAAAAAGTCAAGATGCTGAGCAGAGCTTGATGCAAGATGTCCCATAAGAAATGCTGACATATGACTGTGCCTCCTATACCAGGTGAAGAGTGGGAAGAACTCATTCTGATTCTAGAATTCAACGGATGGCATATGGGATACGTATGCCCCTTGGCCTGGGGAGGTCAAAACACTTGATTTTCAGCTACTTACAGAGCTCTCCCAACCTGTAACCATTTAGGTTAAAGATTTGTCTGCCTCAGATGGTTGCCTCTCTTTCTTCTCTTCCCTCTTTCACCAAAAAGTCGCATCTTCCAGGCAACAAATCTGAGACTGGAAAGGTTGACAATCACAGGATCAAGGAGAAATAAAACCCAAGCAGATGTGGCCAAATTTCTGAATATAATATTTCATATATGCCTAGCACATATCTGCAGCTTGGATAAGTTTCAAATGCAAAGATACATCACAACAATCAGAGACGGTTCCCTTACCTGTATGTGTTGGTTGCTGGTACTCTCCAGATCTGAATGCCTTGGAGAATCCCTTCGGCTCCTACAATCACACTGAGGTTGGAGTTCCTGTAGGCATCGTTGCATTGGCTCTGTGTGGGGCCATAGGGTCCACTGGCACCACACGTTGTGAATAACCAGTGATCTGAAATGAGGACATATACAAAGCATGATCTGAACATCCAAAGATCAAGTAGCTGTTACTCTCTTTACTCACTCTCTCGTCGGACCAAGAGAAGAACCGGGCCCCTGAGGTTTTAGCCAGAACAAATACTCACAGAATTCTTTTAAAAGACTCATAGCACTGTGTATCTCAGTATTTAACAGCTTTTCATCTACATCTCCTGAAAGCTATCACAACTATAAACATAGCTTTACTTTTTCTGAGGCTCAAAAAGGCAAAGATCAGAGAGTAGAGTAAAATGCAACACAGACCACCCAGTTTTGAGCTCTGCTCTCTGGGCTGTTAAAGTGCCCGCTCATAACCTCAAGACTGGTGCACTTTAGCCCTTTCAGTTTCTACAGACATTTGATTATTGAATTTATTTTATATGGGAAAGTAGCTGTTAATTAGATAAAAACCCGTAAATACAACATCATCTCAGTGATTAAAACATAACAATAAACTAATTGTATTTTGAATAATTATTTGCTCGCAAGAGATACAAGTTAAGCTTCAGAAAGCAAAACACCTAACTGAGGCCTGTAAAACAAGCATTCAGCTCTGCATGTTCTGGGCCAGATCTTCGGGTGTAAATCAATGCATCCCTATTACAGCCGTTTTCATCAACTGGAAGTACTAGCCCTGTACAAATAGATTTCTAGATCAAGGCTTTGCTAATTTGTGCCTCAAAAATCTAACTTTTTAATTTGAATACATGATGCTGAAAATGCTGTCCTTTTCCTTAAAGATTCTTAAAGGATATCCTTAAAGGGCCAGCACAGTTGCAAGACCATAATGCTCTTGTAAAACCACCCTAACATATTTGCTAGTATATCAGGAAATACTTCATATGTAATCAAAACTGAGATCTAGATGGTAAATAAGTGGACTAAGCATTTTTTGTGCACATTACATGATTTATCATTCATACTTATTAACAAGATAATATACAAAATCTAATAAACTCCGTTAGTTAATTCTACTGACATTAGACAAAAGACTTGAAATACATCTAAAGAACATTATTTCTACAAATTATGTTGGGCCAGCCAGCCCTCGTTATGGCTTTCTCAAAGGGCACCATTTTTCCCCCCAGCTTCCATTAGTGCAATACAACACATGCAGACTCTTTCAGCGATGGTACTAATTAGCTCAGATAAAGCATTAACTTGATCTTCTTCTTGGAATTTGGAGCTGTTGTCTCAGCAGATCTGGTCTAGAAATGATGGTCTGCATGTGTCTGGATGAGAGAGGCCAGCAGTTCTACCCTTACTGTTACTGGAGGGGTTCACCCACCAGAAATACAAGGCAACACCTTAGTTTAGCCAGGCACAAGGTCTGAGTTACCTTTTCACAAACTAATCCTGAAGTTGAGCTAAATTCCTTCTTACAAAAAAGTTCAATGCATGAAACGGATCAAATAATTTGGCAGGACTTTAAGAAATAAAGTGGCTGGTATTTCTGAAAAACCTTTGTAATGCAGTCTTGGCTATTCCAAGAAGCAATGCAAAACTACTACTTTAGGAAAGCTTCCCAATCTAAGTACTGCTGAGAGAATAATCTCTTCCTTCATACTGCAAAATCTATGCCACCCCTCCTCAAAACTCCCCTGCAAGGGTCCTCTAGAGTTTTTGCTACTGTTACTTGTTTTATGTGGATACTTACATAGTTATTTTACTTATTTGTCCAATCCTTCTGCAATGGGTGGCAGTATAAAGTCTTAAAATTAGTAGATAGCAAATGGAAGAATTCCCTTCTCCTCCTCTGCCTCCAGTGTACCCCCAAAAAACCCAAGAACAACAGGTATGAGGGGAAAAGCACCTAAGAAAGCAAAGTCTAAAAGTTCCTAAAGCAAAATGCTTCCGTAGCGCAATATTGACAGTCTGGCACCAGAAGATACTTATGTTTATTCTTGAAAAAAAAAAAAACCACCACCAACAACAAAAAACCCCCCAAACAAAAAACCAAAAAAACCCAAAACAAAACAAAACAAAAAAACCAAACCCAAAGCAAAATCTCACACAAAATGGAAGATGAGAGACTCATTCTGTCAGCTATTGCAGTGATTTAACATTGCAATATCCCAGTGGGCTAAGCCACCTGCACTGAAACATATGTTTAGTAAAGCAGGCAGGTAAGTGTCTTCATTTGGAACAATAAGAAGCCATTTGGATGTCTCCAGTGAAACATCAAACATGTTCCCAAAGGAACCTTCAGGGGTGACCTTCAAGGGGACAATAAGCCCAAAACATGAGAGAATCAAAATGGAAAACTAGAATTGACAAAACCTAGGACAGACCACAGCATGTGCATACTGCTGCTATGGTTAAGCTTTACATTTCTGATTTACTCCCTTTAAATAAATCTCATTCCTTAGGTATCTGCTTACCTGGCCTTGGCAAAAGTACCTCTAGACTATCACATATATAACACACAGCACAGCTGGACCTGAAACTGGCAGCTCTTGACTCCCACTGGGTTTCAGGGACACGGGACCAATGAACTACGTCTTACTCCAAAATGCTTTTTAATGGCCCTCTGTTTCCTTAAAAGCCCAGTGCGCTGGTGGAAAAGAAGAAAAATGTCCTCCTGCTGCAAACACTATGCCTTCAGACTTTGAACTGAAGCAACCAGAACAACTTTTGTATTTTCTGCCTCTTGGACAAACTAGAGGGGGCTCACTTCCAGTGCAGAGGCAGTATCAGGGTAAGAGCAATCAGTGCTGGTAATTTAAGATTAGTGAATGTGCATCTAAGCTCTTAGAATCTGGCTTTTAAGAGCATGAGAGTATGGGGAATGAAAAACCACAGATCTGTTATGCCAGGGAGTATGATGTAAGGAACCTGGAGATGACTGAGCACAGGAGGTACTATCTTAGATTTCAAAAGCGGTCCTGTTGTAATCGATACAGTGATATACACAAGATTACATGTAAAGCCTCCCAGGTTCTGCAGCTGCTGCAGTGAGTGCTAGCAGACATATTTACTTGCTTTATTCAGGTAGATAGTAGACAGGAATAGGAGAAGACATGTTTCAGGAGCAGCAGAGCTGGGTAGTGACCTTTGCCCAAAACATTGCCGGAGGAAGTCTGGCCCAAGTGAAGTCCATGGGGAGACTGCACCTGATTTGAACCAGCAAGGATTTCAGTAAAATCTACAGCCAGGCGTTGCGCGATCTCCTCATTTGTCACTGCTGCGCTGACTTGCAAACAGTCCTCCTCCTGTTTATATGCACTTTCATATGTGATACTGAAAGCCAGTCCAACATGTAACAGCTTTGTCACTGAATTAAATGGGACAGAATATGGCATGGGAAGAAGTCACACCTCATTTCAACATAATTAGGACAGATGGGTCTTAGTTACAATTTTGGATACAGACTAGAAACCTCGCACTTGCCTCCCTCTGCTCTCTTAAACGTTTCACAAAGCCAACCATCAATCTGCAGATGTAACAGTAGCCCAAGATCTTAAACCACTAACCCAGTAACAAAACAGAGTACTGCCCATCTTAGATAACCCACTACTACTTTTTTTAAGTAAGAATAACCATTCACTCCCTGTAAAGTATTGATTTTCTCCTGATTCTAGAAATGACTGCAGCATGTCTCATGAGCTCAGAGAGAGCATTTCTACAGGTTGCTGCATGCCACAGCAGTTTACAGTAATTCAATTTGAAGCATTATTTTCATCTCCAAAGACTAAAGCAGCAGCACTGAATCGAAAATCCTTAAGCAGCTAGGCGAGAAGCATAGATTTTTCCCATCAGTGCACAACTGTGGTCTGTCGCATACTGCACGGCATACGTCTCCTTCCTTCTGCAGTGTGCGACAGGCTAACATTGCCAGCGCCTCACACTCACATGATGGAGAAAAAAAGCAGGACTCTCCAGTCTAAATCTTCCCAAACAACTAGCAGATTTTGGAAGTTTGCCCAACTTCACACAAGTTACAGATGCCTGGTTTCCAGAAACAGCTGAGCATTCCCATGATGAAAACTAACAGGTAGTTAAATGTAGGGTCCCTATATATTCTGTCATTGGCAGTTGCAAGATGCTAACTGGGTTTAAAAACTGGAAATTCCTGTTTAAGGTGGGGGGAAGAAGAAAAGAAGTGAAGATTACACTGAGATTCAGAATTGGGGTACTACATTTCAATGAATAATTTATACATCAGTTCCTTTGATGGAATCCCCACTTTCACGAGAAACGTAGCAGAGGAAACATTTGGTCTTCTGCCTGTTCACCCACACGCTTGCCCTCCTCAAGCTCCCTGGCAATCTCCCCAACACATTGCTAAGGTCCCAGCAACAACATTTTGCAAGAAATGCCATTTTGGCTCTATTAAAACAGATTTTAAAAAATTCCTTCTTCCCAACTTTTCTTTCTAAATTAGATTTACTGATATATTTACACACACAGTCACTCATGCTTATTTTCTTTTGGACAGCAGAAATTCTAGTTTTCACACAGCTTAACTAGATACATAAAATGCACAGCAATCAAGGCACTGGATTTCAGCCACAGCAAAGGGGAGCGATGTCCTGCTCTTGGAAAACAAAAAGAACAAAACCCCACAAGACTTAAAATGACTAATTCATTTGAAGCTCTGATACTATTTGCAGGCACTGCTGCAAATAACAACCAGCAACAATGAAGAGAAAACAGTGGAGCAAAGCCTAAAGCACATTTGTACTTCTAACATAGAAAGCAACTTCACTGGCACATATAGCACATAAACTCCGTATCACAAAACAGACAGGCATTTTAGCTATACCTCAAGGGCCTAAATGTATTAACTGGCATTTGTTAAATTAAGCTGGTTTGAACCGAGGTTCAACTCGTTCCAAACCAAAACTTTACTGTGATTTGAGAAAATTACCAACTAAGCACCATGCTACTTGGCTTATTTTGGAACCTAGTGTAATACACTAGTGAAACGCATCAGTGCTTTAAAACAATGTGTAGGCAGTTCGTGGAACTTGCTGCCACAACCTCTATTCAGGCCAAGAGGCTATCCCTACTTCCAATAGAGTAAAAAAACCATTAATAAGGGCTATAAGGTCTCATGCTTCAGGGGCATAAGAACCCCAGTGACTAAACTTCTGGAGGCAATTAATTCTGTTAGTTGTCCCTCAGCGAGTTCATTTTACTTCTTCCTCTATGGCAGATGTCATCAAACTTGATGCCATGAACAAGCAGAAAGCTTGCTTCATCTATTTGTAAAAACATTCACAAGCTCCCTTACAATACTTGGCCAATACGGGAAATCAGAGGCTTACAGGAAATTACCCATCTTAATCTTCACTAACATTTGGCTGCCATTGGCACCATGGTATGTGTGGAGGGATATACCTTTTACTTGGTGCATGAGCAATCTCAGTTATGCATTACCAGTAATTCCAGGGTTGGTCTGTGCTGAAAGTCTGTAGGCAAAATATACTACAAGCATATATAAAAAACATGTTCAGTGATGTAAGGAAGGAAAAACCTTTCAATTTTGCTTTGGGTTCTGTTGTTTAACTGTCCTGGTTCTGGCTGGGACAGAGTTAACTTTCTTCCCAGTAGCTGGCGGGGGGTGCTGTGTTTTGGGTTTGGTATGAGAGGAACGTTGATGGCCCATTGATGTTTTGGTTCGCAACACAGGATGGCCTGGGCATCGGTCGGCAGGTGGTGAGCAGCTGCATTGTGCATCACTTGCTTTGTATATTCTATTATTGCTGTTGTTATCATTGTTATTATTACTGTTCTACTTTGTTTTATTTCAATTATTAAACTGTTTTTATCTCAACCCGCAAGTTTTCCTACTTGTGGCCTCCTGATTCTCTCCCCCATCCTACTGGAGGCAGGGGGGTGAGCGAGCGGCTGCGTGGTGTTTTGTTGCTGGCTAGGGTTAAACCACGACATTAACAGTGTCCTGTGAGCAGTAATTTGAGTTTATTACCTTTTCTGGGACTAAGTTTGCCAGAGATTAATGAGGCGGGGTGGGGGTTTGAAAGATGATGGTAAATGGCAGAAATAGGTTGGGCTCACAATCACAGTCCCTGAATTGTTAAATGTGTCTACACAATGATATTAATGGGATATAAAATGATCATAGAAATTAGTGAGTCTTGCCAGCAATACCAGAACCAGTTACACAGTTTTGGCTAGACTAAGAGGAGGCTGGCTTTTCAACTATTTATGGAGTTACTATTTCTACCTCTGTCTTTCCATTTTCTAAATGAGGGCAGCAATGGAAGACTTGGACATGTTTTTCAGTTCAACAAGAGCAGCACCTGCAGTGATGACAAATGTATGCCAGATTGATCCTGAGTATCATTTCAAAGAAATACTCAAAGCTTGATTCATGCTTTAGATTTCTCTTAAGTGTCCACATAAAGGGAACACTATCAGGGCATCCTTGTAGGAAATTATCTGTGGTCAGTATAACAGGTCAAGGGCATTGCTGACTCTGAACAGCAATGAGAATGGCTTGTTTCTTGCTACCTTCTGGAACCAGAAACTAACAAAGCAGCATGAAGAAAACTAATTTCTCTTCTCTTTTATGTTTCACTTAAAGAGATAGCGGGAGGCTTCCATAAAGGGTGTTAAGTGAGACATGCTACTAACTTCTTGGAATTTGTTTGTTCACAATTGCAAAGGATAGTAGAAATGCATGTTGGATAACAAAGACCAAGTTGGGTGGAGGTGGCAAAATTATTTCAAAACCTTTATAGCAGTTTCTGCACAATTTAAACTGCTATTCTTAAGCGTGGGCAGCTTTAAAATCTAGGTCTAAAATGTGTGAATTGCCCTGTTTATTTCAATTGTATGATTAACTCTGGAGAGCATTTATGCCAATTCAACTTTGCTATGTTGGGATCTGGTTGTATGCTGATTTTCAGTATTGCACCTTTGCTATTTTCAATCCTACAGAGAAAGCGAGTGTAAACACTGCAATGAAGAAATTCATGCCTACATAATCTGAGATCCCACCATCGGTCTCTGAACATTTTCTATCACTGTTCAGGATGCTACTTTTGTTGGGGGGAGGGCACTGAGCTGTTATTCACTGTGTTAATTGATGCTTAATACAAAAATACAATTCTGCAGATAGCTTTATTGCATTATGCCAACAGTTCAGTCAGTATAATTGCACACAAAGAGCAACCAAATGTAATTTTCTATTACTTAATACTCGCTCCGCTGTTCCTTTCAGCTCCTTCATCTGATTAACTAATGTGACTCAGAGTTCTTACGAGAAACAGCCATGTAAGTACTTGTAAGAGGACTCTCCCTGATGCAAAAGACAAAATCTGTGCAACCACTAAGTGTTGTGAGGAAGAGACCGGAGCTGAAGGAAAACAGTAATCCAGTCTAGATGAGAAAATGATTTGATGACAGTTTCCATGCAAGAAACCATGGTCACACAATGGCTGGTGGATATGCAGATCAGATGGGACAAAACAATGCAAGATTTGAAGGGAAAAAATGTTAATCTTCTTGTACGTTTCACAAAACACCATTTTTGTACTGTGTGCCCTGACACGAGTAAGTTGTCAGTGGGACAGATGAGAAGCTGAAACATCAAAAGAGAGGCTATCCTCATGGTATTTACAGCCTATTCAGAAGCACCAGAAATCTTTAATTAAAGCTTGATTGCTCTGTGTCTTGTTATCTCCTTTCGCCTACTGAGAATCCTATTTTGTCTCCTCCAGTTTCCATGATAGTAATTTGTTTACCCAGAGTTCCTCATTATTGCTCACTGTATCTTTATATGCCTGAATTTCCCATATTCTGGCCTTGTCTATAAAAGGAAATTGCATTGGTTTGATACAAATTGGCTTTTTAATTGGTAGTTAAACTCCCTGTAGAGAAATGCTATGGTTTGCGCAGCTTTCAGTTTTACTTAAACTAATACCTAATCGATTTAAAAATGAAGCCAAAGTAAGCTTGGTTTACATCAAAATAAACAGTGCACAGATTTAACCACTTCAATCAAAAATCCTAGTTCCACTGAAGTTGTTTCAATCTTCTGGTATATACAGGTTTTCTTACAACTTTTTTGCAGGCTTCTTTTAGAATCAAGTTTCACCTGCAACCTTTCAGCAAGAAGCTGGCATGTCAGCAAATAACGTCATTAATGAATTGAAAAGGAAAGCATTTGCATTGCTTGGTGATCATCTGTCTAATGGCCACCTTGCACTGCAAGTAACTGTGTGACTTGAAACCTACAGGAATTTTTCTGTGTTGGTCCTGGTCAACAAGAAACTTGAGAGAGCACCACCACCACATTAGCTGCAGCAATTTTGGGTCTTATTCTCTACACAGCGCATTCATCATCCCATGTGTGACACATGACAGTGGTTAACAGATTTCTGGAAGCTTTAGGATCTTTCACAGTGTGGCTGTGTTATGTGTTTTGAACCTTCAGTGTACATATCCTGGAGGCGTGCCAAGCCACGATAAGCAATGGCAAGGCTGAAGAAGTAATTCACTGGGTACAGGGCCTGAGAACAGAGAGGACAGGGAGGTTGGTGGTGATGACGATTTCCAAGCACAGGCAAAAGCAGCAGGTGCACTAAGAGGTTGTTCTCAGTTACAAAGGAGCAAATCAAGGCCCATACCCTTGAAAGCAATGGAGCTTCTTTGGATTTACTGTCATGTAAACAAAGTGGTACCTGTCTTTCAGATTGTACTTCCTGCTGTGTAGGCTGAGCTGGCTTGGGGACTTGGGGAGGGCATTTTATTATCCTGTTGTCTCCTCAGCTATAGGAACACAGTTCTTCGTTTTAATATGATTTCTTAAGAAGGAAATATTATAGCCTGTGATCCATCACGCAAGCCAAAGATCACATTAGCTGTAATTACTTTTGGCTGAGCTCATACTGGTCAATGCAGTCTTTGGGACTTCAGGGTGGCACTGATGCTGTTGGTTCACTCGCACAACAGTAAATATGTGGCCATCAAAGTAAAGGCCTTGACAGACTCAGCCTGAGGTTTCTTAAATGCATTACAGGATGCAGAAAGAAACAAGATTAAAGCTGGGTAAAATGCATAGCCCAGGGACCAAACAAGCATCTGCAGTGTTTACTGAGAGCAGGGACTCAGCAACACAAAGGAAAAAGGTGATTCGGTGCTGTGGAGACCCTCAGAAATGCAATGACTTCCCATTGCAAGAAGCTGCAGCTTAGCCTCTCTGATTTCTGCCCTGTCTATACCGAGGGCACAAAGGGGAGAAAATTGCCATAGGAGTGATTTCAAACCTCAAGGGCTGGAGACAATTTTAGACAGAACATGAATAGGACCGAGGATCAAGCCCAGAAATTAGGCAAGCTGGCTTAGATACCACAGGAATTGCCTTGAATTTTCACCCCAAGGCTCGAAGTACCTCGGTGACGTTCTCTTCTACCCCCATGCAATCTGACTCCCATTATTTCTACTATCCAAGCATTTCTTTAAATTGCATTCCTCAGATAGGACAGGGAGCAGAAGAGCTAGAAGATGTTCCATCATTTCAGGTCTAGTGAGAAGTAGGAAGTAATAAAATTCTCGAAGAAACCTACAGCCACAAGATTTCTAGCCTAACACCCACACACCCACTTTACATTAACTTTGCATCCAAACTTCAGGCCATTCTCCAATCTGAACCTGATATCTAATGGCTTTTGCGTTACTAAAACAGTAGGTACCTTGGAAGGAAATGTACAGCTGCCTTAGGGAACTACATCACCACCTGAGCATTGACGTTGCTATGGAAAGTCAGCCAGAAGTGGATCCTACCACAATATCACTGACCTAAGAGCAATACTGAAAGCACTTAGAAGTAAAAGGTGGCTCCACTTACAGGCAGGAAACGGAGATACAGATATTGAAGGGAACACTTCAAAGGATCTGCAAAGAGGAGGTAAAGGTCTTTTTATAGCTTTGTGACCAGCCCAAGCTTACACACGTTATCTGTAACAGAGCTAGACACAACCTTTATAGCTAAAGCACAGGTCCGCCCAGCCCAGTATCCTCTCATATGGGCTCATTCCCTCTGTTTCATTCTCCTGAGACTCCTGTCAGTGCTCCTGCACTTTTCTTTCTGTATGATGTTCAGTACATAAAATATGAATAAACTCCACTTGATGGCAACTCTTGGCCTACGCTGCAGACCGTATCATCAGCCTCCACTGCCAGAGCTCGCTTCACAAGAGAGTTCAGGTACCAGCAGCTGCCCTGCTGTGGCAGCACGGAGGGGGCTAATACATCCAGCTTTTCAGGCAGGCTCTGAAGACCGTGTGGCACTTTTGACCACACTGACCAGACTGCTGCTGGTATCAGAGCTAACACCACTAGTTCATGTATTTCAACAGTACACTGCAGGTAGCAAAGTGAAACATAACCTAGAATAGAACAGACTCAAAGAAGTCTTTCTAAGATGGAGGAGTGCGAGAGAAGAAGACAGCAGGAACAAATCCCTAGGCTTACTGACAGTAAATGAGGCATGTACCAACCACGCCCCTGTTCTCTACCTTAAGAGGGGTGGTATTTCAAATTGGCAGGTAACTAGCTAGCCCTAAATGAGGAGAAACAGCTGCACACAGTGCTGAGGGCGGCAGTTATTGCAAATGCTCATCTCTCCTGTAGTCACCCCTCATTTCCATGGTCAGCCCTGCTCCCCCAGGTAGGCTGGAGGTTGTGGCCATCTGAATCAAATCAGGAAGAGAAGCTGGCAAGGAGGAGGGAGGGAAGCAGACAAATAGAAATGCACGTGTAGAGCCCAAAACAGAGATTGTGAATGTGTGGGCAAGCCTGGGAGAGGAAAGAGACAAACATTTGGGACACAGTGATGTGAGGGGGAGGGAATGGAAATCTTGCATCTGTTTGGCCCATGCCACTACAGTTAAGCTGGAAAGGGGAGCTGGGGGACAGGGGAGAACGAAATAACATTGACCATAGAAGACTGACATTTCTAACTAACTAAAAAATCATGTTTTTAACACAATGTCCAATGCTGTACTCTTTCAAATGGGCAATGAAAATATTACTGAAAAAGTGAAGCTATGTTATTTCAAACCAAGCCTATATTAACTAGAGACGAGTGTTCAGGTTACCACATGCTGGACTCAGTCAATTTGGACACTTTGCTTTGAATCCTGCCTATTTTTAAATGACCACGACACCAAAAAAACCTGTCTTACAGTTTAAAAGCACTTTTTACTTCAAGAAGAGGCTCCCTCTGGTTCTTTCTCTCACCAGCTTGCAATCGAAATCCAAGTTACAGTTAACAGCTAAAGGTAATTGCTTTCTAGAGCTTGTTTTGTTTTGTTTTGTTTGTAAGAGACTTGAGAAAAGCTCTGAACAAAGGCTTTGGTAAAAAAAAAAAAAAAAAGGAACCATATTGCATTTAGCCACATCTAACTGAAATCTGTACTAGTTGGAAATCTCTGCTGTCTGAAAATGCTTCTCAGACCAGACAATTACCTGCTGGACCAGAAATGGGGGCAGTGTTGAGCTGGAGATTTCCCAGAAGCTTTTGTTCCCATCGAAACTTCTTCTGGCCACCTCTACTGGTGAGCAAATTGCTTGAGTCTGGAGTGGTACCTCGAGGTGTCTTCTCTCCACTGACTAGAAAACAAGAAGTCACAGACTGGTTTATCACTGAGGGTGGCTGAGTCAGTATGTAATCCAAAATTGAAGCTAAATTAAGGGCTGGAGGCTTCTCTGCTGAGAATAAGAGCCTGCAGTCACAGGATATAACACTATTAAAAGGAAAGGGCAGATTGACTTTCCATTGCTGTTATGGGAACTGACAAAAGAAAAATAAACAGGAATGAGCGGTGGGCAAACCAGCAAGTGAATGAAGATACAAAGCAGAAATACAGAATACAATCTTTAGCAACTGTTAGAAAGTTTCTCTTTTAGCCAGTAAAAGTATGTGCAATCTTTTTTAATTACAGCATAATTTTAAGATCTCTTTAGAATCTGAGGTACATTGTACTTATGCACAGAAACCAAGGGGTATCACTGCATAAATGGAAAGACTCACAGTCCCAGCCAATGCAAATGAACATAACACAAAAGCAGATGAAACATTCTGACTGCTGTTGGATGAGGAAGTGGCTTAGAGTTTTTCAGTCTGAACAGGCTACAGAGGCTGTAGCTTCAAGCCTAGGAGATGAAAGAACACACTTAAGTTCTACTGCTCAACCCAAGGTAGAAGTTTCATGTGTTCAGAGCAGCAATCCTCCAATCCTCATGTAAGTTGTTGGTCTGAGGTATAGAGTGACAGATCATTGAACACATTTAAAAATTAAGCAATTCACTATGCATGAGATTGTGAAAGATGAGCCAGACACAAATGTTCAATAAAAATCTAAATGCGGTGTAATCTGGCAGCAGAGGTATAGACTGGGCATATTCTAGAGGCCAGTCAATCACAAAGTCTGGATCAGAATCCAAATTTTTCCCAAGAGTAGGAGAGAGTGAAGATCCTAGTTTCTGACTCAGACTTAAATGCATGTCAGTCCAAATAAAATAACCTTGTTCTAATTTAACTGGAGTATTGTGCCCAATGTTATTGCAAAGTTACTGTCAATCACAGGATGCCTGTCTTTCCCTAGCCAGAGTCCAACTGTCATTCATTTTGATAACTGTCACACAGCAAACCAGGTCATGTGGAACTCTATAATCACAGATTGGCTTCTGCATCAGCCTGGGTGGATAGGTGATGCTACTGTCTCAGCTGGAAGCTGACCCTCCCACATCATAATGCCTTACTACCCATTTACTGCCAAACTCGGAACACATTCACTGATCGGCTCCACTAATAAGGTACGCATCTGAACGGTCTCCTCCATCTAAGCACAGTTATTTCTGAAACATACCTTTACATTTCAAGAGTCTTTTGAAGATAACAACACCCAATCCCTTCCCCACAGTTTCAACCCCTTTCCAAATTTCAATTACATGGCAAATAAAAGACAAGTCACTTGCAGATAAAAGGAAAACTTACTTGTTAAATAACAGTCCAGACTAAGGGAGACATTGTCAAAAGCAATAATGGCATCAGATCCTTCTTCCCATGAAGCGATGATCTGAAACCAAAACCTGCACAGATTGGAAGAACAGGGATTAAATTATGTTAAAGAGATGAAACTCAGAGCTCTTTGCAATTAAAGCAGTTTTAGAATGGGGGAATAAAGCTTTTCTTTTCACATATAAAAATACTAAATTGACAGAGAAAGTATCCTCACCCCTAACAAGCAAAGATGATCTGTGGAGGGGAGCTGTACATGAATATAGGTAGAAGAAAAAAGAATACAGCCCCTCTTCCCTCCAGACGCATACAAACTGAAGCAGGTGCAAGTATGTGTGTGTGTGGGTGTCAGGACAGAAAATAAAGTCCCCTGGTTTCTGGCACAAGAAAAATCAGACACCTAAGTGATTTCATTCTCACAAGTGATTTACACCCTAAAGTGTTAAGAAAAATAAGTAGGCTGGGGCTCCTGAAGTCATTTGGAGTTTCTAAAAGGAACTGGCAATCAAAGGCTGAAACCTATTTAGAAAGTATTTGGTGTTGATCCACCCTCTAGGAGGCAAAGGATATCTAACAGTCCTGGCAGTCACAAAAGAGAGGAACTGACACCGGGTAGTCCATAGGAAGAGCAGAACTCATTAGCTCCTTGTAGAAGCTGAGCAGATTTGCCTTAAATCACTTCCACGCTCTCAGCTGGCTTTTGCCAGGAAGTTCTGCCACTCTTACACTACCAGAAGAAAGATCACTGTAAATTCACCCTCAGTGATATTACAGATCAACAGGAAGAGCAAAACCAACCCACAATCAAATACTTCCAATCTTATAGTATATTGACCACGTGTTAATTTAGTGCACTCATGGATTTAGATTTTCTCTTAGCTTAGCAAGTTCATGTTCTCCCGATGCATATCTGCCACATAAAATCATAATACTCTGCTTAGGAAGGAGAACAATTTCTAAAAGCAGCCGACCATGGCCCAGAAGTGAGATACAATGCTGAGAGGTTGCATCAAGACCATAAAAACATGAAACTATCATATGCTGTAGAACAAGCTGCAAGAGAATATGAAATATTATTTAAACCTCATTCGCTGTTGTATCTTGATGTTTTACACCAGCAGAAGTTAAGCCATTCATGGGTCTCTTTAATGTAGATCTATGGCTGATGGTTCCTGCTCTATTTAGATATAAGCGTTTAGCCAGAATGTGAATCCTTGCAGGTGTTCCAGTTTAGACAAGAAACTGATGACAGAACAAGGTATTTTTGAGGAGCAGTCCTCTTTATTTAGAAAGGCTGTAGAAATCCTGTCCCTTCACTGCAGCAAGAATCTAAACACCAGCAGAATTTTTTTCTTCTCATAAACTCTAGTCCTTTATGCATAGTACTGGGTCTAAAATATTTTCTCTCAGCTTTTTGTCTGCTATCAGTATTCTTACGTTAGTCTTGTTGTCTCCTACTGTTTTTAAAATCTACCTCTCCTTTACCAACAAACCAACATCACAAAACAAAATTCAAGTGAAGCTTCTCTGCTCATATGTACATTTGCTTTGGGACAGCATGTTCCTGTGTTTGAATGAGGTTTTTGACTGTTTCAGCCACCTGACTCCGTCAACAAACAACCAACTTCCATGTTGTTCTCAAATACAGTGCAGCTTTCACCACCAGTGATGACAGTGAGGTTTGGCACAAGCTAAAACAGACCCCAGGGATATATGTGCCTTTTGAGGGTATCTAGATTGAAGTGTCGTCGTCTTCTGCAACGGTGGTGTTCTTGCTAAGCTACAGATGGGGACACAGTCAGAAAAGCTGACCCAACCAAAGCAAAAACTTCAAACAGAAAAAGATCCTGGCAGTCCCTGAAAGGTGCAAAGAGTTTAGAACAGAACACAGTACATTCACAACAGAAAAGACTTGATATAGTTACTATGTTGTTCCTCCTCTATTTCTGGTAAAGTAAAACAATGATGCTTCAATACTGAAATTTCTTGCTCCTTGGAGATATGCATTGGACATATGCACAGGCTTTTCTGAAATGGACTTTTTATGTTCTAAAGACATGAGCAGCTGCTATGAAAGAGCAGGTGATTGACACAAAGAAAGTGGATTTGGTGAAGGAAGGGTATCCCTAACATCAAAGGAAACTTCAAACAGCAAGACATAATTTTCCTTGCTAAATGATCCGTCTTTATCAGCTCAAAAGGTAGCAGCTCCGTCCAAACAAATCTGAAGATCATAGAAGTGTATTTTTTGCCTTCTCAATCCACACAAAGTGCAACTGCAGTCTGACGTTGCCAGAAGTCTCACAGTTCTTAGTTGGTATACCTGAAACCCATTGTGGGTATGTCTAGGAGGAGAACTGGAAGGAACATAAAATCCTTGCATGTTAAACTGGCTTCCAAGTACATTGGCTGTTCTCCCCCTGCCTCCTCCCCCCATTTGCTCCACAGCTGACATCCCACAACACTTCAAATGAAATTACAAGCTCTAGCATAAACATAAGCTGTTCAGTTCAAGACATGCCATGTAAGTCTTAAACAAAAGCTGTTGGACAGACAAAGTGGGGTCTGATCTACTTTTTCCTGTCAGTTACTATGCCAGCAGCAGGGATGACTGAACCATATGTGAAACAGGTCCTGAACCACCACAGGTCACAGTCTGGTATGTTATGGAGAACCAGGACCTACCTTGGGCTGTAAACTACTGGCTGTAGCTCAGCAGAAGCTTCTCCCTCTCTGTTGTGTGCTGCTGAAATCTCCAGGAAGAGGTAAGGTGGAAATGGATTCAGCTACACGTCTTTCAGTTGGCTGTGTCTGAAAATCAATGCCCTGCACACAGTGAACCTTGGTGCTACATTGAAGGGACCACGGGAACTGAGTCTCTGATGCATTTGATCTTCAGCCTGTTTCCTGGGGGTGCACACTAAATGTCACTTGGAGATGTGGACATTTTGATGTGTACTTATGTTTGTAAGGTGTTAAACCGAGACTGGGAAATGAATTACAAAGACAAATAAGCAGTTCTTGGACATGGTCCTCCATGTCAGCTTTTCCCTCCACTTCTGCAGACTTTAGCTCAGGTTGCATAAAAGAAGAGACAGAAACTTCTGCAAAGACTACTACGCACCTTCTTTGTACCTGGCAATTAAATACTTCTGAAAATAGCTTTAGGCAATTTCCTTGGCAGAACCTAAGCTTCATGCCCCAAGGTGTTATCCTTCGATGCACTGGTTCATGTCATGCCTCTTCATACAATGAAGGGTTGTTCTTATGAGAATTATCAAATGTTCAGCCCCTAAGAACAGAAAGGCATGATACAAACCAGTATTTCTGTCACTGAAGGGAGTTCCATCTAACATGCCCATATAAGAAAGCAATAGGTTGCGTTTTATTTACAGTTCATTCAAGTTAAGAGACAGCCTTGCTGATTTCATCTGCAGGAGCACTGGGACCAGAACACTTGAGAAGCTTCCTGAAGTTCACCAGGGATGAAAAAAAAATGACAGAAATGCCTCCAAAATAGAAAAATCATGTGAATGTCAAACACTGTTAGGACTACCAGTGCTGCTCTGGTTGTCTATCAATCTGATTTTTTTTTCTAACATGAATGCAGTCTCAGTACAAATCTCTTGAGACCAGCATTTCTGCAACAAATAGTTCATCTTTTTCTCTTCTCTAGTTTAATGTCACTATTAATTCAGAAATATGATGTCTTTCAAATCCCATTGAAACAAGATCATCAGTTAACCAACATTTCAATCATTAGCTTTGGTGGTTTTAGCTTAATGGGCTAATTAAGGGAAATTTAATCAAAACTGAAGATGGAAATGTCACACATCAGTGAGACGGAAAAAACCCCACAGACAATCTCGTTCCCTTGCCCCCTCCTTTTTTTTCTTTCTGTTTGATCCCTGAAATCAATGAAACAACTCCCTTTGACATTGGCGAAAGCCGATCCTGAAACACAAGAAGCATATGTTATTGCAGTGACCCAGTATAACGCTGGAGGTGACAACGTCTCACTGACATTTTCGCACAGACCAAAGTGGGGTATGCTGACTGCACATCCAGTACTTCAACTGGCATCTGTACAGTACAGATACTGGTCCACAGCACTGTGTAGACATATTCACTGCAAACACAGATGCTGTGGTGGATGGCCACGAAAGAGTATTCCTGAAGGCAATTACACAACAGCAGCAAAATTAGTGCTGGCAAGTTTGTTGTGACTTTGTTGCTTAATAAATCCTGGCAACTTCCTCACATGGAATCCAAATCCTCATCAGATAAGTCTGTGTTTGTAAGCTAGATTTCTTCACAGGAATGAAAATATGGCTGCTATGAAAGGCTTTAGTGGCTTGGATATTAGAAAAATCGTTACTGGAAGACTGGTGGCAATTCCTTCTTATCTGTCTTCTTTTGTCCTACTTGACCCCAGGAGCACAGCTGGAAAAAAAGTTCCTTAGATATATGACAATTGGGAAGTACAAGTTACATCCCGCAGAGCTGAGTGTCAGCTGAGCTGTGAATGCAACTCATACAAAGGCCTTTTTTTTTTTTTTTTTTTAAGTCTGTTTGAGGCAGATGGGAAATGCTGTACCAGGTGGACAAAAAAAAAAACTAATTCAAATCTCACTTTTGGGGAACATCAGTGTGGCTGTCTGAAGGATACAAGTTTTACATAAATTCAAAAACCACTCAGGAGTGACTACTGATCAAATATTTCAGAGTCACAGATAAGAAATGGCACCAAAGGCATAACAAATAAGCTTTTCTTGGTTTGTTTCTTTGGCCCAACCTGTGAAATCTGGATCGAGATGAACAGTTCCTTGAAAGGTAGGACCAAGCATATTCCAACACAGTTAAATCTGACAGAAACAGGGTAACATCAGAGCTTCTGGGCTGTAATCTTCCCCATTCCTCAGGATCTTTGAATCTTGGGTTTTATTTCAGTGTGGTCAGTATTTGAGCTTTGTCACATCATCCTGGATTTTCTGTTCAGTTAGTTCTTTTTGCTTACTTATATTTTTCTTGATCCTAGCAGAAGACTGGTTCCCCCCAAAATATTTGGGGCTTATTTACAGAGGGAAATATAGAGCTAAAAATATGAAAATACATCTATAGTTATGTTGGTATAGCTTCCATGAGGACAAACTGTTTTGCTTACATCACCTATCCTTAGGTCTTCATTGCACAGAAATGTTAGTTTTTGGGTGTATTATATCCTCTTCTGTTTGGAGGGAAATAAAAAACATTCTCCTTGAATTGAAGACCTCAGAAAGCTGATTTTGTGCAAATTCTGCAGCTCCCTCCCTTCAATAACAACTCTGAATTCCACCTAAATATTGTCCCTGGCTCATGCAGACAGTTCAGGTTTTCATTAGCCAGAGTCAGGCAGCTGTCTTCATGCCATTATTTCAGAAAGGCTCATAATCATTATTTTTTTTCTTTTTATCATAAAGATAGGGATTATTAACCAAGACTGAATGTTAATCTCCTCTGTACTCAATCCCCCATGCAGTGACACGATCACAGCGTGCCTGTACGTACAGATCCCATTTCATAACTTGTAATGTTTTGCCTCTGATGGAACTGATTTCTCTCTCTATGTAGCTAAAATAATTACGGCTGAACCTGCCGAGGTACTTATGGAACGGAGAAGTTTCAGGTCACTAACCCTTATTACATTCAGGTTCCCATTAACTTCTCTGTTACAAATGATGCACTGTTAGCTCACTTCACAAAGGAATACTTACTATTTGGGGTAAAAGACATATTTAGGTGGAATGAGATTATTTGGGAGAAATAGAAGCATGTTAACCAAACTCAGTTACAGTGGCAGAATTGCCATGCAGGAAGTTACTTAATAGCCAATAATAAAGGTTGAGATTCAAAGGTGTTATTAAAGCAACCGTGCTGAATATATACACATACAAAATCTATCACAGGTACTCTGCACACATGGTCCACAAAACCCCCTTTTTCAGCTGAACAGAACAGCCACCACCAGAATAACCCTATTTAAAAGGAGGACAGTAGCAGACATAGTTAATGCTACAGAGCAGAAGAGCAGCGATACCGGCATTAAAGTCTCACTCTGTTTTTAACAAAGTAATATGGGACCGCATCAGAGCAACAGAGGCTGGGCTTGTTGGATGGATAGAAGAAGAAAGAATAAAGAATCTGGGTGTAGATGTGACCAATGAATATATATGTGGTGATGTGTAGGGAGACATATGTCTAGCTTGTATGGAGAGTCCCTGTTTCTTCATAGCAGAATGGGAAGAAAGTTCAGGAATAACAGGAAACAAACAGGTCTCTGGGTACAAAATGTTGCCAAGAACTTTCCTTTTCTTTTTCTTCCTTGATGGGAAACCTGATGCCCAGAAATGTATTAGAAAGAAAAACTGAAAGCAGTGTGAGGGAGAGACAGAGCAATGCAAGAATTCCTAGACAAGAAGAGTGCTTAGCCACAGCTGGTAGAAATACAGCAGAGTTGTATGACTATGAGACAACTTCTTTTTACTGCAGCAATGAGTGAGAGGCTCCCCAGCTGCTTTGGCTGCCATTGAGATCACAGCTGCTGAAGGAGCCAGACAGAACAAACGGTCTCACTCCCAAGGACTGAAAGGCAATACCACACTTTGATATGTAAAAGAAAAACTGATGAGCACCAGTGTAGTTCATAAAAATCCAGCGAGCCAACAAGACTGGAATAGGTAAAGAAGCCAGTTTAAGGAAAGAAAGTATAATCATCTGGACATGAATTTTGACTTGTTGCAACAGAGTATCACCTTCTGGGGTAACTTAAGTTTGTAGACTTCTTTGCTTTCTTCCTCAGGAAGGTCACATCCATACCTAGCCTTCCAGGTAAGTCACATTTTTCTCTTCCAATATAGTAAAATTCCTCAGTCTATGTTCAAGACGTCATCAGCAAGAAAATACTTTTGAAGCTCTCTGAGCACAATGGCACCAAAATAAAATTGTTTTTTACTTTCTGAATGTGCTACCCTGTTAAAAGGACACAGAGCCTAGTCTTGCTATCAGCAACAAGGCAAATGGTGCTGCTACTTATGATGAAAAATGTAGTTTCTAGGGACCTCAAGTAAACTCCTCCTCTCACTCCTCCTTCCACCATCTGGCCACTACTACTTAAGACTGGCTACAAATTTAGTCTTTGTAATGCCAAAAAAATAAACTTAAGAAGGAAGCAAGCCAAGGAAACCTTCCTAACCAGTAGACACATTTCCATTCCTTTCATATTTCTATACAATCTTCTTCTATCAGAATACTGTACTGAGGTTGGACAGGTTGCTATTAATACTTGCCATTTGTAAAAATGTTCCTCTCACAGAAGTTACAGTGAAATCTTTAAAGAAAAGGACAGGTTTAGTAGAGAATATAGGCCTTAAAAGACCAGAGCAGGTCTGGGCTGGGCTGGCTCATGTGGAATCCACTTCCAGGCAACTCCAGCCAGGTGGTAGATGGACCCACAGAACATTTAGTCTACATGTCACTCCACATGGCTGGCCTCAGCTTCACCAAGGGAGCAGAAATCAAGAGAAGTAGAATTTGTTTCTTAAAGCATTATTTTTCCAGCCAGGCTTCAGCCTATTAGAGCTAGTCCTTTTCCACCTTTTACACTGCCTAGCAAAACAGTTGATAATAAGCAACAGCCTACAGCAAGCTCCAGAGAATCACTTTGTTACATGTGCTTGTATTTTATCTATATGATATACCTTAACCATACTGTTAAACTAACAGAATGTCTAATTATTAGCTACACAAATCACTCATCTTCAATTACACCAGGCTTCTGTTTGCTCTTGCTGTCACATTCCCATGACTATATCATTATTAAAATTTAAACTCACATTTACTTACTAACTAAAAACAAATGTATAAAAAAGCAAGCCCAAACTACCAACTACAACAGAGCTTTCAATACGCTGTTTCCTACTTGCATTTCTGTGAAGTTAAAAAACAATTCTCAACAAACTCATCACTTATCATTGGAAAACAAATAGTAATTTTCCACCAAATAAAACAATTTTACAATAACACAGTTCTCTACACTACTCTCAACACAAATACTTTAGCACTGCATTAACGTGCAAATTCCAGTAAGTAAAAATGACCAATTCTCTAGCTTTCACTAATCTGTGCAGATTATCTGATTTGCAGATAAATGTCCTTCAAGGAGGGGTAGGTGGCTCCATGAGGGCCAAATGAAGCATAGTAAGGATTGTTAGTTCATGTTGAGTGTATTTAAGTGGCGAGTTAAAATACAGCACCTCTGGAGACTTTGCCTTTTGCCTCTGGTAAGCACAATCTGTTCAAGGAGCTCTTGCCCACAACTGGCTTCTTTAATTGTAGCTGCTTTGATGGCATATCCTTCACCAGGCCCTTTGCCCTTCCTCCCCCACGCACAGAAGATACTGAGCATTTGGAATTGGGTTACAGCTTTGTTAACCTCCACTCCACGTGAGCCGACTCCCAAGACTGTTTTGCCAACACCTTCCAGAACAAGTAAGGATAGCTAACTTTGGGAAGATGTAAAAAGCCAGGACTTCAGCCTCTTTAAAGTCCACACAGAAAAGGTAAGACCTCACACAGGGTGAAATTTCAACTGGATGCTCTCCTAAGGATCAAATGGGAGGAAAGAAGACAATCCTCTCCTCATCGTACTCTCGGAAATTAAGCATGTGTCCAAGGTTGCCTAGGCTAACGCACTGCTAGAAATCTAACATCCCTCAGTCCCAATTTAGCTTCTTTGTCATTCTCCTCCCTACTTTCTGTTCCTGCCAAATCACCTGAAATGTTCTAGCTGTGATTTTCTGCCAAAATATAATTTCTCCCAACAGCCTGAGGGATATCAAACATTTAAGAAATGTCTGTTTCTAAAGATAGAGCTCATCTAATTTCTTGGAAGTCTTCCTAATGATTCTTTGAAGTGCTATAAGCCAAACATGGAAATTATGGCTAAGCAGCTTTTGAACAAGCATGCTTTTGAGCAGTTTTAGAGCATATTATCTTGTTATTAATAACACTTTCCATTCAGCTTCCCAATCACAATGGACTGTGCTTTAATTTTGTGTGGAACTGATACACTGGTGTGCTTTATTCAAGAGCTTTACTTCTGTGAGGTGATTTAAAGTTTCAGCTCCTTCTGTAGGAATATCTGCAATATCACGCTTCTTCTAATGCAGACCCTCACAGCTACTGACACAGAACCAATCAGAAAAAGACAGACACAGCAAGCTTTCGGCAACACCAGCATTGCTTTCACATCAATTAAATACTTCTTACAGTTCAATAAAACTGTCATTTATCTCCAAAGTATACATACTCCAGTCTCCCCAGTACCATTTCGGTGTACACTTCCATAGAGTTCCTTCCTAATTTGTACATCAGTCCAGATTTCCTAGGGAACAGGTTTCAAGATGCTGAGAAAGACACCTGCAGTATTTCCAAGTCTCACAGGAGATTTCTTCCTTCCCAGGAAGGACTGGTTTCAACTAAATCAATCTTAGAAAAAAATTCATTATTGAATCACTTTCTGTGAATAAATAAGGACAAAACTTTTCAAGAGACACCAAAACTTTAAAGTTTTCCTTGCTTATGTCTTAACCTCCAAAAAACTGCCTTCCTTCAGTGAACCCAGCTGTCTTTCTCTGTAAGTAATGGGGAAGTAAGGGTGTCAGCACCTTATACATAATAGTCAGCACTGTGTATCAGTTGGATCTGTGATTCCACGTGAACCACTGCTAGCCTGGCTCCTAAGATCAAAGTATTCTCTGCCTGATTGTGCAACCAAAGAGAATTTAAAGGAAAGCAATAGTATAAGAGCACAGAATAATTCAGGTACAAAACATTCCCCTGACAACATTAGAAAATAAATTACATAAATAATAATGGCAAAATATACCATTCTTCAAAGGAAACACACCTGAAGGGAATGAAGCAACCAGGTATTTTTACAAATGGTGCTTCAGCAGTGACTGCACAATAAGCCTAATGCTGATATTTTTTAAATCTTTGATGCACACATATTAATTATACATTCAGGACCGAAGCGTTGGCAGAGTCCTTGTTGTATTTGCAGCCTACGAGCATCCCCAAGAGCCAGCAAGATAAAAGACATATTCATACAATGTTTGTTCAAACTTCTTATGAGGCAAACTATCCCTTAATGAAATCCATTMTTTTTAGGGCACAGATTTCCAAAAAGACAAAGGACGCCAGTGCTCATAACACAGATTGTAGATGCATCTTACAGCCTAAGGGCCAGGGCAGCAGGAGGTGAAGTATGTCTGTGTCTTCTCTATAAACAGCATAAGCCAGAGCACACACAAAAAGTAAACAATGAACAACAGAGTATTCCCTTAAAGCTGACTTGTAAGAAACAGCTAAAACAACACTCTTTAAATAAGCATATGCTACCAGATTAAGCATATGCTACCAGATAAACCTTTTATGCTTAAAGCCAGAATACAGTCATAACTGAGCCCTTTATTAAGCTGAGCCTCCTGCTACAGCTAACACAAAGGTGTTCAGATGCATCCTTGTCTGATTTTCGGCAGGTTCTTCTCCCACCTCTTTCATCCTCAGATCTAGACACATTGAACACCAGGGACTTCGATACCCAGGAAAAAAATCAACTATGGAGCTCACATCCAACTCTAGCAAACCACATAAGAGGATCAAACATGCTACATGAAACAGTATGTGAGGAGAATGATTATTTCCAGTCAATGAAATGGAGACATGGAATTTTAAGCACCTTGCTGTAGACTACCCAGTGACCCAGTTTGTGAACCAAGACCACCACTCAGGAGTTCTAAAATTGAGTGGTTTACTCTAACTACTCAGTTATTCTCATTCCCCACCTGTAACAGAAGATACCTCCCGGGGACAAAGCGCTTCCTCTCCCTGAGGGAACCACTTCCACAAGCGATGCTGGCCATTTTCATTGCCAGGTAGCTAGTGATGAAATCACCATGACTGATCACCATGAAGGAGAATGATGAGGAGACTCATACCTATCCAGTATATCTGGGAGAGGTAAGATCATCCACTGCCATATTCCCAAACCTTCGCTGTTATCTGAATGCCAGAACGTCCGGCTCTGTTCCTTTCCTGTCTTGTTCTCGACCAGCACCAGGGATATATTTCCCAGCAAAACACCATGGATGAGCCATGACATTCGTAGCTAGAAGAAAGAGAACATATGAGATTAAACATCACAAACATTATCCAAAAGTTAACAAAATTCCCAACTCTTCTTTCATTTCTTTGTTTTCTAATCACTAAAAAGTCGATTCTCCCTCCCTTATGCTCATGTAATCCCTTTAGAAAACTCCATAGATGTGGAAGCCTGTAATACTTTGTATATGCTATTTAATATTGGAACTACTGGCCTTTCTTTTTGGTAAAGTTGAGTCCAAAACATCTCTGTTCCAGCTTTCACATATGTGTCTGTAATTTTAAAGGGATAAGCTAATACCTCTATTATCTGCAGTACAAAGATCACACACACCTAAGATGCCACCTAAGAGATTCAAGTTAAGACTAACAACTTCTTCAGCAATAAACTTTTATATTCTGGCAGCAGCAAAAACACAGGGAGAATAGCTGCAATAAGCAGGCATCACTAGCAATCACATCCTTGTCCCCCAGATACTGTTTTGAAAAATCAGTTTTTCCTTACCTCTTTCCAAGCATCTACAGACTTTCCAATTAAAGTTCAGTAATAATTAGGTTTTTTATTAATTAAAATACCTTAGGGAACTGGTTTTCTAACATTTTTGATACGTTTAATGTAATTGAGTCAATTTCTATGCATTTATCCCCGTATGTAAAATTATTTCATGTAGTTTTCTCATTTTATGACTTTCTCTCCCTCATTGTATGAAAAGAAAAATAATCCCTTCTACATCAGGCTAGTCTCAGAGTCCATGTTATATGAATATAGTCTTCTAATTTTCTTGGGAAGAAGAAGAGCTAGCTCTTTGTTGATAAAGAGCAGAAGTAAAATACACTCATATATTACATGCGGGAGCTGGGTCTCATCTCAATAACCAGTAGAGGTGAGAATGCTGAAGGAATGAGTTTATTAAAGCTACATTAACGATGGATTTTTGGACACAAGGAAGTGGTCAGCACAGTATCTAGCATCCATGCATGTTAAAAAATAGCCCTCTGCTTTTTAACACTTCAAAGCCAACACCTAAGTCAGAAGGCTAGGAATTAAATTTGTATTTTACATGGTAAAAAATACCTGATAACATTACTTACTTACTTGCTTTGATAGCATAGAATATTCATATCTATTTCTCAGCATAAAACACAACTGCTAGATTTTGCTTGCTGTTTCTATCTCATGGTGTAAGTCTGTCCTGGCAGACAAGTCAGATTTAGGGGTCGAAAGGACGGAAGTGTTGCTCTTATTCCTAGCTTACACTCACAATTTTGGGTTGGGTGAAAAAAAATTCTGGGTACCCATTATATTAATTATCAGTACTGAATTTAGGTAAACAGTGCAGTTCACCTGCCTGTCTCCAAAGTTACAAAACCAGCAGTGACTTTGACTACATTGCAGAACTATGACAGAGATCAAAAAATCTAGATGTGGTTCTTCTCTCTCTCCAGTCCAAAAATCACTGCACTTGCCTGGAATCACTCCTGGGTCTGTTGAACTGCTAGTGTGTATGACACAAGCATTGATAAGATGTACAAACTGATATGCAGGTATGGGTCCGTGAATCCATCTCATTACCTCATTTTGACCACAGATGTTCAAGACTGATGCATAGGTTTTCAGTACTTCAGCAAACCATCACTGGGGCCTTCCAGACCACGGCACTTCTGGGGACAAGCCACTGCTCAAGTCTGACTACCAGATCACTCTCACCCCAAGTTTGGGGAAGGACTTGTGGAGTCCCATGTCTGTTTCCATAATGTCAGACAGTGGAAACCATAGGACGAATTGTGAGGATTTTCACCTCGCAGACACCAGAGAGAAAAAGCAGAGTTGAGCAGGACTGCAAAGAACTGCTTCAGATAGGACACAAAGGGATGGCCAGGGAGGCAGCTGGGGGAGGGCTGAGTTCATACCCACAAGTTCACCAGAACCAACACTGGTGAAAGAGGCTTCTGACAAAGGTTTATGGTGTGGCAGGCTGATGCCTTCAAAATTGATATTTGCATGGCTACTCCTAACATGGTCTTAATGTCAGGTGACAATCAAGATTAAATAACCTGTTGGGCATTTTATACTTATGAAGTGAGACTACTGAAATTACAGTGAAGATTGCTCTCTCTTAAATATCATTAGAATACCTTTCAGACCCACTTAAGTAATTTCCCTTAAGAAAACTGATCAGGACTAAACTTTTTTTTTTTTTAATAACTTTGGAATGCCAGTGGACATTTAAAGCACTCAACCTATAGCAAGGAAAGCAACTCCTCTTACTGAGAGTCCATATGTGAAGCACTTTTAGGACCCTAATGCCAACTCTACTGTAATGCACTATGTGAAATTTCTAATACGGGTAAGTTGAAGCAACTTCATTGTGCCATTTTGACAGTTCAAAATTTGAGAGGTAAAGCCCTGAAGCTCCTACTATGCAGGAGCTTTCAGACCTCTGTCTCTTCTGGAGACCTGCCAGACAGTAAGAGGCAACATCTACACAGTCAGAAGTGAGAAAAGAGCGAGCCTTTGACAGCTATTAACGTAACACTAGAGCAAAAGCTGAAGCAATTGATGAATTGGAATGGATGCCTTTGCACACATGTCAGCTGTTTGAAGGAAAGATGTAGTTGGCATTAGATGTGGGAGATCAGCTCGTTGGCAAAGTGCAATATGCAGACTCTAATGAACTGTCTCCGAGTGAATCAACTGGCACCGTGTCCAAATGGGCATTTTTGACTGTGATTTCCCTGGTTTCTAAGCTTCACAGCGGGGCAGTCCAGGTCTTTTCACACCTGCTGAAGTGAACCAGAGCAGATGATGAGCTGGATGCCATAGTAAAGACTTCTGAATGGGGCTGGCATCCATTCTACACAATACGGCATCAATGATGGCAGATGGTACTACATACATGATGCATCCTGTAAGTAGTGCAGTGGCACATTTGGAAAAATCTGAATCTGGGCTGTTGGTGGCATACCCCTAACATTATATATCAAACATCTCCCTCTCTGTTAAACCAGCAGCAAAATATTCAGAAGCTAGAAACATCATTGAGAAATTAATTAAGCATTGCAGGTAGACATTGGCTCAACAGCACCTTGCCTTCCGGCTTTAGAATGCACCATAGCTGGTGATTAGCTGTTCATATGCAAACCCACTGACTCAGTAAATGAAACACTCTAAACTGATTTGGGGAAAATTAAACGGAGAGAGCGCCCATGGTAAACACACAGCATATTGAAGCAAAACTTGGGTCAGTTGGCCACATGCACTGTACTGCAAACACCATCTGGAAGGATGCCTTCTGAGAATCCCCTTAGCCTCTGAGTTTGTGGAATTTCTGAACCAACAAACAGGAGACTCAATTCATCCAAGAAAGAACAAAAAAACTAATCCTTATCAATATCAACAGGGCTTGGCAGGTTTAACGGTGAGGTGAACAAAAACAAGGAGGGTAGATTTTCTAGCACAAGCTGCATAATTTCAAGACCACCTGAGAACAGAGACTTGCATTTTACTTCCTTATGCACAAAAGAAATAAAATATCAAGAACCTTCTGCGTGAAGTTTGGGCCTGCTTACACCTGTGAGTCTACTTTAATGGCTAGAAACATTCCAGTATGGACTAGTGCTTAGACGTCTGACTGACGACCAATGACACACACTCACAGCAGCATAAATAAAACATTCCTCAGTGGCACTCTGGAAAGTTGCCGTTTCTTCTTCCTCCCTTTCTGAGCGGCAATGCCCCTGACTATTAGCATTATGGTCCTACCTGGCAGGAAAAGCTAGTCGTCCGTCTTTAGCACAAGTAACCAAAGAAAGAGGAAAAGATGAACATACTTCAAACAGGGCTTGGAGTAAGGTATTTTTAAGAAGATGGAGAAGAGCCTACAGGCATCCTGCTCCCAAGGAACTGCAGTAGTTGGATTCCACTGGTGGCTATCTTGCTACCCACACCCCAACTCTGCACCACAGGCTTACATCTTGTGAGACAGCACATTACTTAGTTCTCATGCCTCCAATCCTTGCCCCCACACCTATAATAATTGCTCAAAATTTTCCTGACCAGGAACTGTGGATTCTTGAAATACAGACATTTATTTTTCTGAAAAACATAACTCCTGTCTTGGGTCTTCTTCACTGGACAGGAAACAGTAGAAGTTGTTTTCAGATGTGAATGCACTGACCCAGTAAATGTAAGTCAGGCATTAAAGAAGCTTGGAAAACACCTCATTGTTGAATAGAAACTGAAGCTGAAAGTTGGAATATGGTTTACAGAGAATTAGACAATAGCTGCAGACACCTTTGCCAAGTCTCAGTAAGTTTTGTACATGAATATGAACTACGTTTGAGGCATGATGTTTATCACATTGGCAATATTGTTTTCCTTACTAGAAATGAGAAATGGTTGCACACAACAGTACAAGCAAAGGCATCTATTAGGACTGCTCAGCAATTTAGACTTGGACTCTTATGAATAAGAAAGATGACCAAAAGGTCTTGTTCCTCTTTTTTGGCCACATCAACAACTGTGCATGATCACACTCTCTTGTAGTCTGCTGACACTTCTGCTTTTGCTTAGGACTCAGATGTGCAAGCAAAAACCTTATGTAAATGATAATTAACTGATCTGATCATGTAGCTTTAAAATACCTAGGCAGGCAAGAGAAGCCTGTATTTTATATGAACACATTCTTGTGCTATTTATTCTCACATTATTACTTACTTATGTTTACTTTTATAAAATGAAGAACCTAATAAAAGCACCTTCATTTCAGTAAACAAACAAACATAAAAATAAAGATGACAACAAAAGAGAAAGAGTTCATAATTTTGCTGCCAGAGTACTGTGGAGCGACCAGGCCTTCAAGAAATTTCAGATATTATAGATCCACCAATCCAACGACACAGAAGCCAGCTGGCAAAGGAAGCAGGAAAAGATAAAGACAGATAAAAGTGAATAAGCTGTACAGATTTTAAAAACAACACTTTAAAATAAAAAAAAAGGATGCTAACAACATTCTGCAAAATAAAGCACATGAAACGCTGTGCTAGAGGCATATCTATGTTGCATTTTTCATGCTCATAAATGTTCTGAGTCAATGTTATTATCATCTACCCTTCTAAGTTATTTAAAGCTCAAGGAATAGAAGAGAAAAAGAGACACGCTCTGCAGGTGTCAGCATGGGACTCAGAATGCACTCAAGGAAATGATTTATATTATTGATTTACATGTTATTAAAAAAAAAAACCAAAACACTTTTGCATAGAAAAGAGAACTGAATTAATAACCACAGAGGATGAAAACATCTTTATATCTATAAACCCGAATGAGAGGGCAAACTTCAACTATACTGTTTTACATCAACATATTATATTTATTTTCTAGAGGGAGTATGTTTACATTCAAAAAGTAATTTCAGGCTTAAAAGAATCTGGCTCAGTTTAGTACTTACTTACATAACATAATGGTGGCTTTCAAGAAATAGCTAGTTGAAATGTCAAAATAACATCAGAAAAAGATTTTCATTATTTTAAACATGGCCAAAAGCACAAAGCTCTTTTACTATCACAGGAATCTGTTTTAATTGTTTTTCAGCACAACTATACCCTTTAAAATGTTTGACCCAGGATCTAACAGAAAAATGAAATAATCTGGTTCCCAATCACAATGTTGTCCCTCTTGCAAAGAGTCACCTTCTTTTGTGGAGATGCATGCGGTAACATTTAAGGCTAATTTCAAGTTCATCACCATCCAGGCAACACCACCTCTGTTGTTACTCTCCTTCTCTATTATAGCCTACACCAAAACTGCTTGCATGGCTTTTACTTCTCAGATATGGCACTAAGGTCTATCACAGATTCCCTTGTGCTGAGCAAAGCACAGCCTTTCTAAAAATCGGTCTCCAGACTGTTCATGTTTCTGCAGTGACTTTCAAACAGAAGTAATAGTCATAATCCACCACAAAATGAAATCTCGCAGGATAGATATGACTACTGCTGCCCAGGCAGGTACACACCGTACCAAGCCCTCACAGAATGCATTAGTCCTGGACCTGATCTTACATCTTTTTGTTGCAGAAGCCCAAACGCTTTGGGAAGACACAGGTATGACTCTTATGATCTACAGGCACCACAGTATCCTTCAAAGCCTGAGGATGCAGACAGCAGGGAGCATCTCTGAAAAATGGAATGAACTGCGGCAAAGCAATTTAGTTTTGCCATGGGTGGTGTCTGAGATGACAGCACTTCCCTTGGACTTTAATTGCAATGTGGTTTCCCAGATTCCCAGACAGCAGTACAGCTACTGATGACACGCATATGGATTTCTTCTTCAAAATGAGGAAATGTCTAACCACCCCATGATCCTCTTTGCGCTGTCAGCCTTGTGCAGGCCAACTGATTTCCATGCAGAGGAGGGGAATCACAGTGTGAAGAGAAGGGGCGAATAATGCTGTGCTTTATTGCTCAAGCTCTGTAAGTTCTGCCTTTAAATCAGGCCACTGTTTGGGTTAATTCTTTGCAGTTTATGTGCATTCCTATGCTCAATTACACGTACTTTGTTTCCAATGAACTTTTACGTGTAAGTTAAAAGATTTTCACTCTTGATTATTGTGACTCAGTTTGGTTCCTGAAGCATTTCCCGAGGTTTTTGTTGCATCTCCCCTTTCTGGCTACTTCAGGGTAATGGAGCACCTCTTCATGGACTACGTGTACCACTTCCTGCATTCCCCCAAGATTTAGTAGAAGTGCCACAGTTTCCCTCTACCACATAAACTGGGTTTTAAACACACAGTTAATAGGGTCAATAGGGAAAGGACTCTACCGAATGTGCAACATGAAAAAAATAACACAGACTGTCTGATCTGCAAACAAGAGAAATTCTTTGAAGCCAGGATACTCTAGCCAAGATTTAATAAGACAACAAAAAGAAAGAGAAAAACTAACTGAACCAAGAACAACGGGCAGCATCACAAGCTAACCGCTCTGACCTGCCAAAAGCACTGAAGAACAAAGAAAATGAAAATATAAAGCTGCTCAAAACAAACAGGAGCAAAGTGCAATACAAAGCTATACACAAAGTGCAAGGAACATTAGGGCCAATCCCAACATGTATGGGAAAGTATAGGCTGTGTTTATTACTGTATCTCCTGCATGCATTTTTACCCTCTTCTCATCTTTTGATGCATGTGGGGCAGTACAGAGTAGGTCAGGCTGATTTTTCCCTTTCTAAGTTAATGAGGAGCCTCCCACAGGGCATGGGAAACGCTAGGGGAGCACAGCCTGCAAGCAGCCCAGCATGATCCTGGCAACCAACCTCAAGCTGGGGAGAGCACAAAGATGGAGGGTTGCGCTTGTCCTGCACTTAGCAGCAATATGTATGCCAAAGATCATCCAGGCTCTGGAGTCTGCAAGTGCTAGCGCCAGCACTACAGCCAACAGCTGCCCAGAACCTCAGCAGGGAAGGACCAGGCCAGCCCACGAGTCTCCAGGGTGTTAGTAGTCATTTTCCCAGACTGTTCAGTTGTCTCTGTTGCCAGTCTATCACAGTGGAAGATTAAACAGCCAGGCTGAGGGACAAAAAACAAGCCTGAAGCATTAGCAAACTCTTTGCGGCTGGCACCCACTGTGGACTGCTTGACTGTTTCCTTATCAGCATTGAGTCCTGGTTCCATGGACATTCTGGCCAAACCCCAGAATCCTCCAGCCTCATAAACAGTACTGCAGCAGGTAATGCTCCTCACGCTGAGGTTGAAGTAATTAATTCCTATGTACACCTCAGGCTAAAAAGCAGGGTGTCAGCATTTGCTATGGTGGGTATAATTGTCTAACACGACTGGATAAAATAAAAGCAAATTAAGGGATAAGGGGAAAAAATAATAGCTTCAGTAAACAGTGGGTCTAGTAGTGCTCCAGAGCTTCCACGTAGCAGGGAGAGAAGAGAGGGGAGTCAAGATCAGCAAACTGGGGACGTCTGCTGGTCTCCTTATTGCTCTCAGGGCTTGCAGCATATGGCCTTTGATAAAGTCCTGTGCACAGAGCAGGGGTAAGCTCCACTCACCCAGGAGAGGTGAGCAAGCTGAGTAGCCAAGGCAGCACATTCAGTCTCATCCCCAGGAGTTCGACTGAGCTAGGCATGTTGATACTGGGGTAGACATGGCATACAAGGAGGAGGAAGGATGACAGGCTTAACAGCAGCATCCATCTATTGGTGCAGGATGTGAATCTGAGCCGAATCTCTCTGGGGTACTGGAATCAGCTGTCAGAACTAGCCACTGTGTAAGTGAACATGCAAGGAGAGCAAGCAGATATCTAAAGGAGCATGTGAGCTGGATCAAATACAAGAGGGAGGGCAGGTTTATGGCTTGCTCTGACTGTGGAAGAATAAATGGGTCTAATTCACACACACTTGCTGAGATCCCTTTGCCACATGAATCATGAGTGAGTTTTGTCAGTGGGATTTCAGTTGCCAGAGAATCTGTCGTGGTTGTGACATGCCAGGTGGAGCTGTCAGCAGTGACAGGTAGAAGAAAACTCATCTTTTAGTGCCTGAACTTGAGCCAGTTCAATCGGGAAGTGATTGAGGGTGAATAAATACAGGACAGCATTATGGTATTTTCACAATCTCTTTTCTGAGTATAATTTCACTATAAGGAATTTTGTTGGCACCTATTGGAGGAATAAGTGCGTAGGGGGGGAATATCTCCTTTCTCCTCTTGTGTTGTGCTGAAAAGTGGAATTAAATTATTCTGCTCACAGACAGATTGTTCCAGTAAAATAGAATTTGAAGCCACCAGGGACTCATTGAGAAGAGAAGCTTTTACACTATATGAAAAGGCAAGAGACAAAACCCTTGCCAAACTCCTTCATTCTTTATTACCGACAGCTGCAATGCTGGATGCATCCGGATGCCTTTTAAGTGCCAAAAGGAGTGACGGAGGTGGGATGGCATGTGAGCAGATGAAATACATGGCAGCTTCTCCCCCGACGGCAAGTTTAATTATTTGCACTGTTGTATACACAAGAAAAAAAATATACACATATTGGGAAATCATTCACTCTGATTCCTGTGTCAGGTGGATTATGAAAAACACTCGCTCTTGCTGGTCCATGGCAGAACAAGGTCTTAAAATATTCAGAACCTGCATACACCTTTGTCACAGAAGGGAGGAAAAACAAGGTAGACTGTATTTCCTAAAGAAGGAGGACATGAATATATCAAGAGAGCAAAACCAGATGCGCTTTGCTATGTGAACTGAGATATCCAACAGAAGTGAACCAAACCAAACTTTAAGCCAAAGAAACACAATCTTCTATTTACTTTCATTCCAGAGAACTTTCTAACACATCCCTTCTTGTCCTTTCTGCATTTTAAGATCATTGGAACAGGGAGAATCTGATTCTTTTGTCTGTTCAGTGCTCAACCAAAAAACACCAAACTGCTTTGTTAGGGTCAATTTTCCCAAATCCCTCTGCTCCAGGATCCAGGAGCTTGTGTGACATTTCAGGGTGACCATTCAAGATGTGAAATGCTCTGTCACTAGCCATGGTTCAAAGTTCTAAGTCATTAATAAATCCTATCAGTGATAATATAATCTGTGAGGCTATAGACTAGAGTAAAAAGATGCAGACAGGTCATCTTTCTGTAATCTGCAGTTTAAGGGTTAAGTACAACTGACTCAGAAATGACAACCATTTGTGCAGGGTTGGCAAGCCTTGCTATACTTGCTTAAGTTGATGTCTTACGACTGTCAACAGCTTTTCTGCTTGAATAAGAACCTGGTTCCATTCTACATGAATTTATCTCTGCTGCTGTTAACTTCAGCACACCTATGAACAAGGCCTACGTGAGGATTGGTAGGTTTGCGGTGCAGCATGATGAAGACCTGCCAGCTCAAATCCCAGCTGTGCTAGAGAAAGCATGCACTGTATTTTCTGAGCAGCTTGGGTGCAGTCCTGAAGCCTATTCTTCCTTGGATCTTGCAAATACAATGTTTGTTCATGCAGTAAGCTTCTTCCTCTTTGTGTTTATGCAATGCTGGCTGCCCTACCCTTACAGCATATACACCTCATTATGAAGATTGTAATACATCATGTGAGGCCATACAATGAGGACAAGATATGCTAAGCTTTTCAGAGCACATTTTGTGGCATTTCATGCAGCTAATCATATCTTTCCCCTGCACACAGGGGCATTAAATAAGGATATTTTATAGATAAACCATCAGAGAAAGTGGTTCCTGTGCTACTGACCTAGTGCCTATATTTGAAAACCAGAGTCAGACACACAAAAAAGCTCTGTAAATTGCAGAAGAAAAAAGAACATTAGGACTTGCCTCGCAGGGGGAGTTCCTCAAAGGAGCTGGAAATGCAGTGCTGGTCATGACAGTGTTTGCTACTGCTGGTGCTTTGCTGGTGTTAAGGAGGAGTGCACAACCTGGATAAAAGAGCAGGAAGAAGGTCAAACTGCAGCACTCACCTTCCAGTTTCAGGGTTTGTGAAAAATCCCCAGAACCTATGTTAGCTGGCTCCTACTGCGAGAGAGCAGAAGGCTTTTTCAATTTATTAGGGATGCAGCTTCGCCCAACAAACGTACTCGGGAAATATATTTAAGAAGTCTGTCTACCTTCCCCCTACAGCTATCTTCTGTTCCTCCATGACTTCAGATTCATCCTCCTTGCAAGGCTGAATAACAAAATGTATCTTTTATGAATGAAAAGTAACTTGGAAGAGAATATTTATCTTGGCCAATCCCAAAACAAAATACAACTATGGCAAAATACCAGAGTAATATTAATGCAGCTGGAGGCCTCTTTGCTCCTTTAATCATTTGTTGTAACAAAAAGGAACAACAGCAGTAGTAACATTAGGGTTTTTCCTTGGCAGCTCTGCATGAAAAGGTGTGTATTTGCACTATTTCAGCTCTGTCCTGCAGCTCAGGAAGGTACCACTACTTAGAGCCCAGTTATTTGGGCTTTCATTGAAATTGCCTCTACAGCATAGACAAATCATGAATCAGCAGCACTTTATTGCCAGCTGCCCACAGTACCCTCTTTCTGGCTTTTTGCCTTCATGTTTACCTATGCTTCCATCACTTTGTGGTCTGTAACACTGTGGGCTGAGTCATCAGACGGCATAAATGCACTGTAGTCTATACCAGTTCACACAAAAGTAGAGAATCTTACTCTTCATGTTTAACTCCAGATCTAACTTTCTAAAGCAATGTTGGGATTATACACCATTAACTCTGCTGTTATTATTGTATCCCTTTAGATGCTCTGTGCCTCAGCAATAACTGCCTCCAATGATGTACATTATTGCATTAGGAAAAAGTTTATCCTGGCAGGTAGCCTGTTTGCCAAAACTCAACCAGCAGTTCAATGGTTCAAAAACTCAACCAGTTCAATGCCCAAGGTATAAACCTTCAATGGTTTGTATGAGAAGGATTAGAAATGAACTACTTGGATTTGGCTAGAGGAACCAAGTCTAGAGTAATTATACATAGAAGTGGAACTCAAGGGACAATGGAGCAAAGAGAAGAAAAATTAGGAAATGAGAAGAGGAAAAAAGAAGCAGAACAGAGAAACAGAGGAAGTAAATAGGAAAATCGGAAAGAAAAAATCAGATCAATATGGAGGAGGGTCATGCAGATGAATACTTTGTGTGAAGTTGTTCAGAAAGGGTCAAGATTAGTATCTGGTGTCAGCTGTGGAGACCTGAAGTACCAGTCTATACCCTCAAGACAGAAAGTGAGCAGGACAGTCTTTTGCTCAAAGCACTTAGAGTAGAAAGATGGCTTTTGTTTCACTGGAGGCTGAATATGTAAGTACATAGGAAAACGCACCTTGTGTTTTATTCCTTCTCCCCACCATTTGTGTATCTTTTTTGCTCTCCGCTGTTCATTGTCTGCACTTACTATTTACTCTCACACACCTTCTATTGAAGGAAAACGGTTGTGCTCTGGGCTTCCAATCCGCCATGGAGAAGGATGGGACGCTGAAGAGCCCTGCATCCAGCCACATTCTCCTTCTTCAAATGAACAGTAAAAGCCAGAGGGAAGATTTTCTGCAAGAGGGAGAGACACACACACATACAGAACCCAGGTGAGCTGAGGAGGAGACTGCTGGGCACACAGAGAAGCTGCAGTGACCAGGTTGCTCAGGGCATGCGGGCACCCCCACAGCTACTCAGTCCTTTTGTGTGGAGTTATGCGCGTGCCTGACCATGGGGAGGGTGGTGGCAAGGGAAACAACCCCCAGACTGTGACTGAGTGATTCCCCCCACACTTTGATGCATCTGAGTGACAGGACACATCTCAGTGTACACTACGGGGTCTCCTAAATACCTGGCCTCTACAGCTCCACAGGTATAAACCCACTCAAGGTTACACCTTGGAGATGGCTTTCCAAACCACTGCTTCTGCAGCCCCATGGAGGGAAATCTTGGGGAGGGATAAGTTCCTAACATGAGTCCCCTCCCTTGCAGTCTAGGCCTCTAGTCAGCCCAGCTCAGCAATGTGACCTCTTCTCTCTGTGAGCACTTATGCGGTCTCAGGTAAAGCACTGAATCATTTTGTGCCTCAGTTTTTGCACCTGTGGATCTCTTTGGTGAGATGACTGGATGAAAAGAGGGTAGTTTATTTTAAGCCATACTTTCAGGCTTTGAAGCCCACTCATTCTGTCACTGGCTTGGGATTTCAGGCAAGTTTCCAGCTCCAAACAATAAAGATACATTAGCTTTTTGCCTTTAAATTAACTAGTTTTAAAGTAATAGTCATCTCATTCAAAGCAGAAGGTAACTTCATGCCTTCTTCATCTCCTTCTCTACCTACATTGCAAGTTCTTCTTACAAAGGGTGCAAAGCACTGCTCCTCTTGCCCTGAGCCATACACTTACATTGCCATAGGTGAACACCCTCTGCTTGGCCATGAATCACACATTTCCTTCAAAACTCATGAAATAATTTTTCCCATCATCCTCAATAAACACTCACTGCCTCCCTAATTTCTACTGTTGTGTAGTTCTACCTTTGCATTTCTCTTCTTCAACATGAGGCCAGACTTTGTACTGTAACCTCAGCAGAAAACAGACCTTGTAAAATGCCATGTAAAATCACAACCACTATAACATGATTTTCACTTTTAGTGAATCACTAATGATCCTTAATATAGATTCTGCACCCAGGGTGCAGCTGACAACTCTGCCAGGTACCAGAAGGCTTCCCAGTCGTAAAAGGGCACAAACTGGGTTTTATGGGGAAAAAGGTAGAGCACAAAGCTAGCCTGGCAGAAGAATGTACCCTTTTAATATAGGGTTACATTAGGCATTAAAGATGCCAGAAGAGAAGTAAAGAAGAGCAACCAGTCATTTTACTCTGCTATATAGACTAACCAGTCCTTGGGGCTGGCAGTACAAAGCCCCTGAACACACTTGTTCAGCGGGGGTGGTCCTTTTTCCAATAAACCAGAAAAACTGCTGTGATGAACAGATGTAGCCGTAAAAGGGATGATGATATTTCTGACTTCTCAAGAGTTTTTACACCATTGTGTACTCAAATCTGTACTAAAAACCAGTTTAGCCCATATTTGTTTTCTTCTTCCTTGTTCCCCTAAACTTCACCTAAAACTATCTTTGGTTTTTTTTTTTTTTTTTTTTTTTTTTTTTTTTTTTTTGAAAGAAAGGAAAATGAGACAAGAGATCTGTTTAAAATCGCAAGATAAAAGTGAAATTTCATTTGCAAACACATTATAAACCCCCATATCCAAGACATTAGTTTTTCCTTTCGACTGCTCGACAAAATCAGAGTAAAAACTTCTTCACTTACAAAATGCAGGATAGACTACAAACTCCTAAAGCAAGAGGATGTGCTGGTCATGTGACAGTGGCAATTTCATCAGTTTCTCTATGAGAAAAGGAGGCTCCTGAACTCAGATTTTGTTGTGATTATTAGGAATTTTTCCCTCTGAAATTTTCTATCTATGAAGTGCAGCACCAGTATCCAAACTCCAGATCATTCAAAATGTTTAAATGTCAGCAGAACCCCCAGCTGAGATTGCAGGTCAATTAAATACCTGCTCACAGGGCCTCAGCTTTGACTCACACACCTCAAAAGGCAATTCATTGTCAGTGGCACATTCACCTCTCCTTGGTCTACCCTGAGAAAACAGCTGAGGAACACCACAACAGCAGTGTCTAGACCACAAGTATTCGATTTTCTAGGAGCCTGAATCACAACTCACTTCACAGAGGAAACTGAAACAAATCTTACATCTGTGGCTTTTTAGTAGAGCCAAATTTGAACCTGGAACCTGACATGGAGGTGAGAGCCATGTTTTGTTGTTATTTTCAGCAAGCACCCAAATCTGTTACGAAAAGATCAAAACCTGTACTGGAGTTAAGCCTTTTTCAAGTTTTTCCTTTTAAAAATCTCCAAATTCATTCAGCCTAGTCTTTAAATGTGAAGCGGTTAAGCAGAGAGTTACTTGTGTTTTACCCCTCTACAGAACTTGATTATATTTCATTGCGCAGCCGGAGGCTGGGATCCAAAGAAAATGACAAATTATTATGTGTTCTGAATTCCTACTGAAACAGCTTGGCTCGGTGTCCAACTGAATTCATTTCATGGCCATACGCTATCTAGAATGATGTAAACAAGTCAGAGCAGCAGGAGGAGTCATCTAAGTAGCAATCCCTGCCTGGAGCCAGAAAAAGCTCACTGTCGATGAACAAGTAAGGGCATAAATAAGAAGCTATTACTTTCCCAGAAAATTTCATTCCTCCTCCACAAATTAATTTTTTATGAATTTTCAGATGTCCCGTGCACTGGATGCATTTTCTCTGCTGCTCTTTCTTACTTTGAATACATACAGCACCTACGATTCCACATATTGCTACTCCACAAAGAGCTCTTTGGCTAGCACTTTTCCGTTGACGTGTACTTCTCAATTTTCTGGATGTTTATAATTCAAACTCACATTAGCGCAGACACTGCACTGATGAGGGAAAGCTAATCTGACTTTACTGGAAAATCAAGTAAACGAGGGGGCAGGAGTTACACCTGTTGAAACCTGCCATGTTGGATATTATCATTAGTGACAGAAACCTCAAAATATTTAGACCTCAGTAAGATTAAAATGCAGCTTGTGGATACGGGACGGAGAAGAGAGTAATCCAGTGAGACTGGAGCACTGTGAGAACATAAGAGTTTCTGGTTTTATTTGAGTCATGAAGTAGAGAAAAGCTGTAGGGTGTTAAGCTTGTTCCTAACCAAATATTTTCAAGCCTTCAGAATGATTTAGATTTTGCTTGAAAGGTAATTAAGTTCAAGGGTTTTTTAACTTTAACGCAGACTTTTCATCCTTTAATAGCAAGAAAAATTAGCAACTGGTATAATTTATGAGGCAGATGGAGCACGCTCTCGATTCAAAACTAGGTGTAAATCAACCAGATACTATAGTTTAATCTTTTGGGTGATATTCTAGACACATATTATAAAAGACACAAGCATAAAAGTCTAGCTGGTTTGTATGGACCTTTACCAAATGTAGGAGGAAATCTCAGAAGGCAAAAACATCATCTACTCAAAGAACTTAAAGAAGCACATGAATCTTAAACATAAGTTTGTTTTGATGGCTGCCTCTATGCTAGCAAAGTTGGTCTGCCAAATTCTATCAGAAATGAAGCATAAAAATGGAAAATACTTTTCAACACAGTCAACAAGGAGTTATCCTGTAACGCCAGGCTTTGCTGAGTTCAGAACTGCCAGAGGCTGGAATTTGTTGCTAGAGGTACAGCTTTTGATCAATAAAGAAGCAAAAGGATTAGTGTGTGAAAGACAAGAACCTTAAGAGAGCACTGCATGGCAACAGGTTGCTACTTCATCATTTTGCTTGCAGGGAGACTCTGCTGGGCTGTATCTATCACTAGGACATAAATGAATCCAGTGGTTCCTTCATGCATTTTTGCCTGGAAAGTAAACTGGCCCCTGTAGAATTAATTATCTATGCTTTTTTGGTCACTTGCTCATGTTATCACAAATTCAAACTTTATAGGTTCCTATTCTAGCTGCCATCTGGTCTTTTGACAGATGTGTGTGTGCACTCCTCCAACCACATAGCACAGCCTGAGTCACTCCTTTCATGAATCAGGTACTAGTCTTCCTTATCTCACCTGGCAATGTGTTTAACATCTTTAAATATTCAATGAGGCAAAGAGTGAAAATTACCCTATAACCCAGTGGTTATGAGATTTATTTGAAAGATGGAGGACATTACTTTCAATCCCTATTCCAGGTAAAATTTATAAAACATGGAAGAACAACCTCAGGAGAGACTTGAGTAACCCTTTTTCTTCTGAACTAGACCAGAACTCCAGACCACAGGCTTGGAAACTCTCCATGGAAATAGGAAATATGGGTTCAAATTCACTTAGGCAGAAGAAAGAATCAGTCCTGGGTTTGTCATATCCTGGGTGAATCCTCTAAGTTCTGGGTCTCTAGATAATAAATATACTATCAGCACCTCCATTCTTTTTTTTTTTTTAAATATATCCATTACTTTCCTAACATGCTTTGACAGATTAACCAATATTTCCCCAGGCTGACATTTTTTGGTGAATTTGACACAGAAAGTAAAATAATTTTGGACTAGCCAAAAGTATATGCACTTTTTTTTCAGTAAAACTTTTATTCTTCCCCGGACTTGCTGCCCTGCAACAAAAGATTACTGAACCAAAATCCAAGATATTGTTAACTAAAAAGAAAAGTACAAAACTACTGAAACAAATTCTCCCTTTCTGTAAAGCAGAGCTCTGCCAATCTATATTAGTAAATAATTTGAGTTTTCATCTCTGTCCTGTACCATACCGGCTATATTACATATATGATTCTCTACTACAACAAGAGGAAGTACGTTACTTTTTTACAGTAAGTTATAGTCCATAAAAGTATGAATTTGCCAGCAAAGACATAAGAAAACTTCACTATCTGAAGTCTTAAAGTGTGTCTGCAAAGTATGCTTCTGCAAAGTAATTTCCAGTGTGGCACTTCCATCAGTCTGTTAAATCTGTATGTCTGATCCCAAATCAACACAGTTTGGTATCTAATTCCACATCTGCCTCTTCGAAGCTGTCTTTTGCTCCTGCAAGAATATTTGATTATGACTCAAACAGCAACATGCTTTTCTCTAGGGGTCATCCCTCTCTGATTTTACGCTCTCTACACAGACTAATTGGTTGCATGCAGAACAAGCACCATGACATTTCATTGGCCATTAATAAGTAAAGAGATGTTAACAAACAGCTGGCGTTAGGGAGATTTTTTTTCAGCTAAGAAAGGAACAAAAATCAAATGAACAGGAAGAAAAAAAGAAAAAAGAAAAAAAAAAAAATCAGTACCTGCACAGCTAAAAGACTGTGAAAGGAAAAAAACCCCAACATCTCCTTGAAGCTCTAAGATAGAAGCCTTTGGTTAATGGTAATTTTAAAAGCTCTCCCCTCAGTTTTGAGCATGGCTACATCTTTTTCTGACAGCTCTTTTGTGTAAGCTGAAGCATTTGGGAAACCCCTTTCTCTGCTTTATATATCTGAATCACTTTTTGCCACACTTGCAAAAAGCTGATGAAAACATCCGTGTTGCTCAGGAGCAAAATGACAACTGAAATGCTGAAAGACAACATATGTTTTGTGTTGGGCTGCCATACAGATGTAACTGACATCTAAAACATCAGATCATTTCTCTGTTTTGTGTAAGAAGTCTTATGCCAACAATATTCAACACAGTAAAGAGGCAAAAGCAGACAAATCAGCCATAGAACTGAGCAGGCTTGTAAGTGGATAAGCAGACTCACCCACAACTTGAGCTCTTGCTAAGGCAAGCCAGTCTTTTTTGTTGCTTGGGTGGAAGATGGTGCTTTTCAGGCCTTTTGGCTGGGATAAGAACTCTCATTCCCAGTACCTGTGGTTGAAAACAAGCTGTGGGGTCTTCTCCTCAAGCTAGGGAGTGACGCCCTGCTAAACAGGTGGTTAAACATGTTCTGCTTTTTACATTTTGTCATTTACATTCTCAGAACATTCTTTGCTGACACAACTGTAAGTGCTATACGGCTTTACGTGAATAGCTACAGATGAATGCTGCACGGAGGGGGAAAAGGCAACGAAACCAGCCCCTGTGGATAGCGTATGTGAGAGGGGGATTGGTCACTTTACCAACTGGCTCACCATGTGATACAGGGTGGCAGCTAGGGGCAAAAGCAGAGCCAGCCTCCTGATATGTGAATATGGATGAGACACCAGCCACAGGTGCACCCAATGTTTGAAAATAACAGGTAAGCATGTTCCTCTAGGCCTGCCCCATCCTATGGTGGTATTTAGTTTACATCCATGATTGGTACAACTCCACCTTATGAGCTCTGCTGTTATAGACAGGATTACCCTCACGAGGCAGAGACATTTATAGCAGAAAGACACAACAGTGTATCTGGACATATAGTTGATGGTAAATAATATATCTCTCTACTTCCAATGAAATGAAAATGCATTCAACCTACTGATTATCATAATTTACTAGTTTTTTTTTAATTAAAGTGTAGAACACGCTAGAAATACCATTATGAGGTTTTACACCTCTGTTTTAAAGCTCTTAGGCAAAAAGAAGGTTTCAATACTAGTAAATTGAAGCATTATTGGTTCTAAGGAGCTGCAAGTCTGCAGTAATGACACTGTTCCTATGAAAGCCAATTTAATGTTCACTGAGCACGTGTCATTAATGAATATAATTTCAAATTGTAACAACATCTAACATGATGGAGAAGCGTATCATTTCAAGCTTTTAACTAGTTTACTAGATGATCCCAGGTCAAACCACTGTTCTCCACACCAATAAAATCTGTTACTTTATTTCTTTGTTAGCAGCAAAGAACTGGAATTTGCTAGAAGTTGTGTGTCACTCTTATGTTAAGTTCATGCTAGAAACAGCAAAGGTCTGTTAGTCTAGACATCACCTATATCAACACAGCTTGTTTGAATTACCTTACCCAGATTCTCTTCTGCTCTAGCTGTCGCATATGAAAGCTAAACTGAGAATAATTGCCTCTTCTATTCCAAAGGCTTTTGCCAGGACTGATATTCTGGTCAGGGAACACATTTTTTGCATACCAAATCAACGCAGCTCTGTCGACAAAAGTCCATAGGCTAGATCAGCTGTGACACATACACTTTAAGTTGGTAAATGATGAACTCTCAACGATTATTTTTCTTGATATATTTGCACTGTGGATGACCATACAGCTGACAATCCACCACTCCTAACTATCTGTAGACTGGCAAAGGGGAAGACGCTGAAGGTAGAACATGTAGAGGTATAGAAAAAGAGATAAGGCATCTTCAAGACAGTTAAAGGAAGGTCCTAAAGTATCTAGGTTATGCAGCACAATTACAAAGTATTCAGGCACAGCAAGTTTTCAGAAAACTCGGGCTGCTATCCATCTTCTGCTGTATTTTATTAGACTACTGACTGCTGAAGAGAGGATAGAAAACAAGAGGAATTACAAAGACACACAAGTTGGTCAAAGACAAGCTACTGGCTCTACTCATTTTTCATCTTAGAAGTCTTCTCCTTCCTCTCCCTTCTGCCTCATGCTATGTTACATTTTGATTAAAAACTCTAACAAACTACACATTTCATAATTCTGTAAGGCATCTAGCTATTCAGGCTATACTTCCTTTGCATTTTTGATCAGGACTTTGGAAGAGATGAAGCACTAAGTGCATCTTAAGAACCTGCTGCAGAACTAATGCAGGCGAGTACAGGAACATATTAAATGGTCTGCTCCAGGCAGACATCCAGAGAAACTGCATGTGTTATGGAGGATACTGGTCTTTTGATAGTACCGAATTAGTCTATTAGTGCTAAAGTCTCAGGCATTAAAATTCAAAACAACCAATGCTTTTGGAAAAGAAGGATGCAGCCTGGGGGTTTGGATTTACTCACTGCACATATCTCCCTCATCTTCTCCCTCAGCGCAGTCCCTGATGAAGTCACACGCCTGTCCCAGCCTGATCGCTGTTCCATTCCAGCAGCTGAAGGAACCTTCCAGAGCCATTTTTGAGCCAGAAGCAGATCCTAGAGAAAAAGAAGACAAAAACCACTTCAGATTACTGAATTGCCTTCCTCTCAACCAACAGGTCACAGGATCCTGGATAACACTGCAGGGGAGAACACCTCCTGAAATGTCCTCAATCCAATAATTACTTGATAAAGTAATTATTTTATTTTGTTTGACCTGTTTAATCTTGTCAAATATCTAATGGTCCACCTAACAGAGAACTTCAGTTCCCCAGGCATTTCTGGTGTTTTAACTTGGAAGGCATCTTTGACCCTTGAAAAGAGGGTTCAAATCCTGCAGCCTGCTCTGTGGTACTTCTCAAGAACAACACAATAAGCATGATAGATTTTTAATTGTATGTGAATTTACTGCTAGACTGACAGTCCTGAAGACTGATATCCTCTCTGTCTAGCTCAGGAATAACATGGCTACATGGTTAGGAAAGAACACAAGCTTTCATCATACCCTCCTGTCAACATGTATTACCTGTGAGTTGGATGTATCATGTTGTCATATTCTCTCTGCAAGAGAGAAAAGTCTGATCTCTGCTTGTAGTTTTCTTTCTCTTCTATACCCACTCCTGCTCCTGCATCCTGCACTCCCCTCCCCTTGAGTCAGGCAGCCCACAGCAGACTACATCTACCAAGATACCAAAACCACTAATTCATTTTATCTATGCTAAGCAGCAAAAGGCAGCTAGCAATGTGGAAAGGAGCCAACTCTTATGAAATGAGGTCACTGAACATTAAAATCAGAGGCCAGTATCATCCATTCAGAAATGATCTTGAGTACTTGTCCCTTAGCACTGTCCTTTTCTGGAGGCACTTGATTCCCTTGACAGCTGAGAAGTCAGAGATCATCCAGCCTGATGGGTATAATGTTCCTTACTGTAGGAATTCTCTCATCCTGAGGTCTTTGACTGTAGCCAAGTGAGATACTTAAAAAATAAAGAAAAAAAGGACTTGTCCTAAGAGACACATGCTCTAGATCAGCCACCTGGAGGAGGCAGGAATTAGTTCAGCAACATCCTACAGTCAGTATGTATGGAGGAAACCAAGCTTGAGAAGTGCAAAAGCCCTTTCCACAAAAATCTGGGTGTAGATGCAATTCACTGAAACCTTCCTGACTCTTCGCAGAGATGTGCTTCCAGTTCACTACTCCTAGAAGGCAAACCTGGAAGTATGAAAAGGTCTGTGCTGTGAATTCCTCACTGCAACAACTCCTGCCCTGTCTCATATTAAATGGGTAAATGCTCAAGATTAAACCAAAGCCTCTGGGCAGAGTGAGCCATTGTTTGCCTAACTCATCTGTGCTTGCTAAACAGCGCAGCTACATCATGTTCTCTGGCACTACAGGGAGTTGGGAATCACTRGTGATTCAATTAGATGTGCACTTGATACTTTTATTTATATTGCCTGCCAAAACTAAAAATTAATGAAGCATGTAGGAAAACAACCACTATTTCTCTTCAAGCTTATTTTATGGCGCAAATCAATTCAGGAGTGGGGGGAATACATGCCAAACCTTTTTAATAAAGGACCCCGGCTCCTGAAAAGGGTGCTCTGTGTTATTGTCAGCTCAATTTTTTTGACTGCCTTAGAGCAATTCTGGCTTGCTGCATACAGGCTGCACAGTGCCCTTGTATTTCAGTCAAGGTCAAGGCTGACTACAGATGAGAGCTTTGCAGAAAAAATAGACCAAGTAACTCGGAGCCAGTTGCTGACAATTTCTGCAGGCCCCTTGGTAAGGGTTTAAGGCAATGAGAAGATATCCTCCTTGGCCTTGCCATGCTCCTTGCAAAAATGCACTCTTAGAGACACCACTGAGAGCCTTCCCTATGTCAGAAGCAAAGCTCTTCACATGTCACAAGCCAGTCACAGCAGGCTCAGGTCAGCGTGCAGGATGCTAGAAAACTGTAAGAAGCAACTCTGGTAACTCAGTAGGTGATCCCTTCTCCTAGGGGTATGCAATGAACCTATATGGCACCGTGTTGCTGGAAGTACCACCTAAAGAAAAGTTAAGAGACAAGGCCCAGAGCGCTTCCATAAGGTTAGTAACATCATGGCACTCTTAAAAATGTTGAAGTCCTACTCAAATTCAGAAGTACTTTTGTCTCTCTGAATTACCCCACAGATGGTTTTGAAGAAATGCCCACATTTGCTACCAGCTCTCATGTCCCACTCAGTTTATCTGCAATCTTTTCAGCAATGTCCATGTTTTATCCCAGCAGCTGCTGGGATACAATATGCAGCGTTTCAGAGGAGGGGTTATTGTAGGCAGTGGAGTTTTTCTGTTTACTCAATTCATTTAACTTTGGGAAGGCACTCAGTTTTCCAAGCACATGACTGCATTAACACTAATTATAATGGAACCAAGGCATTCAAGAGCACCTACTATCTTCCCAGGTGTCTTTGTTGCAGCCCAGGAGCACAAATCTCCTGAAGTCAACTGACTGTGGTATTTAAAAGCTGCCGGTTGCAACTAGACATCAAGCAATTCCAGGAGCTTTTCCTCTAAAACAAAGCAACAGATTTGCATGCTTATTCATCTCTGTGGAGACGGGGCTTGAATTAGCTCAGATTTGCATTGGGACGCGTATATACATGCTCCTTGTATAGGTTAGAGAACATAAATAGCAAAGCAGCCCAGGGAATGGCTGGGCTCTGTGACAGTGCATGATTTATTCCTGTCTCCTGTTTGCTTGCTTACTATGTGCACAAAGGCAAAATGAATTGGATAAAGGAGATGATTAACTAGTAAAACAAATAGATAACCAAAAMCAGCCCAAATACAAATAACCCTTTTAATGGGCCACTTGATGCAGATGTTTGCATCCAAGCTCAAGGAAACTTAATTTTTAATTAAAATATTTTGTAACAAAAATAGACATTTTATCTTTTCATTTCCCAGCCTCAATCACTCCTGGCAAGGTGAGCCAGAATGACCTGGATCGCTGAGTCAAGTGGCCTCAACTCACACACAGATGATGTGTAAGGAAAGGAAAATGAATGGTATCAAATAAGTATCAAAGTAAAATTTGTGGGAGACATCCTTTATATTTACAGCAGTGTTTATGTAGCCAGTGGCATCCATAAATTATAGCAGTCATTAAGCTGTACCACGGCTGGCTTGGAGTCTTATAAATCATTATTTAAACAGCAACATTAAACAAATGGCATTTCAGTCTCTAAATTGAAAGGAGAAACAAACAGCTCCTTGGGGAACAAGTGCTGACTTTGTACCTCACAGGTCCTGCTTCTGAACACAATCCAGCCTTGGCAGTGTTCAAAATCCAGTACCAGACCCTGGACACAAATGACAGCCTGGGCTCTTGACTGCCCATGCTTTTGGACTTAAGTTTCCATGTAGCAGATCAGCATGAAAGGGGACAATCACGTGGCTTAGCCTAACACAGGATAAGCAACTTACTGCTCAGACTGTGGGGCCAAAGGGGGTGTATTTCACTCCTCAGCAGATTTTCTCCGACTTCAGTTGCCTCTTCTCTCCTCCCTCCTCCCTTGATCAGCAGAGAAATCGAAGGGCGTTAGCAAGTTCTGGCATATGTGTCTCTGAGGAATGTGGCCAGAAAGATTGTGATGTTTGATCAGTGCAAAATGGGAACCTTCACCTTACTGCCACCACAGCTGGCCAAGTGGGAGGGAAGACTGAAATTCTTACAGGCATTTCCAAAGATACCCCTCATCTTGCAAAATGGCTACGCTGCTAATTATCATGCAGGATTAATCAAGCTGAACATAATTATACCTTCATGTGTTACATTCAACTTCTCAGGCCTTAATTTTTAATGCTACTGAAAGCTTTTGGGACCAACAGTGAGGTAAAGCCCTCGCACTCAGCACACATTAAAACAAGAGAGCTTAATAGGACAGTACTCTGTTGTTGTTAAAAAACCCTGTCCTTCTACTCTGCAAAAAAAGATGAACAGAAATTGCAAACACCCGGGATGAATGTGCACCCTCGTGCATGTTTTACCAAAAAGCAGCTGCTCTCTGGGCTGTCCCTGAGGAGTCCGGCTGGACACAGCTGAATTGACTCGAACGGTTCTCGGGGCAAGACCCTGTATGCACACATGGTGAAAAACATCCATTTTTAAATGCATGTATGTAGTAAGAAATACCTAGGCATGGAACTCCACCATGCTTATCTCGCCATATGTGCTACCCCTCAAAAAAGAGAAACTTTCCTATTATTTAATTACACCTCTTAAATAATATTTTCTAATGGGCTAGTGCTGCAGTCTAATGTTCCTCCACTAAACACCACTAAAAATCACGGATTGTGCAACCTCAGTGACAATGCTTATCTGTCACAAGTATTTGTCATTAACTTCTCAATTTCATCTGCTCCTCCTTTGGTTTGAGTTCAAGGCCTTGACTCAGAGATATTTAAAAAGAGAGCACTTGGGGGATTTAACGGTTGTGTGAAACAAAGAAAAGCTGCTGTCTAACTATAAAATGATAGTGAGAATTCTGAGGAGTTTCTGATTATTTATTTTTCTATGACTCGCCATTTCTGATGGGCACATCATTTCCTCACTCTTCATCTCCAACCCTCCAGCCTTATAGCAGCACAGACATTTGAAGGCTGATGGCTCACTTGGTGCTGAGGATAGCCATATTCCAGGACAAAGTAAATTTTCTATTGATACGAGTCATTAATACCCCTGCTTCCACCATTAGAGAAGTTGGAAGGTATGAAATAAAGGAGGTAGGAAAGCAAAAGAAGAGAAAGATGAGTTCATGTGTAAGGGAACTGAAGCCATCCTTGGCAAATGGCCATTGAACTCCAACATAATATAGGGCAGATCACATAAATCAAAACTTTCACAGTGAGCTACATTGCCCTTATTTTCCAGCCACCCACCCCAGGACACCTGTATTCAGATCTGCAGAGAAGCCAAGTGGTCGCAGCTGCAAATGAGACCAGTGAGAGTGATACTTGGAAAACACAATGTCCTCAAAAAACGCTTTGAAAAAAGATTGGACTCCAGGTTTCTCACACCAGGCAGCCAAAATTAGTCAACGCTTCATAATTCTGGCTTTAATCTTCGTAACAGCATCGTTACTGTTGCTGTCACTGCCTAAGGATGCAAGTGAAGCCACATTTGTAGGAGGCGGCGATCTCTTTTTATTAGACTGCCTGATACAGGCAGAAAAAGCAGCCCATGTTTGTATATGCCTGAAGGCTTGCCCATTTTTCCAGTTACATAAATTGGCTTTAATCTTCTTATTTAACTTCCTATACATAAAATGGGAATAAACTCATCACAACAGCTCTATGATGTTCATTTCATTAACATTTGTAAGGAACTAAGATGCTATGATAACAGAGCCATGAAAAAAAACTGTAAGGAAATTATTTACTCTGTCTTCACAGTGTAGTTTGAATAATTTACGGTATAAAATGAACAGGGCCATACATCTGATGAAGGCAGGACAGAGGATAGTAAATAACTTCCCATTGAGGGAGCACTCCCTGCCCTGCATGCTAAGGGGGCAGCATTCCCACAGTGAGCTACTCCAAGGCGAGAAATGTTGCTCATTAGAGCCACGTAGAAATTTCACAGAAAATGTCAACATTTCAAAATGTATCCAACCATAAAATAAAAATGCCCGAATTTCTCACAGAACAGAAGTTTCAAAACAATTCTGGGTTGGAAATACTGACTTAAGAGGTTTTAACACATAACTAAATATTGTCATAAACCCAAGAAATTTGAAAATATGTGAACTGAGACAAAGATAAAATGTTGGGCAGGAAACTCAAGTGGAAACTTACTGGTTTGGAACTCACTCATGTCAATAATTGAGGCAGCTCAGTTCTAATGTGCCCTCTCTCTCTGCTGCTGCTGCTGCTTCAAAGTAGGGATGTTATGCTTAGTATACAAATTTCAAAACATCTGCTCCTTCAGCCTTGCCCTAAAGCCAGTACGACTGCTTACACTGAAGAAAGCTTCATAGCACACCTGAGGAGCCAGCGCTTGTTCACTGCCATGTTTCAGTAGCATGAACTTTCTACAGAGCCGTACAGCATTCAGGCTAGCCAGGCCCCCTGCGTTCTCTTGGAAATGCTTTTGACCAGGTCTAGTTACTTTTCCTACCTTTTGATTGAATGACTTCCCAACGTTAATGTTGGTGTGATGTAGCTTTCCTGAATTTACAGCAACAACTAGCTTCCTTAAAACTATAATGAAATAAGAATGTAGAATAAGTAAGTTAGCTGTATTTCACACTTTCTCATTTTTCAATTAGGGAAGTTGACTGAGGATCTAATATTTATCTTCATAGCTCCTGAGACAGCAAATAACTGCTGAGCGCAATAAATGACATGATAATGTTTTTCCCTATTAATCTTGCACAAAATCTAGCTGCTTTTTTGTTTTTGTTAGGGCTCATGGTAACATATGTATTTTTTCCTGTGATTTGCTTACCAATGAATAAGCAGCTCCAACAGCACATCCAAACATTAATAGTAAGCATGTAAACAGCAGCAGTGAATTTTACAAAGGAAGTGTAATTTTCCAGCATGCAGTGGTACCTACATATTTTGCAGTATCTACAAAATTGAATAGGGCCAAAAGAGACGGAAAATACTTATTCCCATATACTTATGAAACACTGTGTATGTATAGTCATTGGACTTTTTTTTTAATTTCATCTCACACAGCAGATCTTTAAGGTTTTCATCCCTAAATATGAACATCCTGACTTAGAACAATACAATGGGATAGAGTAATTTTGTTAAAATCCCAAATCTTATTTCTTCTGGTTGCTTTTTGTTGCCCTTGTTTCAATATCAGACTGCATTTGCTATTTGATTCCCTTTTCTCTCAGGTACCATTGCATTTTTGTGAGATTAAAAAAAAAACAACAAAACAACACACACACACCCCCTCCCCAGCTTTCATACCTCTCCTAAAAGCAGTGATTACTATATTTGTAACAGTAAGCAACTGCTTTAAAAAAGACCAAAAAACCTTTTCTGTGATTTTCTGTGAATTTTTCAAAATACAAACCTTGGAGAGGGAAAATAAAAAGGTCCAACTTCTATTATTAGCTCTGCCATTCCCATCAGGCCTCTCTGGGTCTGAATAGGCTTGGAGACCAGCTCTTATCAGCCAGCAATCTTACCCACGGGGAACACCGGCCAGACTGATTGCTAGCTCACTGGAAGACGAATGCTGCTTGCCACATGCGGCGGACGCTGACAAAATCATGAGGTAGTTAAGATCTCTAAGCTTATTTATAGACAACAGGAGCAGATTTAACAGGGGTCCACTCTCAACATCAGACATGGAACTAAATATAAAATAAAACAAGGCTACTGGAGACAGGTCATGAAAATAGTGCTTCCAAACTTCATGCATGTCTCTTTTTGGGTAAACCGTAGGAGTTGATTAGCTAGGAAATATACGTAATTTTTCACAGTTTGCTTCCTAGAAGGATGAGTTCAAATCCACTTTCAAAAACTCAAGTAAATTTTATCTTTGCCTGTTCAGGCTCCCCAATTCCAAGCACAACCAACAGTGCACTACACATAGTGGATTTTTTTCCCATTCTTATTTCTTAAAAACACCACATCAAGAAAAACATCACTAACATTTTAAAGATGAGGAAACTAAGGTACACACCAACGAAATTCAAATAATGAAATGAGACTGTAAATTGCCCAAACCAGACTAACTCTCTGAGTCCTGTTCCAACCTCTACCAGTTGGACTGAAGTTGACCAGATCTTAGAAAAAAGCCACAGAAAGGACAGACTGGAGAAGATTCTTGGCTCATCAAGAGCTGATTCCATGCAGGTCAGATATAACCTCTCTCTGAACTCTGCAATAGTAGCATCTCAGTAATCTCTCTGTCACGCGCTTTTAGCACTGCCAAACCAGTCAGAGGTACATTTGTATGCCTTGTCATGAAAAACACAAATAGAGGTATGACACTTAATTGTATTCAAACAATGTTTTAGATAGGAATCATATTTTTCATTTCTAAAATGCAATTCTGCTTCTATAACTGTTTAAAGCAGTATCTCTCCTTTAGCTGTCAGCAGTATTAAATTAAGGTTTATGGCCTTACTGCAGACCAGTTGCTGGGGGAGATGGGTGGAATATCACAAATCAGCACAATCACGAGCATGCGTACGTGGTCCCTTTCAGCAGGGTGCAGTGATGCACCCTCACATCACAGACAAATGCTTTACTGTGCAAAGCAGTGGCCCCACAGTGGCAGAGCAATAGTTGTTCCAGGTAGAAGCAGAAACTTGCTGGGGAAGAAAGTCTCACATCATGCCTGTCTCCACTGTGCCAACCTCTGTGAAACTCTGTAGTTGTGTAAGTGCAACAAATTGTCATCAAGGAACTAATTTCCACTTTGTTCAAAAACTGAGCAGCAATACCTCAAAAACTCTAAGTATAACCAAAAGGAAATTGCACATGAGCGCTTGCTGTGAGGGACAGCAATAGTATTGGTGACACGTAACAGGTTTGCCACTGGAAGGGACTTAATGCGGATGGAGGCTATCCAGCTTCCAGTTCTAGGAAAGCAAAAGGAAACACTGCAGTGTTACCCTACCTCAGCACATCCCTGAACATCGGTATGTTGGTGAACGCTATGACCCACTGGTGACTCTTCCAGCTGAATGCACTGAAAACTGCCTACATCTCAGTGCTTTGAAGCCAGTCTGAAGGGATGGAGAAGTAGCAGTTCTTTGCTCTTGTGTATCAGGCTGTGCTTCAAGGCCTTGCTACACTTGAATGAAATTATCCCAGGAGTAAAGCTGCTGAAGGTAAACGGCCCTCAACATCAAAAAAAGCTTGGAGAATGACTCCTTCCTGGAGTCTGTGTCTCTGCTGGAGGATCTCTGCTAACCCTTGAACATGTGGAAGACTTACGAATTGGGAATGCTTACAGAAAAAAACAGATGTCAGCAAAGAACACAGTGATTAGCGCTGGGTAAGCCAAGGTATATACTGAAGATATTAGGGAAAAAACACAAGAAGGGATGACATTACAATTCCAAGACAACCACCGAGGTTTCAGGCAGTCTCTCTACTGTCTTGTGGCATGCTAAAATACACTTTGGTTACTGCTTCCCATGCAAGATCTCTTTCCCAAACATATACTGAGGTGCAGAGAGAATTGTAAGAGTTGACCAATATCATTACTCAGAATTACTATGCCCTGAGTATGAGATGCCTGTGGGTTGCTAGCCACAACAGAATAGCTAGACAAATGTTAAATAATATTAAAATGGCTTTTTTATTATTTTTAATACTGTGATAGAAATCTTAATAAAGCAGTTGCTATGTGTGAAGACAGATCAAGGATACAGAACGTGTCTCTCTATGACTCTAGGTTTTCTTTAAGATCTTTACCCTTCAGTGAGTAGACTGTGCAATCAAACTCTCAGAAGATTTTTACACAATTACTCAGAACTGACAGTCATTTCTTTTACAGTTCTCATCTTCAAATTTGGCACCGTAAAATGCATGCCAACCCAAAATATTCCTTCACATCCACTTTGTCAATAGGCTTTCTGTTGAGTGCAAGCTCCCCTTCAAGGTTCTTCCAACCCCTCTTCCCCCCATTTTGCTAATTGATTCAGTTGGTCATTAATTAATCTCTTAACTATCACCAGCAATAGTATTAAATTCTCACAAATTTGCTACTGTTGTTATCATGTAAAATGCTCCTCCCAGCTGGCTAGGTTTCAGCAAAGCGTAACACCTTGTTGACGCTAGATAAATCTATTTCTACAATGCAAATGTACCTCTTCCTGGCAGACAAATCCTTTATAACTAAATCCTTTATAACTGCAAAATGATTCATTATACAAAATAGAGAAGTAGGAGGACACACAGCTTACTGCTCATTCTTCATCAAGACCTAGCAAACATAAACATTTGGGTACAAACAAGTAATAAAAAGAGAATATGAAACAGGGGTTGCTAGCCCCACTGCAAAGTAAATGGGGTTAGTCTTGTTTTGTGACAAACAGGGATAGTATGCTACACATGAATAATTATGGGAAGGTCCAGAAGGAAGAGCAGAGCACATGGAAATGACATACAGAACCCAACCCAGCCATACATGCATAGTATTCTGACTGATTTGGAATCAAAAAAACAATTAGGCATATAAGGAACTAAGAAAACAGAAATATAAACCAATTTCAGGAAATAATGAAATTCTGTATACTTTCCACCAAAGATCTACTGGATTGTGGTGCAGTTTCAAAGGAGATGCTGGAAAAAAACCCATCAGTTTAGGAGAGGGTTAGAGTTAACAAGCTGTACTGGACACAACTCACTCAACAGCACAAACTGCACAAACACACTGAATAATAAAAAAAAAACCACCAAACTTTCTTTTAGCCATAAAATGGACTAGGGGAGACCTAAAAGGTACTTTACATTTACATGTGTCTACACTTAGTCTTGAAGTATCAATTTAAAAGACCAAATAATGATTAACATCAGTTTTTGTATGCATTTCATCAAGTCTTATCTCTAAGCAGCGGCCATCTTGGGGAGGTCAGCCATCTTAGGGCACACAAACTCTTCCTGTTTTTTACTGTGATGATCCACTGGTTGCTCTGTATTGGTACTTCCATTCATCTTAAGTTGCCCATGGTCCTCTCTGTGGTATAGTTAAGTTATACGGAGTGCAAAGGTGTTAGATACCCACTATGTATTTTTTACAAAGAGAACAGTTAAAATACCTGACTTCCAGCCCTCCCAGGGCTTTAACTTAATGGGATGTGGATGCAGTTCACCAGCTATAATGAATGTCACTGGCCAACTACTCACATCACTGCAGTACCTCAAAGCCTGGAATGTAACCCACAATGCATGGGGAATCTACATTCAGAAAGTTTAGTGAAATACTATCAACAAAATCAACTGCCCTGGAATTTGTTCTTAAACCAGGAAAAATGCCTTGCCTCCTTTTCCAGGATTTCTTGATAAACAGCAGCAGGACTCTTATGCAGCAGTAGTTACTGTAAAGGCTCTCAACTCTACTTTGACCATGCCCTTCCTTCCCATCCCACAGGTAATTACTGCTGCTTTTTAGTGAGCAATATAATTTTAAACAGTCTGTCAATGAGGTATCACAAAGATGATAAAAGTGCCTTGCCCTAGCATCTAATGTGGATAAAATCAATGATCCACTGTCTCACAGGAGGTAACATAGTCAGAAAGCTCAGAGGCCTCTGCGTCCACGGCAGCCAGGTCTTTATGGGCAACAGTTGCTGCATTCTCTGAAAGGTTTTCAGCAGAACAGTAGGACGGCTAAGCAAACTAAGAGCTGGCAAAGATAGGGTGACAAATCCAAATTATCGGCCCCTTGTGTGCGAAGCAGTTTCAGCACAGACAGTAGCAGTTCAAGTTTTCTCCGTACTGCGAGAACTCATCCATCCTACGTCCATTTTACCTCCCTCTTCTGTTCAGTCCAGTGACAATCCTTCTGGGAAGGTCTCTGGACAACTCTCTTCATCTCTGCTAGCAAAAAGTAGAAGTGAAAGATATCTCACAGCAGTAACTAGGCCTCTTCCAGGTAGACCATGACTAAGTTACCAGCTCATCCAGGGTATTCTCGGAAAAAAAAAGCCTGGCATTCTTTTCCCAATACACAACAAAAGGAAGAAAGAATTAAATAACAAAGGACTGAACACAAAACAGCGAAAACACAGCAGCCTAGCATCGTTTTTTGAGGTACTTCAAACCAGCACTCCATTTGTGTGAGCAGGGGCCTTGAATTGCTAGCAAACTACCTTCAGAAATGCTGCCTATCAAATAAGGAAACTGATGGTCAGGATTTCCAAACTGGCTTTTACGCCGTGACCTTGGATAACTCTCTTCAATTCTTCAAGCTTCCATCTCACTGCCTGTGACAGAAAGAAGTTAACACTTTGTGGGGGAATATGTGGCCTCACTGTTGTTTAGAACTAGCACTATGTGAATAGCATATTTTTGTTTGCACAGAAAAAAAAAGTCTCATTTTTAAGGGCTATCTAAAATGAAAATGTCCCCTGCAGAAGAAAAATGTTTGCTCAGCATCACTCCAAAAGATTTTATTTGACCTGAAATAAAATATTGGTTAGCTCCAGGAAACTTGTTATTGTTCAAAACTTGTTTCATTTCAGATATTTCATCCTTCCTTTACGCCTTTTAACATAGTTTCAAATAAAAAAACTGAAGTGCGGGGAAAAGGTGTTTAAATTTAGTTTCTTCCCTTACTTTTTTTTTTTGTCAAAACACTTACTTACTAAGTTTGACCAGAATTTTGAATAGCTTTGTCCCACTAAGTTGCATTTTTAACAAACCTAGAATAAAAATGGAGATGCTGCTTACCCTTGTGTGACACATGGAGGCTCTCAAATGAAAGGCTATATTGAGTGTATCACTAAATGCTAATCACAAGCATGGAGAATGACAGAATCACTTGAGTCATCACCACATGCTAATGCAGCATCTGTCTGAGGAAGCCCTGGGTCATTTCAGCTTGGTCCTGTCCCCTGAAATCTACTCACTCAGACAGTGCACCAAAGAGACAACTTTTTACCATGTTAGCACTGACAGGACTGACAACATTCTCTCCATTTGGCATGTATTAAAATGTGCAAATATTAGCAAAATACAGATTTAACTGAGGGAACCTCAGATTTGGAGAGTAGTGAAAAACAACCATGAAGCCTGCACAGTTTCACATGAGCACTATGGAGGTATTACACTGCTATTGCTTTCTCAGTGAGAAGCAGTATGGAAAACAGTTAATGTAAACTCAACATTAAAAATTTCACTGACAATTAAGGTGACAGATTAAATTGGTCTACATGCAATCTGCAAACTGATTTGGCATTCACTGATTAATGCAGTAAATTAGATACTAACACCTCACTAACTTCACTCAGCAATGTATATTGGTGTCAAACAATTTTTGATGCTGTGTAAGTCATTACATTCTCTGTAGGTGAAGCACTGAATATCTGTTACAGTTTTAGGATGAGATTATGAACAGAAACTTTCAATTTCTGACCAAAATTACTTCCAGACTTTGCCACTGGAGTAATTGATACTATTATAACTGCTCAGATTTCGAAAATTCAAGTGGAAATTGCTTTTCATTGTAGCAGGAAATAGCAATAGAAACCTACCAGCACCAAGTCTGGACCCAAGCTTCTTTTTAGTGGACACACATTTGAAGGTGGAGAGGTGCTTTAGAAACGTGATTTATTTTTCCAAAAAGGTGCTTTCAAGAAATGCCCATCTCTGAGTTCTGCTGATACTCAATACAATACAGATCTGCTGCTTGAAGAAACTGCAGCAGGAAATGCCACAGAAGGGCCCTGAGATCTGTTATAAGTATTTGGCCCAACTACTGCAAACAAGGCAGAGTCCCTCTCTTACACTTTTCTACAGATGTTACTCTCCATGAGTCAACAGACCCCAAGTACTTTCAACTATACAGTCACAAATTCACAAAGTGAAGGTACTCCCCTCCACAAATCCCATGCAGTGCAAGGCTGTAGCCTTAGCAACAACAGTTCAGCTCATGGTTGTCAACACTAATGAGTTAAACTGGGCTGTAATGAGATCCCGGAGTTATTTGTAGCTGTGGTACAGGTAAGTCCCTTTGGTTGCAGGCAGACATCTTCCCCCAGCTGCACTGGCAGGAGAGGTTATTGCCTCCATCTGTTCAGGACCSCTTTCCCTCCTGATCTGCTGATGAAGCAGCATGTGCAAGCACTCCCTAATTTATTTCAGGCAAAGTCAGACAGGTGAGACCAGAACAACAGTTCTTACCTACTCAAGGATTTTATGTTAACCTGTCTCATTTTCAAATGGCAGCTGCTCTCTGGGCTGCATTAAAACATCTTACAGACTCCTGTGACCTGCTTAAAGACTAGAGGAGCAAAGCCACAGTACAGTGGTGCTACAAGGCAGAGGAGCAACTCAGTGGCTGTGCTCTGGTCACTTTTAAAAAATGTCATTCTAATACATGAGATAATTCTGATACATGATAATATTCTTACTATCCCATGCAAAGCAATTTATGGAAGAGGGAGTATTTCCCTTTCCCTTTTTTAAAGAGGGCATACTGTGGAACATCAGTCTGCTAACTCCCATTACCTTTGCAGCTTTAGGAAAACTTGTAAACACAGCTTGGTCTTGATCTGAGATATTCAGCTCAAGCCTGCTTCTAAAACAAGGAGGATGGAAAAAAACAACTGCAAGTATGCTCAAGTTCAGAGGAAATTCTGTCTCAATTTAGAACTGCACAAGAGGGACCTTTCTTTAAATCAAAAATGGAGATAAAAGGGTGTGTTTATGTACAGGAAATCATAGCAGCTTTTTTGCAGACCTAGTATTTAAAATTATTAAAACACAATGAACATATAACAAAAAAAAAAAAAACTTGGTACAATTTTCTGTTCAGAAAAAAATGTTTTGTTTTAAATTTTCCTGATAAAGAAGAAACATTGATTACACTAACGTAATGGAATAGAAATTCCCTGACATGACTCTGTCAGTTGAAATTTAGGCTAGAACTCAATGATCTCCAGGAACTGGATTTGAAATGACTAACTCCTAAATGTAACCAGATATCCTTGCAGAAGTAGGATGAATTAAGGTTCAAGGCAAATGCTGCATATAATATAGATCTTAACCTCATTTAGAAGCAATGTTGTTTAAAGCTTTATTAACGGATTGAGTTACCGCTTCTGCTTAAACAGAAGTGACAGAGTCATTCACAAGGGTAATAAAAATAAACAAGATAATGCAAGAGAGGGAATTGCACCTACTGGTAAGGAAGTAACTGAAAAAATAATGTGGATCTTCTATTACCACTCTTTGGAAAGCAGCATGGGATCCAATATCCAAATGCACTCAATTTAAGTAGATTTTTCAAAAAGCCTTCATTGAGATCTCCCATGAAGGAATGTGGTTAACAAAAAAAAAAATCAAAGCTTTTACATATAAGTGATTTTGTGAGGATACAGAGAAGCAATGTGATCTACAGGGCTCCATTAGAAGGCTCTTGGCTGTAGCTCTGCTTCTACCGACAACCACTTTACTTTTGACAAAACAATTCTGTATCTGAATGTTCTTCTGTGTGAAAGAACTGTGGGATTTTTTTTCAGAAATATACCTTCTTTTCTAGACTCATTCATAAAATATCTACAGAGGGTAAAAGCCCAGGGCTGATTTCTGGTTTGTAACTTATACAAGTTTCCCAAAACAGCTGGTGGCTTTAGTGCAGAGAGGCTTCTAGGTCTGACTGGAAGCATCCTGTCAAAGCTGCACAGATGAAGCTTCTATTGGTAATGCTGGTATTGTAAAGTATTCCTGGATAGCACTATTAATCTTCCACTCAACAGCCATTTAATTTTTTTCAGGGTTTATCCTAACAGACTCTGAATAAACTCCTGCAAAATAATTACTATAAAATGATTTATCTAGCATGCTAACCAGTGAGCATTGAGGATGTTCAATAGAGAATCCGTTTGTTAAAGGTTCCTTGCCTGACATTATTCATTCAAAAGTGAGGAATTGGTGGGCAGACTTTATAGATTACAGGTATTAAAGCACCCACTGGCTTTAAAAGGATAGTTCTGTTAGAAATTCCAGGCTACAATTCTTCAAGCAAAGCATTGTCCCCTTTCTGACACTCTGATGATGCTATGATGTTAAAGGTGGAATGAATTGCCTCTGAAGTGCCTCTTTTTCTCTCTGTTGACTACAGAGGGACCCTAGAGACTAGCTTTGACATGATGCCTAACTTTCAGATAGCTGAAGTCACAAAAGATGAATACCACCTTGTCTAACTTCATACAACAAAGCATCTGAATGTCTGAACTAAATCTTGCCTAGGGAGATTGAATCCCATGATGTCGTGAATTAGATGACTGGTTTATTATACAGATTTTATTCCCTGACAGTTCAGTTGAGGTCTAGATTGAGAATTGTGCTGAACTGCTTGGAAATTAGCTTTGCAAGTTGGAGTTTAGGAGAAGATTTTTCTGTCTCCTATCCACTGAGAATATTTTCTGGCCTTTGTTCAAATGCTAAAAAAAAGCAGCCAGCATCAGCAGAATGTGGATGTGTTAAAAAAGAGGTCTCCTATACACTATTAAGACAAAGAAATAAGGAGAAAGGGACAAGTCCATTGCTTGGCTTTGTAAACTGGAAAATAAACTGTCTTCATTTCATCTAATGCCTTTCCTACGCACTCTTTATGAACACTTGGCACTTAGTAAAACACACAGAAGTACAGCAAGATTCCTTAGGCAAAGAGTGAAGCTCTGCCACGACCAAGCTGTCTGCCCAGGTAACTTTCGGAATGAGTGCAATTTTCGAAAGAGGAGTCCCCAGAGACAGCACTCAATTATACCAACACAGTTGCAGCTTAGGCAATGCCTAGCATTAACTAAAAACTCAAAGCTGACAGCAAGTCTACTCTTTCCTGTTTCATCAGTCAAATCCCTCGACTTAAACTTGTTAGAGATGCACCAGTAAATTGCTGGTTATTGTTGCTGCCACAAACGGACAGATTCTTTTCACTCACTACTTCTCTCTCATTTCTAAGATCGATAAAAGGGCTATTGTTTCCACTTCCTCCCAATTAATTCCATCCCAGGTGTCAGCTAATCTAATGCTCACTCACTGTGGCCCAGCCAAAGAGTTTTGGTCATCTTTATTCATCTGTTGCTGCTTGCCTTTGTATTTGCGCTAAAGAATTCACAATCTAATTTCTTTGTCCTTTGCTTGTACTCAGTGCACAGCACAGACCAGACTTATCTGTGAGTACTGCTCTGAGATGGTATAGCAATATGAGTAAATGGAAACAGTAATAAACTCCTCTGTAGTATTTACAGAATAGTATCACTGTGGGCTTGCAGTGTAGGAAGAGTAATTTTGCACGACTGACTCCCATTTGGTGGCATCCTGCCCCGTCATGACACTTTGGTTTCATTTTGGCAATTACCCTAATTGTCCAGGAAAGGAATGCACTGTTTACTTGAAAAGTAAAAAAATAATATGAACCAGAGAATGCTCTGACTGATATTACACTTGAGAAAGACAACTGTAATGCATTACAGACACTACTGATGTCTGGTACTGCTACTAACAGAAGCAGCAAGCAGAAGCACATTTATTATAATTTAAGGGGAGCTACATGAGTCACAAATTAGCCCACATTCTACAGATCAACAATTAAGATGAAGACTACTTGCTACAATATAAACTTATAATGGAGTAATAATTGCCCTAAAGGTTTCGTGATGAGATTAGATAAGCAGGAATGTTTTATAACTACAGGGAAAGAGGAGGAATAGGCTTGTCCGAACGAGAGAAATTGCCTGATTTCACTTGGGGGCAGAGGAAGTTGGAGGTGCTCCAAAGATGAAATAAGAAGAAAACAGAAGACAAACACTGTAAGCATGGAAGACCACCACAAAGCACTCTGTGCAAAGATGTGCAGGTCAAACATCTCTTGGAGTAGAACTTTTTTCCAACATATGATAGAAAAGGTTATTTTGCATTTCTCATTTGTCTTAATCAGTTGTAAGTTATATCTTTAGAAAATATACTTTGTACAAAATCTATTTTGCAATCCAATTTTTTAAAAAAATCAATGTAACTTTATAGTAATATGTATCATTGCAAACACTAAGCATCAGCTCCAGCCTCCTTTACCTACAATGAAAGAACAGCTATAACTTAAACCTAACTCTTCTGTTTTCCAAACCAAACTCTTCTGTTGCCTGTGAAGAGCCCAGCAATGACAAAGAAACTGAAGTCCAAATCAGTGACGTTCCTATCAAACCTCTTGTTAGGTTCCTCCTTTTTCAAAAGCTTTGATAAATATATAGGGACAGATCTTCAGCTCATGCAAGTAGTCGAAGCTCCCACAATTAACAGGGTGACACGCAACATGCTTTACAACTTTCACTAGCAGAAGCTCCCAAGTAACCCAAGTAACTTCAGAGTTACTCAGTTCACTTCCTTTACTTTGGGAAATAGCTCTCATGCAGTAAATACTTCCATTGCTTTGCTGTCTAAGCCACTTGGCAATTTTTGTAGACAGGTGAGTCTCTTTACTACTGTTTTGTTACTGATGTGTACAATAAAAGTGCCTGATAAGTTAATACTGTTGCCAAAACTATACACTTAGTGTTTCTGATCTTAGAGTGATTGCTTTCTTTTTGTTATGGTTTCATTAACATATGTTCATAAACACATGTACATACACTGTTATTCCATGAGGTGCTTAAGGAGTCAACAATGACTTTCTATAAATCAATAGCAACACTGATAATATTACAGAAATATTGAAATTTCATCCTTTTTTTTTTTTTCTTTTGTACTGTACAACATGATGCTGGATTTATGCAGTTGTTGCTTACAGCTTTAAATGACGTCTTAAAAATCCAGTACATAATTTAGGCTTAAGTGCACAGAATATTCACTGCTGTAGTCTCCGCAAAATCATTTACTCTAGATTGTGGCTCACACAAATCAACCAAAACAGCTTAGATCCCAGTATGCCGCAACCCATCATCTTACAGAACCAGACAGATTGCCTCTCAACCCTCAAAATTTTGAGGTATCAAAATAGTTGCTTTGTTCATCTCCATTCACATCAAATGAAAAATCCACCACTGGTATTATTTTTGGAACTTGATAAATCTCTCTGTAAGAGTTGACTAAATTATATTTCCTTGTAGATCTGAAAAACATTTCCAAACCTCTTATTTTGCTTACAAATTTGCTGATACTCCATCAATCATGCCCCATGAACAATACACTTCAATCTGGAATTGGACCCAGAATCCAGCTGACTCATTTAAGTGCTTGCAACCTCCCAGTTGTACAGAACTTCAGCACTTCAGCTGGCAATCATTTAAAGAAGGGAGGAAAAAAGTATTCTTAAAATTTCTTTCATGTAATAAAACCTGACTGGTAATTTAAGATCTTGCCATCCGTGTGAGAGTTCTGAATCAATATGCCTTACTAGCAGGGCTTTCAAAGGCTCAATTCATAAAAGCCCTGTATGCCTCATTTATGGAGGTACTCCGTAAAACTGCCTCCATGGAAGCACAGTGCACAGTCTGTCCTTTCTCATCCTCACAGATGGAAGGCATGCCTCAGTGCAATTCAGTAATGATGGGATTTTTGAAAACTCCTGGGGACTAAGGAGCACAGTTCCCATTAATTTGTGCTCCTCAGTCACTTGGCAGCTTTTGAAAGTTCCTCTCTTTCCCCACGTTTTTCATGACTTCAAAGCAAAAGAATCGCAACATACAGGTTTAATGATCCTGACCGAGATTCTGATGTGCAGCTATGGGTTGTGCTGCTGTTTCCAAATAGAGCATAAAGGAGTCTCATTTGTGCAAAGGGCACCCACTCCTTTTCAGAAAACTTCGGTCCTCCGTTACAGATTCTTAAATTTTTCAGGAAAAAATCAATGCATCGGGTTTAATCAGTTGGCATTTCTATTTGTGTACTATGGATTTGATTTGGAATTACAAGTTTGGGGCTTTTTGGTTTTAGTTGTTCTATTGCGGAGTGTCTACTTCAAAGGATCCATCACTGCTGGCACCAATGTGCCACACCTCTGCCACACCAGATACAGTGCAGAATTATTAAACAATGTCTGTGGTTTGGTGCAGCAATTGGTTTGCTAAGAAAGCTGGCTGCAGTAGATCATGCAGAAACAGAAGAGCAGGACAAGGCAAGCAGGGCTCTCTGAGGCAGAATGAGGAAGGTTTTGGACAAGAAAAGGGAAGAGCCAGACAGGATCTTATAGCAAGACTGGGGCAGATTTGCAATGAGACCTCTCAGACAGAGAGAACAAGCTGAACTTGAATACTTCAGAAGATAAGCCCTGAGGTATAGAAGTGCTTTGAGCCAAAATCTGAAGAAGTCTTCACTGTGGTAAAGAAAGAGGAGGAATTATACCTTTTCTCAATCTTGTATGCATTGCACCACTATAGAGCAGTGGTACCTCAGAATCCAGCATTGGTGTGTATGATACCTATGCAGGCCTTTAAAATATAAGGTTCTTGCTGCTGACATTATTTTTTCTTCTACAACCAGGAAGTGCACACAGAAAATCTTCTTTCCTTCTTGTCCCATCTTCTCCTCATTCTTGTTCTTCATCTTCCAAAAATGATTTTGCTCACCAATGCCCTTCTTTGAGTCATGCCAGAAAACAGGACTAGCTTCCACCTGAACATCTACTCATTTATCTTTGCATTTGGTAATTTTAAATGTTAATTGATTAATCCTTTTGCATTTCATTCAATTTTCACAAATCACTGAATTTCTCTTAGTCTCACTTGGTTTCTTTACCAGTTCAACAGATTATCCATCTAGTTAGTTCAGTCTGGTTGATTGAGTGGCTATCTGATTAAGTTTGAATGCTCTAGTTAATCAATTGGATTGTAAATGTTTATTCCAATCACTTTCTAATTGGTCAAACTCTTTAATCATTTTCACTATCTAGACCAATTATTTCTGCCTGATATCCTGTCATTTGTTTTCAGTGTTACTGGTTTATCGCCATCTCTCCTTTCCTTATCTCTCCCTCTCTCGTTTATTCTTTTGCTCATGCAGTCTGACTCCTATCCTTTTTGCTTGATCATCTCCCTCTTCTGTTCTGACTTTCTAAGCTTCCCCGCTGTCTCTCACCTCTTCTCAAAGACCACTGTAATTATTCACAAACATGAATTGAGTTGCGTAGCCTGGTCTTAACATCTTCAAACATCAGTCCTGTTTAAATCAAAAACCTTTCCTACAGCTAACATGGAACTTCATGGATCTATATAAAACAAAACTCAGAGCAAAACTACCCCTGACTTTGTTTAGCAAAATCAAGGTTCTGCATGCCCTCTGTTACGGGCTAGCAGTCTTTTGAAAATGTAGGGGTTTATTATGGAGAGAGAAAGGGACAGATAGACTGTCATCTACTTACACAATGGAATCAGCTTGCATAAGTCTTTGAATCTGGAGTAATACTGGTTTAAAATCATTGGGTCATCCGTAAATCATCATTGTCCTCCCCATTTCTCAAGTGATAATAGTGAATCCTATGATTGTTTCAATAAATCCAAGCAGTTAAAACATCACAAGAACTAAGTGGCAGCAATTAATAGTAATAAAAGTAAGTTCAATTTGGGGAAAGCAGATTACAGAGTTCATTTTCTTTCACTGAATCAATGGCTCCCCTGTTGAAATAAGCCTTAATTAAGGGAGAAGGTCAGGATAAAAATCATATACACCATTAAAAAGATAATGTATTGGCCAATTCTTCAAGGTGTTAAAAAGTACTTAAGACCCACAACTGCCAACATTTGCAGGGGAACTGAGGGATTTGCAGTGTCTCTCAAGCAGTTTCCAGTACCTCTTAGGAGCAGGCCCTTCTCTTTTGATTATTAAAGCTTTGGATTTTAAAGGCTGAGATTTCTCAATTCTGTTTCTTAACCCAAATCACCTAACCTTTTTTGAATTAGAGTAGATGAACCTGTCCACTCTGGTAAGACAGTAACTTTGTCTAAGAAACACCCACATTCAGTCCTGCTGTGGCAGATTCCAGCCTTTCCACCTTCTGTACGAATGCATCAATTTTAAAGACCAGTTTTATAAGCATTATTACACCACCTAAAACACTTCTTTACACCTTCCCTCCTCATATCTTAAAAAACCAAATGTATCATCAGTTGATTACTAAATAAAACAACAGAACACTAGGTCCCATTCACCAACATACTGGCATGACAGACCTATGAAAACCAAATGCTCTAGATATTCAGGTTCATCTCCCCATCCCCTTTGGTGAGTAAACTAATGTTCTAAATAGATTAAATTACTTAACATAACCATCACTGTCTAAATTTGGCTCCACAAGAAGTAGGTGTTCACAGTCAGCAACAGAAATGCATAATCACTAATTCATTACTGTAAGAAGCTACTCTACCACTAATTGAGTTACTGTGCCTTTTCTAGAAGCAATTCTAAGACTAAATTTGCTTAATTTTTTATTCCTAGCATTACTATAACTTAATTTTAAAAAGATGAAAATGAAAAATGAAAACAAAGATAAGCCCCATAGCAACTGCATTAAATTTATTTTACTTAAATGGGCACAAACCACAAGTGAAATAATTTTCACTTTGGAATTACCTTAAAATGATTTAACTTCACTACAGCCACCACACTCATCTGTAAAGCAGTTTTTTCTCCAACACAAGATCCCTACGGGATTAAAACACTAGCAGGTTAGAGATGGTTTTTGGCACACAACCTGAAGTCAGAATAATCAGTTATACCTCATGGGGGAGCAGAGTTGAACAGGGAGGAAGGTGGTTGCCAAAACATTTGCAGGCAAATACTCTTAAAATAGTAAGGCTTTTCCAAATACCTACTTAGTGAAATTAGATCCACAGGAAAACCAGCTCAGTGGAACTGTATAAATAGCTTAGGCCACTCCAAGGAAAATGCAGCCAATCTGCCTAATTTTTTTTTTTTTAAATGAAGGATACTCAGAACTTAATCCAAACATACTGAATAATTCCCATTAACTTCAATTAACTCTGGATCTATCCTCTGGCTTGGTAAACTCCTTAACCATGGCATTAATGCCAAAGGAAATTCTCCAGCTTCCTTTACCCAAAAATGACCTGGATAAGCCAAGTAAGTATTATGGTAAACGTTGGTCCTAAACCTCAAACAGAGACAACTACTTCTGAAATTTAAGACTTACTTTTTTTTTTAATCATGTCTATTTTTCAGTTTTATAACAACGGCACAATACCAACTGTGCTCATTGTTCTGTTCACCTGTTCCCCTCAATTTCTGGGCAGTGGTGGATCTCCAGACCGTATACAAGATGACACGGTTGGTTCCACTGAAGGTACATGTCTTCTCTCCACTGTCCCATAATTACAACTAAGCAAATAATTAATAAAAAAAAATTGACACAAATAAGTTAGTTGCTTCATAAATCTTCTGAAAACATTTTGCAATTTTACCCAAGTGAAACTTACTTAAAAGTTATACAAAATTTTTTATGAATTAATTATTAACATCTAAATTAGCTGTGCGTCATGTGGGACTTCAATTAGAAACCCGTGTTTAAATTTTTTACAGTGAGAACAAACAATCACTGGAACAACCTCCCCAGGAATGTGGTGGAGTCCCCATCACTGGAGGTTTTCAAGATGCAGCTGGTCAGGGTGCTAGATAATCTCATCTAGGCTTCCTTTCCCACAAAGGTTGGACCAGATGATCTTCTGAGGTCCCTTCCAACCTGGGCTGTTCTACAATTCTATCGGATACACTTATACTATTTCAGTTTTTGGTTTGGAAAAGGTTAACTTTGCTAGGCAATTTTCCAGTAGGAAGCATCAAGAACTCATTTTGAAAAGGGGCCTACTGGTATTTCATTAAGTTCAGTTAACCACAACATCCTGTCAGCAAATTAATTTATAAGACAAACTGCAGAAAGTGAGCATACGTGGGAAAACTGAAATGATACATATTCAGGTTTTGTCTGAATACACAAAAACATGATTTTAGTAATGATTCAGATACATAAGTAATCCTGTTTGGAGAAAGCCCTTATTGATTTGCTGCAGTTGATTCATAAATCTGTTGCTAGACTATTTATCAAACAGAATAATGAAAAATTCTATCTGGCAGTTGCTCATATTTCTTCATTCATGTTGCAAGTCCATATTCTTACTCTTCCCTCACTGACTCTTTTTCCAGTAAAATCAGCTTTAGGTCCTCAAAATTTTTCCTTTCTTGAGAGGTCATCTGCTATGGAACAAGGATTTTGCTTTTAGTACAACCTTAACTTCAACTTTCAGAAATTTGCATATGTATTATAACCATGAGATCATTACAGAACTAACTACTTACCAGCTCTGAAGGTAATGAGTGTATTTCTAAGTACTTTCAGTATCTACTGAAAAAAGCTATTGCTGAGTGGACAGAAGCATTAACTTAATCAACAACGCACAGTCTCTCCCCTCTCCAAAATAAATATGTTTTTTATGTTGCTTACTGAGCTTGAAAACTTGAAAGCTAAGTGCTTCCTCTTGGACAGGCTGAGCGTCTGAAATAACGGCTTTTAACAGCCTCGGAGCATCATTAAACCTTTAACACGTTTTAGAAGCATTTGATCTTCATGCCCCTTACTTAAAAGTTACTTAGAATTGGTAAATCGAACATTGCTAAGTAAAACAATGTCTTGTCATTTACTTGTGCTTACTATTAAGTACTTTAATTAAGACTTTTGGAAATAAGTTAGCAAATTAATTAATTTACAACTGCAATAAAAAATCAGTAAGAAACCCATTAAATATCATTAATAAGTCAATACATTACTTAGGAAATGAACTCTATTTTTATTACTAGAAATCACCATCAACTATAAAATGCCACTGTACCAATTACTTTACTTGTAGAAGGAACAAATTCTTAACTGACATTACTAAATTAATATATTACTTCTCTGCAATTTGTAGGGGTTTTTTTGCTTTGGATACTGCACTTATTTAAATAGTAAGTTGTAAGAAAGAAAATTAGACAATCAATAGTTTAGGTTTTACACACTGACAAACACAATCTGCTTCACATTTAAGACAGTAATTGAAAGTCAATTGGCTGTAGGATGATGGGCAATGCTACCTGTTAATTGTTCCAAACTGATCCAAAGCCTATAGAAGGCCAAGCAGCCTTTCTATTGACTGTAGGGGCTTTCTGATTGGTATCTAATCCTATGGTTCAGGAAAACTTTCTGTAAAAAACCCACAACACTTAGCACATGCAGAGTGCTAAAAAGCACTTAAAGAATTAAAGCCAGAGGATGGAGTGCATGAGAAGAACGGTGGTGATGAACTACACCAATGATAAGAGATACACCAAATTGGCTCAGGCCAATCCTGAGCATTTAAAAAACCAAAACAACCTCAACAAACAAACCAAAAAACCCACCCAAAAACCAAACCCAAATGAAACCCCTCAATCTGCAAGGGCTTTCCTTTTTTCTATCAAGCTAACCCAATCAAGATTGATTATATGATGGGAATTAGGAAATATGAAGATATTCAAGCAACAAATCACTTTGATTTTCTAATCTGCTGCACGGTTGAATGAAGAAAGGGAAATGTGGAGTACAATTAATACATTGCAATGATAGAGTTATGTTTCCACTCAACAATTTTTAGTTAGATGGGACATGAATCTAGAATTTTTAAATTTAGAATTAAAAAAAATTTCAGAATTTTATCAGCATCTGAATTTTTTTTTTTTATTTTTATTTCCCACTCAATCTCAAATAGGCTGTTATTTTTTCAGTTCAAATGCAATAAAAATCCCATCTTTTCCATGATTAAAGAACTCAAAAAATGGAATTCCCAGTGCTCAAAAGCAAATCCCAACCTCAAACTTCTACCTTCTTCAAGCCCCTGTTGGCATCTAATTTAGATCCAAATCTGTATCCACCTATGGAAATGGTAGCCTAATTTCCTAAGATTGTCTATATGCCTTTATTTATTTTTAAATTGTGTATTTGGTCTTTAAAAGGCTTAGAAAAATTAGGCTGAAGGCTTAGGTTACTGTTTCTCAGATGTTTCTTTCCCAAATTCATCTGTGTTTTAGGCACTTCAGTGACATTAAGGTATCCAAGTGGCTAAGCTGCCCAAAGGCTTCTAACAATTGCAGAAGAATTAGATTTAATCTTTTGTTATTGCTTTCCCTATTTCCTCAAAGCCTAAGGTGCCACCCTTGGCTGCTCATCACCACCTTCTTTTCTAGTAAAAGGACACAGTACCACATCTTCAGCTGCGTGCAAAAGGCTTAGCGGTTTCAACTGACTGAAAAAAGAACAAGTGGTTTTCTTCCCTGGTGGTATTATTCATACACCATGTCCTGTAAGCAGAGCAGGGGAGTAGCCAATTGCTACAAATCTGTAGACAAAATGGGAGATTTGTTCCTTCTTTTGCTCACAATGTATCTTAATAGCCTCAGCAACTGACATCTGTCATCTGCAGAATGGTGCCCAGTACTGGTATGAGCTCACTCAGCCAACATTATCCTTTCACTCAGCTGATTGTCCTTCACCTACGGTTCTCCTTCAAGCACTTCCAAGAGAAGAATCCATGTACCTTCATGGGAGATGAGTATCTCCTGTAGTCCGTCTTAAAATGTGTTGCAATGAATTCCCAAAGCAGTGTGGATTTGAATGACTTCTGTCCCATTCACTTTTTTGTTTTGGGGAGTTGCCATACTTTCTTTTCAGCCTTAGAGAGATACCAAGATGTGTTCTGTACATCAGCAGCAGAACAAGTGCGTTGTGTCTGAACATGCCTTGTGCTTTCAGCACAATGTCAGGCTGTTCCTTGTTAGAGCTTAGAGATCACCTTTATGTACGGACAGTGCAATAAACCCCTTAATACAATTGGCCTTTGTGGAGACCAACGTAAATAACCAAAATAATGTACATTCTCCAGCAGATTTCCCTGAACTAGACAGGTTGAAAAGAAGGACATGCAGCTCCAGCAGCAGTACTCCAAATAAATAAAATGGACAAAAGGTAATGTGTTAAGTGCTATAAGTAATAATATTCTTCACTGACATGCCACCTAAAGATTTCAGTATGATTCACAAGCTCCAGAAAGCTGGTAGAACTAAAATGCAGCTGCTTCTGGCATGAAGCACTGAATTTACACACTTGAATTGGTAATGGAGCTTGTATTTAAAAAAGTAACCCCCATTAAGGTTGCCCATTATTAAAATTCCATGGACTACATTGAACTATTAGGGGTTACTCAGCAATAACTGCTTTGGAACATTGCCAAAGAAAGGCATACTTTATTAGAATCAAGTTTTCCACAGCTGTTTAAAAAAACAACCCTGAAATTTGTTACCAGGAACATCAAAAAGATGACTTGCAAACTATCTGTCTAGGAACCACTCATCTGTTCTACTTTCTGCTGCAGAAAGTGAAGTTGTCAGGATAGGCATCTGGCAAGCCAGGATGAATACTGCTTTGGTTCTCCCAAAATGAAATTTTCCTAGAAATTTTTTCCATAGGGGGAAAAAAAAGAAAAAAATCTTGTTTCCTTCAAGAAGTTAAAAACTTCTAAGGCAACATTAAAAAAATTCTTCCCTGAAAGGGACCCTATTTTTTTTTTTATTTAAACAATTGATTTGACGAGAAGCTTTCATTCTGTGAAGGTTCTGTAACAGCCAGAAATCATGCTCCTCTCCAAAAAGGCATCAAAAGACTATGAGCTAGAAGCAATAAAATACTCTACGTTACCTGTACTGCAGTTCTTCATCGCAAAGGAATCCACAGCCGCTATGCTCGTGTTCCCATTAGCAACGTACTCCAGTGAGATCCGAAATGGTTTCTCTAGATGTCCAACTCTCCTTTGAAGCAACACCCATCTGGTCTCATCATACACCGAGAGGAAAGAACAAAGGAGAAGAGTGGTAAGAAAGGCTACTTTACAAGGACCAAATCCCCCAAAGCAGCAGCTCCACATGTGGCTAGTCATACTGTGCCTCCAACCCCAGCCCTTACTCCCCTCATGGTGCCCCATGGTCAGGGCCTTTCCCTCCCATGGATTTTGCAAAAGCAAGCTTCTAAGCACCAAGATTTCCACCCAGCTAAGATGTGGAAAACCCAGCTAAATAGCAGCTTATTGCTCTCTTCTGTCACACTTCTGTGCGCCCAGATTTCTCACAGATGTCTAGCTGCTGTTTAAAAGAAGCCTAACTTTCTTTGCAAAGCAAGCTGTGAAATCTGTAGYGCACATGCACACCCTCTCTAAATATCAGTCCTCCTGCTTCCCACTTCTTAGTCATTCAGGCAATAAACCAGTCTCCAGGGCTTGCGCAATAGCTATAATTCCCAGCACTGCGTCGCTGGTTGAGGTAACACACTTTGCTTCTAACGTGGCTGGCTGGAACATCTACACGTGCATGAAGCACTACAACTAAAACATGCCATTCCTCCTCCTTCACTTCCTCCCACCCGCCTCCCAAACAAACAAACAAAGTCCCACCAAGTAAATCAAGGAACTAAGGACCTGGATTAGCAGCCTTGGAGACTAACATCCACACTCCAAGAGTGTTTCAACTTAGTCTGCTTGTTGCCAAGAGTAAATGAGAACAAGAAGTCTGTATGAGCTTAATTTACTCTCTGAGACACTAGAAGACATCAAGGCCTGGCTGTCTTTAACGTCCACCTTCTCCCCTCTGATCGGCTGGGTCTGCTGCTCCACCTGAAACACCTTGCCAGTCAGCACAAGAACTACTCCTAGACCCTCAGCTCTTACACATCACCTCTGATTTAACTTTCAAATGTTCTGTGTCCAGCAAGACATGTCTAAAAGTAGGCAGTAAAAATGTAAGTATCTGTCTTTTCTGCAATATACTGGAATTCTGATCTGCAAGGAAAACTTTAAGGAATAAATACGTGTATGATAACATGCTCTGGCCCATTTCACCTTTCATCCTTGGGCACAGACTGCCAGTAAAACCACTTGTTGACACCATTTGTGAAGGGCTGCTTCCCAAGAGGCGTGTATTACTTTGGCAGTGATACAGAGCCCATCACCCATTTCACCCCAGTTTATTCAGCGCCTGCTCGCTAACCATAAACATGATCAGAGACGAGAGATTCTGTAAAGCCACTCAGTCACTACTATCCACTCTTTCACATTTCTCTCCTGTTACAGAAAAAAATGCAGCACCAAGGAAAAAACATTTCTTTTTAGCGTACTGTAACTGGTCAGCTGGAGCCAAATAAGACAAGAGGGGTCTAATAAAGCCTATTAGGAAATGCACTTTACAGCTCCAGCTGCAATTTTTAAAAGATGAGAACAAAAACTTACTGTGTTTCTTTAAGTTGCTTTCAAAAACCAATATTAAACATTTTTGAGGAAGACTGTAACTATTCCTAGTTGACATAATGGATCAGGGGCAACACATTTTCCATTGGTCTTACAAAAATGTTTCCTCATCAAGTATCCCCATCACCCCCTGCTGTACGGGTTTGTGCTTGCATGTGGGCTGTGCACAAGAACACATTTTTCTTGAGGGAGGGAACCCACTGGAACGTATGTTCTGCACAAAAGAAAGTACACAGTTTATCTGGCATCCGTAACAAGAACCTCCTTCTCCAGAAGTATACCAAAATTTGGGTGTTATCAAGTTAAGACACACTTCTGAAAGGAAATATAACAACATATGTGTATGACATTTGCACCAACCAACCATCACTTGTGCCTGCTACAAGCATGGATCAATCCCAGATTGCAGACCCTACACTGCTACCAGCTAGGAGACTTTTTTTGCTCCAGAGGTAGACACGCTGTTTATCTCATCAGGGACACAACAGTGTCATTACGCTCCGCGGAACTGGACAAAATTTCCAGCAGGCAAGGAAGCTGCCAACAGGTATGTTATAACAGGTATGTTAGGGACCTAAAGAAAAGTCCTAAGCAAGGGCTGCATAAAGACCCTGCTGACAGCTAACAGTCAAACTTGCAACTCAGAAAAGCAAACGCTGCTTTTTCATGATTTACTAGGTTTCTTCCTCCCTCCTTTTCCAGCAAGAAGAGTGAAACTAGGCTGCTAAGTTTCATTGTTTGTTTACAGTTATTTTCATTTCCACATCTCATCTTCCAACTTCTGTGCTCAAGGTTCTCACTTGAGAAGGGGACATCGGCATCCTTGCTCCTTTTCCATCCCCCTCCCCCAAATAGATAAATCTGCTTTTACAGAAATTAAATAAAATAAAGCACTGAGAGTATTTTAAATGCCTAGCTTCTGTGTGTGTTATTTCTTTTGATGTCATCTCAAGTTAGCTACATTATAGGGATTAGAGGATACAAACTTCCCTACAAAGAGAGTAAAAAAACACCCTAGATTTAATTTTGGTTATGAAATACAGAAGCATCTGTATGTCATGAAAATCGTTCTCCTCAGCTTCAGAAGACTGATGGATTTTAATTTCAAGTACGCAGTGGCTCTCAACAATGATTTCCATTTCTGTGCTACTGCTAACCCTCTGGATAAATGTGCCAGGAGTTTTAGGAATTACTTTTCTGAGTTACTGGTGCAATAACTTTAGTTTGAAATTCTCAGGCCTCTCATAGTTTACCACAGAAACTTTATTAACTCCCAGAGCTGTTGCCAAGCAGGTATTTTATATCACCGCAATGCAAGACTGGAAAAGGCAGACTCACTCAAGCCCAAATTCATTACAAAATATATTCATATTTTGTGGTACAAATTCCTACAATAGGTTGTCTGAGATTCAAAGATTCATGTGAAAAGAAATCCCAAGCATCAGCCTCTTTCTTCAGAGACACGAAAATAAATGAGCTAAAGATGACACTAACTGGTGGATTTATCAGGGACACTAAAAATAGCTACTGGGTCAGCAGAGAGAACCCTGGGCAAATTTGGATGGGAGTCGATTCTGCGGTCATTCCGTGGCAAAACAGGGACTCTAATCTCCAGACCTTTCCATACAACACCCTGTACTTAACACACCCACACTCATTTGCAGATCCTGTACTACAGGCTGCCTGGCAGCAGCAAGATCTACTTCAGCATAACTGATATGCATTAGATGTTAATTAGTAGTAGCTTTATTAAATTTCTATTAGTGGCCTATATGTTACGAATCTCATTTTGGAAAGCATTTTAGCAAGGTAACAGAAAAGCTACTTCAGTCATCTTTTGGGATAGGTGTGGAAATACCACATGTGGAACCTCTTCATACTGAAATCATGCTTAACGAACCTGATAGCTTTCTATGCTGAGATGATTGGCTTGGTGGATGAGGGGAGCAGTAGATGTTGCTTATCTTGACTTTAGTAAGGTTTTCAATGCTGTCTCCCATCCCATCCTCACTGACAAACCGATGGAAGTACAGACTATGTAAGTGGACAGTGAGGTGGACTGACAACTGGCTGAACTGCCAGGCTTAGAGGGTTATCATCAGTGGTACAAAGTCCAGCTGGAGGCCAGTCAGTAGTGGTATACCTCTGGGCCAATAAATGGGGCCAATAATGTTTTCTATCTTCATTAATGACCTGCATAATGGGACAGGCTGCACCATCAGCAAGTTTCCAGCCAAATTGGGAGGATTGGTTGATACATGGGATGGTTGGGCTGCCACTGAGAGGGGCCTTGACAGGCTGGAAATTTGGGCCAACAGGAACCTCATGAAGTTCAACAAAGCGAAATGCAAAGTGCTGCCTGTCGTAGTTTAACCCCAGCCAGCAACTAAACACCATACAGCCGCTTGCTTACTCCCCCGCTCTGGTGGGATGGGGAAGAGTGTCAGGAGAGTAAGAGTGAGAAAACTCGTGGGTTGAGATAAAAACCGTTTAATAATTGAAATAAAATAATAATAATGATGAAAGAATATACAAAGCAAGTGATGCATGATGCAAATGCTCACCACCCGCCGACCGATGCCAAGCCAGTCCCCAAGCAGCAGTCACTGTCCCCCCAGCCAACTCCCCCCAACTTATATACTGAGCATGATGTCATATGGTCTGGAATACCGCTTTGGCCAGTTTGGGTCAGCTGTCCTGGCTATGCTCCCTCCCAACTTTTTGTGCAGAGCATGGGAAGCTGAAAAGTCCTTGACTAGTGTAAGCACTACTTAGCAACAACTAAAACATCGGTGTGTTATCAACACTATTCTCATACTAAATTCAAAACACAGCACTAATACCAGCTACTAGGAAGAAAATTAATTCTATCCCAGCTGAAACCAGGACACTGCCCCTGGGGAGGAAAAACCCCATGCACCAGCACAGGCCGGAAAGCAGCTTTGCAGAAGACGACTTGCAGGTCCTAGTGGACAAGATGTTGAACATAAGCTAGCAATGTGTCCTCAATGACAATGACAACCCAGCTTCCTGGGCTGCACTGGGAGCAGCAGATCAAAGGGGTGATTCTTGCCCTCTATTCAGTGCTGGGGAGACACATCTGGAGCACTGGGTCCAGTGCTGGACTTTCCAGCACAAGAAAGACATGGACTTACTGAAGTGAGTCCAGCAAACAGCCACAGAGATGATTAAGGGACTAGAGCATCCAACATACAAGAAGAGGATGAGAAAATTGGGATTGTTTAGCCTGGAGAAAAGAAGGCTCAGGAAGGATCTTATCAATCTTTATAAGTTATGGGAGAATGGAAAGAAGACAGAATCAGACAGTGGTATCCAATGAAAGGACAACAGGCAAGCACAAGGCTCATTTGCTTGGATTGAAAGACAAGAAATTCCATTTAAACATAAGAGAAAACTTGCTTACTCTAAGGGTGATTGAACACTAGAACAAGTTGCCCAGAAATTTTATGGAGTCTCCATCCTTGGAGATATTCAAAACCTGACTGGCTATGGCTCTGGGTAACCTGCTCTAGCTCACCCTGCATCAAGCAGGGAAGTTGGACTAGTCAATCTCAGAGGTTACTTCCAACCTCAACCATTGTGCAATTCTGTGAAACTTAGGTCCCAAAAGCAAATTACAGCAGATAACAGACTGCTCCTGTTATCCTCTGCATAACCTCCGAGCACTCTACAGAGTGATGAATCAGACCGGTAAGCTGACAACTGCAAGGACAAAGGCATCAGTTACTGTGCACATAGCTATCGTCTCCGCACAGCCTTCAACATCAAAACCTATTTTTACCACAACATTGGCCATAATAACCATGATGATCTCTCCAGATACTGCCTCAAGCAATAAGACTGACCACAGTTTAACATCTTGATGTAATCCTTAATACTGTAAAGCAACACGCTATATTGTATTGTTTAGGCACTGCTCAGTGTCTTGATACAGCAGGCCAGATCCACCCAAGAGGACCTTCACTGAAGTTACAGTAAGAAAGAAGTTGGCTCAGGTATCTAGAATCTACAATATACACAGATTTAGACAGAAACTAATAACACCGTAGTCTTCAGTGGCAGAGTAGCTCAAAATCCTAGATCCAAATATTTTCAGATTTTAGACACGTTCAGACTTGGGTATATTATCTAGAGAGAATTTGTTGCTTAAAGAAAGCCTGGGCAACACCCAGAGTTTCTCTTACGAGGCTGTATCGCTCTTCTCCAAAACAGAAAATGCTGCTGACAGAACCTGAACACAGTACAAGGGCTGAATTTTCAAACGACCTTCTGTATATTCATTCACACTCCTTAACGTGAAGGTATGCTAGAAACCACCTTGGGCCTCACACAGCCCTGCAAGGGTTAGGTGTTAGATCCTGAACAAGCCAAAGTACTTCTCTGTAACCTAACCTTTCCTAAATCTCCCATCCATGACTCAGTTTGCCAGGTACCAGGTTTTGCTCCCCCGCTTCTCTTTCACCCAGTTTCAGAAGCCATAATCCAGTTTTCATGGAAACTTAATTTCCGAGAGATATTTATAGTTTAGACACTCTTCGGTTGTTCATGCAGCGTGTAGCTTCAGGAGGAACACAGTCCTGATTAATTCTAATCAATACACTACTGCTTTAGATGCCATTTTGCATACTCCTCTGGGTAATGCCAGTACTGATTAATTGCAAGTACAAGTCAGGATGCTCTCTTAGAGGCAGTGAATTGAAAAGAAAAAAAAAAAAAAAAAAAAAAGTGCTAGAAGTCTCAAGCGAAATCTCAAGCCAGAACACTTGCATCCTGCATTTGTCTGTCTTCGTGGATAAATGATTTTGAATCCAAGTAACACACACATACTCATTGGGTGCTCTTTCATCCTGCTAAAGAGGGGTTTCAAAATGCTTGATTCCAGCAAGCTTTGGGACTTCAGTCTTGACATCCCATGTACAGCAACCATCTTTGTGACCATTCTCCAGACATCCATCTATATCTGGAAGGTAGAATTAATTTCTGTGCCATCAGCCAGCTTGACACCTGTGTTGCCACCTATGTCTTCAGTACAGTGCACTGTCAGCTTGCACCAGCCCCTAGGCATAAGTTAAGTTTCACCCAGAACACTATCCCAGCCTGGCTCTGATAAAGCCACTACTTTGTCACATTTAGAGGCCAATTTGAAAGCAAAAGTCTTCAACATATGAGAAGAATATGGAAACAATTAGCAAAAAGCCAAAGAACTGACCCTTAAATCCTATTGCCTTATATATAGTAAATGAGGGCTAAATGCACTTGAACTGTGGTGTGGGAAATGAAGAGCTGCATGGCCCCTCCTGGGTCACGATTCAGCTTGTGAGCTCCCAGCAGCTATTAATAGGAGGTTGAGGGAAGACAAGAACTTTGAACTATCCCCTCTCCTTAAGAAAGAAGCTCTCTGAATTCAAGCTGTGTTTCACTCTCTCATCTCCACTCGCCACAGAAAAAAATTGTGGAATTTAACAGACTCCTCATATCTAAGTTGAGTTACAGTGTGATTTTATTTCTCCAGGTCCAGGCTCTCTCTCATCTAAAATATTCCTATTGTTACCAACACTTATCGTGGTATGCCTGGGAGGAAAATGCAGTGTATCTCGGCAAGGACTTAGTTTTATCTCTTTGGTAAAAGGTTCAGTGAACTTTTGGGAATTACAAAATTAAATATTAATAATAGCAGCTGAATCAGAGTATTTCACATCAAAATCCATCTGTGGCACAATAAAGGCAGTGAAAAAATTAGAAGCTGATTTTTGAGAATGAAACTTTGTTAACGGCAGAATTAAAAATTATCAGTAGGAGTCCAAAAGACAATTTTTCTCCTTTACTAGATGAATTGGTGAAAGAACATACCTTTCTCCATCCTGCATGCCATTGCATAATTATACACGAGTTTATAACAGGTTTTAATCTTGCCTCCATACTGCTCCAGACTTTCTTTTGCTTCAGCAATTAATGGGCACTGCACAAAGGAAGAACCAGACTAGACCTTTTCAGGCTGCAGCAAACAGAAAATTAAAAAATGTTTTCAAGAAGATGCCAATACAATTCTAAGAGACGGGAGGAGAAAAAAAATAAAATGACCCATACAAGGCTGAGTAAACTCTTTTCTCATTAGTTCAAACAATACAATACACTGTCTTGTAATTACTTTTAATTATCAACTTTAAATTAATTTCAGTTTACTGATCTTAAAATTACTTAAAAGACATCAGGGCCTCAATTTGATGCATGATGATATAGTCTTGAAAAGGATCTACTTTCTAAAATAGCAACAAATAAAGTTACTGTATATTACTACAAGATATTATGTAGCATTAAAGGAGATAATGCAAACTCCTCTGCTCATGGATCATTCTACTTAATAAGAGAAAGAAAAATGGTGTACATTTTCCTCTACTGATTTAATGCCAGTTGTCTTTCTACCCTTTTCTATGGCCTTTTGCATAAGCAAGACGTAACTGTTGGTGATAGGTTAAATACAGTTAAGACCTTTATTAGTGTCATTGGATGAGACCTTTAACATCCCTGTGACTGGTTCCAAGAATGTTTCCCTGCCCTTCCCTCAAAATGCTGTCTGAAGACGGCTTCACAAAAGTTTTGCCATAAAAAAGATTAAATAATTGTAATGATTTTCTTTCCTTTTACTCTTTTAATGCTTTTAAGATAAAACTAATAACACCACCCCCACCCCAAGAAAATGCTCTGTAATTCTGCTAGGTTTGACTGATGAGTCAGACACAGTGTGTAATTACCTTGCCTAGAACAGGAGACCAACAAGATTTTGGCTCCAGACTGCAATGATATCGCCTCACATGTGCTGGGAAGGAAGCTAACTCTACCCTCCTTTTAGGATTGCAATGCTGGGCTCTCTTGTACAGCTACTCTACTGAGAATTGTACAACCGGGGAGCTATCGCAATATGGCAGAAATTGCCTTAGGTTTCAGTGAGACACAAGTAGCCCATAAAGGACATTTTTAGGTTATATTTATTTTTGGATAACTATGAAAGTTTGCAATTCAGCCACCAGAGTTTCACTGGTAATAGGATCTCCTCCTATATTTAGAGCATGCTACAAGACCACAACACAAGTACTCTACACAGGAAAATTTATTAAAATGGCAGAAGATAAAACCTACAGAAAAACGTATTTTCCTGCTAACTTCCATAGAGTTAAAAACATTAATTTTTTTTTTATCTCCTTCCTGAGTGTCTATTAGAAAAATCATTGTTACAAAGATTTTGCTTTACTAACCTGGTTAATTGAATCAGGTAAGTAACTGAAGCACTGCAGCCTCACAATTAAATCTAATTCTTGTGATTACAAATGAGAATCTTTTAATGGAATTGAATACAGACAGAGGCCCTGGAAGAAAGAGCACAGGAACTGCAGAGGGATTCAAAGACAGACAATGAAATTATGCTGTATGGTGGAGGGCAAACGCCTTTCCAGCAGAATAATCTGGCACCTTTGCACTGGAACGTAACCCACTAAATGGCACGGTTATTATTAGTTCAGTTTTCCTTTCTAAAATGTCTGTGGAGAGAGTAACCCAGATACTTATAGGATGATTTTTGTTACTGACCATTCTGAAATGTAAACTTAATGCTACAGGCATGCTAAGAAACTTGTCTACTCAAAAGCTCTGTTGGCCAAGTGGGGCTGAGACATGAGAAAGTGGTGGTGTTCTTTTAAACGACAGAACAAATTATTTTAATTAGCCACTTCATCACATCCAATAAACAGTTCTCAGTTTTTCGTGGGAGCTCCCCACTGACATGACATGACTAATCACTCCACTAAGAGACTACTGCAGTTGCAAATACAGTAGAGCTAAACAACTTGCCCAGAGGAATATGTTCATCTGGCACTGAACTTTCCTTTCTGTTCCCCAGTTAAACCATGCAAGGTGGAACTTTCTTCCACCTCTTGAGAAGTACACGGTTGGAGGCACTCCTGGGATGCTACAACTAGTAATAGTATCCAAGATGTGGCATCAAAACTAATGTGAAAAGGACAACAGCTCAGCATGCTTTTCTAAAGCACAATAGCTCTTTAGTGTCACCTCCTCTTGTAGTCCTCTCCCTATTTGCATATGAGCTTGATTACACTTCCTTTAATGAAACTAACATTGCCAAAAAAAGAGATTTCACTGTATGAAACCAAATCGCAATAACTGCTGGCAGCATGTAAGCCAAGGCAATCCCAGCAACACTTAGCATTCATACAAACCATTACATCTTTAGATGCTTATGCAGACCTTACAGCCCCTTAGCAAAGAAATCAAACACCTCATTTTTCAGGTGGGTGAAAAGGAGGCACAGGAAGGTTATATGACTCATTTAGTCAATAACTAGATGGCAGAACTAGGACCAGAGATAAAAATCTCTGATTCTTATTCCTATGCCCTAATCCACTGCATCATGCTGCTTCTGATGAGGGTAATTAAATTTCATGCTTCAGGGAGTAACTTAATTGTCTTTGAGGATCAGAAGGAAATTCCATCCTTTTAACCCAATGTACAGCACTGCTTAGGTGTGCCAAAGAATAGTTTTCATTTTTTATTTAAATATTTAAAGTAAAAAATAAGCTAATCTTAATTACAGTCAAGTATCGTCAGGGCTTCAGAAAGACAGGATATCTTTTCAAAGAGAAGAGTAGTGGCAACGTATTCTGAAATAACTGAGTTCTCAATAGCCGTGTCTGGGAGACCAATTAAACTGGGATTTTTACCTCAGCACTCATCAATGGCTTTTCATGACACAGCTAAATGGAAGTATGAATATTGTGTCTGCTCACCATCTATATGGTGGAATAAAAACCATGAAAGATTTTAGGTTCAAAGGCTGAAAGAGTAGATGAGAGAGAAGGTTTTACTTAAGAGAACAGCTGTGCTTAACTCTGTATCCTTTAGGGATATTTTGCAATTATCTAGCAGCTTTAATAACCTAAACTTCAAAATAAGTTATCAACATATCCAAAGAAAGATTAAGGAGTAGATGAAGGACCATTTGCATCATAAGGTTCAGAGGGATTTACAGAACATCTACTCCAGGCATTCCCGCCCACTACAAGACAGTCCACAACCTCCTGTAAGAGGCTCCTAAAACACATTCATCAGGTCAAATGCCACAAAAAGCTGTCTGGTTAGAAAAAAATAGCCTGACTGGATTTCAGAGATACCCAGAAACCAAAAAGGCTGGCAGATAATCCTGAGCAAATGCCACCTCTCCCACAACTTCAGCTATTCACAGTGTTTGGCTGCAACACAGAGGTGGGCATATGATTGCATTGGGCATAAGGCATGCTACATGTGGTGCAAAATAGATAGGTAAATAAAAATAAAACATGGTGCAAAATAAATAGAAGTGAAACGTATCCCATAAAACTGTACAATACAGAAGATGTCTGTACATAAGCAACGTGAGGGGTAGCATGAAAGGAAATGGGCTCAAGTTGCACCAGGGGAGGTTTAGATTGGACATTAGGAAAAATTTCTTTACTGAAAGAGTGGTTAAACATTGGAACAGGCAGCCCAGGGAAGTGCTTGAGTCACCATCCCTGGAAGTATTTAAAAGAGGTGTAGATGTGGTGCTTAGGGACATGGTTTAGTGGGCATGGTGGTGTTGGGTTGACGGTTGGAGTCGATGATCTTAGAGGTCTTTTCCTACCTTAATGATTCTATGATTCTATGAAATTGCAGGGGTGAAGATGAAAGATGTATTTCCTGATGAACAACTTCCTCTTCCAATTTAATTTGCTTCCTTCAAACAGACTTTTGAAAGAAACAACTCATTAGGAAGGATCTGAATGGGGAAAGATGAGGCTTGGAATGCAGGAAGGTTGTGTCCATTATTGCTTATGTAGCAGGTATTATAAGAGTTACCCTGTTGGGGAAGGGGGCCTTTGAATTGTACGACTCAACTTTGAATGGAGAAAGATGTTAAAAAAAAGAGTGACTAAAACAATCCCCTAGTCACTGTACTCAAAGAAATGGAACTTGGAAGGCCAGCATCTACTCATCAGAGCAAATGGCACATCAGAAGTCAGACAGACCGTACTACTTAACAACTGAAATGTCAACTTTAAAGAGAGAGAAACGCCATGAAAGCAAGGTGCGCACAGCTTTCAACGTAGCAGCAGTCACAGCAATGCTATCATAGTTGATAACAATGTCCTCACTATCCTACCACATTTGGAATATATATGAGAATAACATCTGCTGTGTAGGTCCAGATAGAAGAAATGCTGCCTACGGTCCAGACTAACTTTTGCTAGACACGTTGAGCCTGTTTCTGTCCCACTGATCTAATCTCCCTCATTTAGTATTGGATATTTCTGAGAAAGAGAATCGTAACGGGTCATGCTGAACATCCAGAAGGGAAGCCAAGAGTAGCCGACCACATCTGTCACTGCCTGGAAATACAAGTTTAAGCCACTGTCTGGGATCTCAACTCCCCAGAACTTGGAGCGCAGGGATGTTTTATTGAGCTCGGCATACGTTTGCCTGTTAGTCTCAACATTTGGCATACACACTTCCTTTGAGCATAAATAAGAAAAGCCTTGACAAGGAACATGCATAGAAAACAGACTCCACAAGATGTTCTAGTATAATTTACTGGCTTCTCACAGTCAAATAAAAAGGTACCTAAACCAAGATGCTCATTTCCTTGGGTTAATATTGCCAATGAAATTGAAGATGTTTTTGAACAGTGATTTTAAAACAGCACGAAAACATGATGACTGTCTTTAGTGTTTACTGATAAAGAAAATACCTTTTCATGCATTCCCAAAACACAGCAGTCCTGCCAGTGCTGTTCGTCTCAGTATCACATTAAATTCAAGTAGTCTTTTTTTTTTTTTTTTTTTTAAATGACATCAGTAATTGCAATTCAATAACATTTGCTGGGATAGCTCTTGCCTTTAGACACCATTCTGGGAAGGAGACCATGCACTGCAGCATCCTGGAAAGCTCAGAAACATGAGCTCGGCCTCAAAGAGCAAATTTCACTTGCAAGCTCACCCGTATTAGGCAAAGACTGGAAAGAAAACCATTCCATGATTCCTTGCAAGGCAGAAATGGGGCAAAAGGTCCCTGCTATGATATTCCAGTGTGACTTTAGAAACATTGTGACGTTTCTGTGAGCTTAGGTATAAAAAGGTATACTTGGTGCCTGAGGATATTGTAAGGCTTGATTAAGTTAACAATACCCAGCTCAGTGAAAAAGGTCAAATCAATCCAGGCACCATTCCTAGGATCTGACTTAAACCCTATTTTGAATATATAAATCAAACTCTGAACAAGGATGAGTTTTGCTATATGAACCTGCAACAACCTTTGAGCACTTCAGACAGTAAAGGCTGCAGGTATGCAAAGTATCTGCGCAGGGGTACATATCATCAGCTCACCTTCAGGCAACATAAACTGGGTAGCAATACCAAGACTGCATTTCTTGACATTAATCATCTGTTTCACGTCACGTCAAGAGGATTTTTCAATGTACTATTTTCTAAGATCGTTTCCTTGCTATTCCTCCTCTCCTGAACAGAATACAACCATAATCCGAGTGCTGCAGGCTGACGGGGAAGACACACTAAAATTTCCAGCCTTTTCTTTCCTCCACTGCTTTCCCACCTGGGCTGCCTGAGTACTTGCTTCAGAGTAAGATTTTGCCTTTTTCATCAAAATTTAGATTTATTGACTCTCAAAGTCTCACAATGACCTCTAATTTTCGTTAACAAACATAACCACAAAGCTCTCARGCTCTGTATCTGCCAAGAACAATCAATACTGTTGAATAAAAACCAGCCTATGGACCACAGTGGCCCTTGCCTCTGCCTAGCTCAAAGGTTTTATGCAGTTTCAGCTTGTTCTTGGGTGAATCAGCTCCTGGGTAATTAAGAGTTCAGATGCTCCTGCACAACCCCTTTTTGCACAGGTAAACTGCCTCAGGATATACCGAACTCTAGTCACAAGAAGGTGAAAGCTGCCTGAGTCTGTAGGATATGCTGAGCTGAACRATAGGCCGGAAGGAAGATGCCATTAGGCTAAAACTCTATCAGAGCAGTCAAGTGATTGCATTTTGGTCAGTAACTCCATCTCCGCCAGAGCCCTACCAAATACATCCACATTAGCCACTGCCAGCCGCATCCCAGCTTTGCCATTAGCCCACAATAGGATGACTTTCTGCTGATTAAATGCATTCATCTGACACAACGACAAACTCTTCTTTTCTGGACAGTAATTCAGAAATGGGCTGAATACAAGGATAAGGAAAAACAATGGGTAAAGGAAGATATATCGAGAAAGACTATGGGTATACTTGAGCTTCTGTTGGCTGCCTGAAGTTTTCAGGCTTTAACAAGGACTGCAACAGCAATTTAGCCCTTTTGCTGCAGTCCCAAGGCAAGAGAGAAATGGGGGGCTGCAGAGCAACCACTGGCCTGGGGCCTTCATGAATTAGTGTGGACCCCCCCCAGTGCTCTGCTCATTTACAGCACAATTCCCATAGGCACTTCTCTGTATGCACTAATTTAAAAATCAGTGCAGAATGTAAAAATAATGACCTTTTGGCCTAGTAATATTTTACATTCACTTGTAGTTTAAGTCATTGAGAATAACAGAGAATTAGGATGTCTGGTCTTGTAGGTAAAGTGAATTTAGTCCAAAGAGCTTTATGGCCTAAGAGCAGCCTTCCCCGCACTCCCCTCCCTTTTTCTTCTCCTTTTAAAAACTGAGATTACAACAACATGCTAAAAGCCGTAGCAAATTCTCTTCATTAGTTCTATCTAGCAAGTGGCTGTGTTTGAGATTCACATCTACAGAAAAGGCCCAGAACATGCCACAGATCCATCAATATTTTCAAAGGTGAATGAATAAAGTACTTAGAAAGCAGAGCAGCTGTTTCAATTACAGCATTAGCAGCCCAGGCCCTAAGCACTCAGTGCTCCTGGAAGCCCAAGGGTGGGTAGGGAACAGAGCCACCTTTATGGATTATAATTAAAAGACCAAGGCCAATTGCACATTCAGAGCAAACAGGCAGCAAATGCTTTGGTTGCAGTTGGTCATTTTCTGTTTCAGCCTTCCAGATTTTTGTTTTTGCTTTGCAAATGTGAACAAACCCCTTTCAGAGTATGCCAAGTACAAGCAACTCGAGCATTCCTATCCTGCTATTTATATGTTTTGCAATTTCTACTTCATGGAAGAAAGAAAGAAAGAAAAAAAAAAAAAAAAAAGATTTAGGCACCTTCTCCCCTCCCCTTCTACCTTCACAGGGACAAGTTTGTATCCTGAGGCGCTTAGTGGATGCAAAATGTTCACTTCCAAGCAGGTAATGTCCCATGTAAATCATCGCTCCATTGCAACAAGAGAAACGGTGAATCTATGTATTACATTCCATGCCTGCTGATGCGAACCATGTAAATTCAAGAACTTGCCTTATAACTTTTGTTAGTCAGACATCTAAGTTCTCAAACAGCAATGATTATACAGAAAATAATGGAGTTGGCTCAAACACAAACACAGAGATTCCTCCCTTGAGGGAATTTCTGTTCCATCACACACAATCGAGTGGACAAACAAACCAAATTCAAATTTACTAAACTGACTAAACAAAAAATCAGTTTTATTCCTCTGACTGYACTGATACACCAGCATAATGTAGTTACTTCTGGAACGAGACCCGTCAGTGGTTTAACAGAGCGCTACAGCATAATGTAATCCCCTGAGCTTGAACATGCAGTGCCAGGGAAAGGCACTCTAAAGTCCTCAATGTACCACTAAATAAAGCTTCATGATGTCCACTTGTTATGGAAGTGGGGAAGCAGAGATGCAACACACAGGAGTCCACCACAAGACTCTGCTAAAGGGTCACAGAAATTGCAGCCTGGGGTCAAAGCAGTGGATGTGGCAACCTGTCTGAACAGCAACACTCTTTCTAGGATGGATGGATGGGGCAGGCCCTCTTCTGCTAGAAGCCCTGAACTCTGTCTCCATAAACATCCCACGTCAGTTAACTCAGACATGAATTCTGCCAGTAGAAGAAAGATTCCTCAACCCTACAGTCACACGAGGAGGAATAGCTTCCAGATACTTTGATAAGTAGATGTTAGATGAATAGCTTAGATAATGGCAGTATGGATTGGAGCATCTGACATACAAGGAAAGGCTGAGAGAGTTGGGATTGTTTAGCCTGGAGAAGAGAAGGCTCAGGTAGCATCTTATCAATGTGTACAAATACCCTGCTTTGGCTCTGCTTTGAGCAGGGGGGCTGGACTAGGTGATTTCCAGAGATGCCCTTCAACCTCAACCATTCTGTGATCCTGCACAGGTAGAAGATGCTCCACTGACTAAAGATCTCTGTCTTCACTGTTGTTTTCTTTAACAAAGCATGCTAAATTACTGGTGCTCCTGGATCAATGGTACTGGAGGCTCAATAGTAACCACATCTTCCCTTTTTTTTTTTTTTTTTTCCAGCTATATATTCAGAGCTTCAGTTGAATGAACCTAACTTGCACTGAAACAGGATACATGAATAAGAAAATGCATATTATTATCAGCTTATTGAAGTAATTTGTGCTTTGCTCCTGTTGATGTAGGCCTTGAAAAYGCAAAGAGCTAGAAGAGCATCAAGAGCTATTAATGAAGCTTCTGTCAAATGTTTCAAACCTTGCTCCCATCTGAAATTCATTTCAGAGTGAAAGAACCATTTTCCTGTTAAATGTACAAAAGTTAGTAAGTTTCAAGCAGCCTTTCCCTGGAGGAAAACCCTTCAGACCCTATTAGACATTCTGCTCGGTGCTTGGTTTACTTTGTACTTTGTTTTTCCGGTCACTATTCTCTATGAACAGAGGGCGAAGGAAGAAAGCAGAAGAGGTTATTTCTTCTTGTTACTTTGTGTTAGCAAAGGGCAACATTCAAAACTCTGAAATGTATACAGGTCTTTGTACAGGGCACTGGAGAACATGGGCAGATCAYATCCAGGCCAGAAAGTTCATCTGTTGGCAAGTGAGTCAAAGAGCAGGAGCCAGGGAGGTCAGAGGGGGAGTTGGAGAACCATAGCACTGGCAAGCAATGAATCAGGCAGAGTACAGACAAGCACGTGGATGAGAGCAAGACGGCCAAAATACATGCAAGAGCGCTAGCTGCCTCAGACATGTTGCCCCAGGGGCAGCCAAGACTGTGACCACATTCTCACTGTGGCTGTAGTTTGCGGTTCACACGAAATGGGAAAACAGGTGCTCTTTGAACACTTCCAGATGAAAACAAGAGCTTAGTGCAAGACAAACCAAACAGTGTATTTAAATACTTGAAGGAGAGCATGGACTGACTCTTTCCCTATGTAAACTTCTGCCTCAGCCTTGTATTGTTTTTCCTTTCCTTCAGCCCTTGGGATGTCAGGGTACAGCCATGAGTCAAGAGCAAAGAAATACTCTGTGTGCTATTTAACATTCTCTAAAGGGCACCAGGCAATCCGTGAAACATTTCAGGAAGAAAGCCACTAAAAAAAAGTAGAGTGATCTTTCTAGGGTGGAAAAAGCTGCACAAATTACAGTCCAGAGGAGACCTCAGTTGTTGTTCTTTTCCCGAGATAATCTTTATGAATAATCCTGTACTTACAACCTTCACAGAAATATCTGTTAATATCAGAAAGAGCATATAACTGAAACTTAAAGGCGTGAATCAGAAATCCTATCTAAAAATGCCTGAGGAAAAAAGGAGTTTAATAGTGAATTTCAACATCACCATTTTCTGGGAAATGGGGGGACGGAGACAAGGACCCATGAGAAAGGAAAGAAAAAAGAATGGGGACAAGGTGAAGACAGCGGATTAAAGACAGGACATAGCCTCCTGAAATAAGCAATCTGTGTAGAAATGGGTGAGACTAGTGAACTTCAGTTCATTTGAAGAGAGGAAAAAAAAAAAAAATTCCATTACAGTGGAGAGACCAGAAAGGTGCAGACTAACAAATACCCCAGCTCTTGCAATCCTAGTGATTGTTCCCAGTCTTATGTTCCTAACTTTAAGTCATATGTTTTAACTCAGCCAAAAGCTGATGGTGATCAAAAGCTGTTTGCCTCTAACAGCTTTTTAGATTCAAAGAGTTTAGCAGGGTCAAAGCCTTCTCCCCCCCTCCTTTTTTATTTCTTTTTCTTCTCTCTCTCTCTTTTTATTTATTTATTTATTTTTTTAAAAATGTCAAGTCTCTAGATTACCAACCCTGATACAGGTTTTCACCCTCTGAGGATAAACTGGACTTGGATGTTGGACTACTGTTTCAGCTGTGTCTCTAAATTCTACTGAAAAACACCTGCTAAATATGAAAAAAACACCCAACCATTTTTATGCAAAAGAACTACAAAATTCACTTGAGTTCAATGATCCCTCACTTCTAAACTTATCCTGAAGAAAAGGTAATGACAATACGTGGATTATGCATCAGCAGCGAAGTCAAGGTGTCAAAAGAAAGGTATGTACGGGGCCAGGGCAGCTGAGGGGACAGTCAAAAGAAGTCAGGTGAGACACACAGAGAAGGAAAACTTCTAGAAATAGGAACAAGTGACGCACACAGACCTAACTGCAATAGACAAGGATGCTGTATTCATATTTATGTGATGTCTGATGAAGTACAAAAGATGAAGATTCATATTCTCACCCTAGCTATTCCTTCCCTATTTCAGGGCGAGGTTCTCTTGAAAATCATGCTGGGAGTCTGTGCAGACTGAAAACTAAATCCTCTTCTTGCCACTAAAAATTATTTCTGTAGTTTATGGTTGAAACATACTGGCATTGCAGGAAGACATCTCTGAATAAATGGAACACTTAGTCTCCAAAGAGGCTAGTTCCACTTAATGCATTAAAAACAGCTAAAAAATGCCAGAAGCATACTGAAAGTCTGCAGTCTTTAGAGTCATGACTGAAGAATAATGAAAAAGGGCATGACTCTGCTTCTGACCAGATCTAGCATTACCAACAGCTATGCTCTATTGCACCAACCACCACAAGTGGGGTAATGACAAACTTGGCAAGTGTTTGTACAAGTTTCCCATAAAGATTCAGATTCCTTTCTAAATTCTTCTTTCTTATCTGAATTGCCTACCCTCAGCCCTGATCCAAAGAAAGTTTCTTGATGGAGCCTTTGGAGTGCTGTAACAGTTTTTTCCTAAGCTGTTTTTCTTATGCATATTTTCTTCATCTCTCTTCACTTGCATAGAGCAGAGAACTAGAGCTGAATCATTTATAATCCGCAGAGGTGGGTTTCTGTGGGAATAATGTATGAAAGCAACAGGTGGCCAGAACAGCACTTTTAGATGTTCTTTCAGCTAAGCCTGCTAAGAAAGTGCATGCAAGCTGACAATGTACAGCAGCTGTGTCCAGCCTGTGCTAGACACTACAACTTGAAACATTCAGCAAAAACTGCCAGCAGCCAAACTTAACACACATTTGAAAAGTTTTCCTTTAACAAGCCCACCAGTAACCCACTAGGGATTCCATTGGCCAATTACTGGGGAAAGGCCTTCAACAGTATTACTCAACCTTACAGTCTGGTGTGGAATTAGAGATGAAGTCACCATTACCAACAGAATTTAGTCTTTCAAGCAAACACATTAAAAGTCTCAGCTGCAGATGCATCCTTCTTCTCAGGGGATGGCAAAGGAAAGTTGAGCTGAAACTCTTCTGGCAGTGCAGATGTCCCTTTACAGAGAGAATCTGGATGGGAGAAGGAATTCTCGTCTTCCAAAGCATGTGAAAACATACAAAAATAATGCTGGGATACAAAAAAAGAACCAGTAAACAGTCAGAATCGTTTTTCACCAGAGCTTCTCTATTTAGAACTGTGTCACTCTGTACCAGAATGAGAAGCAGGTATTTTCAGTAAAAGGGAAATTCTAAGAGAAAAGAAAAATTACATGTCATGAGCAATTATTTATGCCTATTCAGAGGCTCCTTACATGTGAGGATTCCTAGGTTCCAAAAATTCCTATTAAAGAGCAAAAAAGAAGCTTTGAATCTCAGCTTTGTAACAAAGAAGCAAAATTAAAATAAGTAAAATGACACATCAGTGGGCATTTAGCATTATTTGGATAGTTCCTTTGGATCCTTCAGGATTCTAACGTGTACTAGTAATTACAATTTTTTTTTCTATTCTAAACAACAGATGACTAAATATAGGTATGTTCCTACAAAAGGCCTCAATGTAATTTCACAGAAAAAAATTACATGAAACTTCCAAAACAAGCAAACCATGAAACTGGCAAAACTTGGTTCAGGTCTGGATTCCACTAAATCAGAACAAATAATATTAGATGTCTATATTCTATTGCATTATAAACAATAACAGTTTCTAATAATATTGTTATGGTAAGAGTCCCCATACAATGCTGAGTTTTACAAATCACTTTTCTTATAGCAACAGCATGATATGGTCTTTGAAAATGTTATGTTATTGGTAGCTTTGTGATGCAATTTATTCATGGGTGAATTTTGGCCAGCAAGCAGACTTTGCTCTTTTTGATTTTTCCAGCATCACTTCTCAGGGGAAAACAAACTGCTTCCTGAGGCAAGGACATTTGTACTTTGATTAAAATTCTGTGAAAAGATAATTTTCAACATATTGTTTGAGCCCACCTCTGCTCAAGAACCCATGCTGTAGGATGAAAAGCAATTTCCTGAGCATAAATTCAGGCTTCACATCACTGACTTCTCCTTTAACAAAAAACTAATGTGGAAAGCTTCAGTATCATTTGCTAGCTTGCCAAGATACCTGTTTACATTTGTTTGGTGCTTTTCATCCAGAGTTACAAAGGCTCACTCCAAATGGGCGCTGGGTACAAGCGTACTGCTGGGTTAGGAAAAAGTTCCACATGTGCAAGAGACCACTGCACAGACACACAAATATTTCAGTAATTCAAGCCTAAGTGTTTGTGTCCTGTCCTTCTGGGTGACTAACTCAGGGAATAATAGCAATAGGTTTAGATTGTTAAAGCTTGCAAAAATTGTCAGGAAAAGATTTGAAAAATATTAAACATGTATTTATCAAAATATCATTTGGAAGATGAAGAAAGGGCATTGTCTGGCTCCAGTCAAATACATGCAACAAGCGAAGATACTGATTTTACAACTACCTCAAAAGATATCTTAAACAGTCTTCGAAATAAAGAGACAGAAAAAGAGAGTGGGAAGAAATAAATTCCATTAAGAGCGTGGTAATACCTCGATGCTGTAACCAAGTCTGAGGCACCTCTGCATGGAAAACATGGTAGAGACGCTGTGAGGATACACCTGCCCCAAAGTACTTGAACTATTTGGAGGAGCTGAGAAAAGGCTGCAGGTCTCCTTTCTCTCACAATCCAGTACTGTCACAAAGCATGTATTGGCATTGCTACTTCTCACGTTTTCATCAGCCATCCTGTTTCAATTTGAAAATCTAGTCAAACTGATGCTCCTATTTCCCCAGCTTTTATTTGAAAGAAGAAAATAATTTGCAAAGTTTCACTTCAAGAAAGCTTTATGTGTAAGCTCTGCTACAATATTCTCAGCCTACCTCCATCATTTTCATCTTGGTTGTGTTGGACTGACAAGCCTGGCTGTTATCTTCAGAACAATTACAGACTAGAGGCAGCACTACAAGTATTTGCTCATTGCCCACCAGCCTGACCCAGCTATGACCTTAACAGCAGCTTTATTATTAAGAAGCAGAAAGCAAGGTTGTTATCCAGCATCTCTTTATTCCTGGACCTCACACTGCAAACAAAAGTGCCAAGTAATGTCAGGTGTAAGGGAGATCGCTGTGATCTGGGCACTAAGCGTAGGCTGCTCAAAAACAGGCACTGAGATGTGGTTGAACTTTACCCCAGGTGAAGTCAGGGATGAACACACTTGCTTCGCTGGGACAAGAGTCAGACAAATGTTCATACTTCTGAAAATCCCACCTGGGTTCATTAAGAGTTATGGCAAGTTTACCGACTCATTTCAAAAGAAACTGAAGAGYCTTTGGACAAAAATAATTTTCGATCCATGCAACAAATAATCAAGTGTTCAAAATCTTTCCATTTTCTTCACATAAAGAATACAGTACTTCAATGTTCTATTTAACTTGCAGTTGTTTTAAACCTAGTTCATCAGGGAACAGCACACCACCTGATCCTGAACTTCACCAAAACACCCATGATCAACCAAATCAATCCATTAACTGCAGTACCTCATACATCTATATGGCACTTAAGCATCCACCCACACACCAGAAAACTAATATTAGTCATAGGCCTGACACCTTCTAAATCCCTCAAAGATCATTTGCAAACTATGACTTACAGTTGCAGTATCTTGGAGCTCTTTGATTTAAGGCACTTAAGAATCAGACTCTTCCACCCCACAGCAAAAAGTTCTTGTGCAGTGAAGTACCACACGTGACATTATGCAGCGTGGCTGAAAAAGCAAAGCACTCACAGGACGTTAATTAGCTCTAATTGAGCTAGTGTCCTAACCTTTGTCTGACACTAGCATGTGCTTTCTTTTAAACCTTTTCTGTGAGAAACCCCCTCGTAGGTAATCCAGAGCCAGTCCTGCAAACACCTCTCTCCATCAGATTCTCTTATAATTAAATATCAGAGAGGGCACCTGCTGGGCATGTTTCCCTCTGTACAATTCTGTGTTCAAAAAGCCTTCTGTTGTTAATCAGCACTGATTACCAATCTCTTTGGTGGTAATTGGTGTATCATGCTGCAAACCACAGCTCTGGGAGACATACAAAGTTTCAGTAAAGGGCATGGCCATAATCCCGGTTTCTGACCCATGTGGATCCACTCCAGCGCCACAACAGTTAGTTAATGCTCACAGTACTATAATTTGACAGAATGAAAGCAAATTTTGTCACTTTACAAAGCATTAGAACATGTCTTTCTGTAACACTTACATCTTGCTTAAATCCTCAGGGCAGTGTCCTAAAAACAGAAATTTGATGCTGTCAGTGTCAAACTCAGTTAGTGAGTGAAGGTTCTGGCAAACACAGCTCTCAAAGCCATCGATCGGACAATGCTTCTCTGCTCTTTTCAAGTTTTGACTACTTCATGAAATTTTTACATCTTTTCTTCCCTCAGAATAAATGGCATATGTTGAAGAATTCTTTAAAAAAATCATTTTTGCCTCTAGGGAAACAGTTTTCCCTCTARTAAACATGTACTGTTACCTTTAGTTTCATTTTAAAACAGGAAAAAGAAAATACTGAGAAATTCAATGTAGAAGGTGTGCTGTGGTTTTAACGGCAAAGTCTCCCACAGTACAGCAAGAACGTAACACAGCAAAATAAAACTGGTTGTTACTGGAGTTTTTAGATTTTGGGAGCAAGGGGATGGGACTGAATGTTTACCATCTTTTCCCAAGTCTGCCAGAAGCCATAAAGCCAAATGCTCAACTGGCATTTTATGTTCTACCAAGGAAAGGCTGGAAAAAATGTGCTGTACAAATTAAATACCTAAGGGAGGTTACCCTAGAAGAAAAGATCTTAGTTTGCAAGTAAATCCTTAGATTAATAATGTTAACAGATGCATTTCTACTTATTGTTTGGGAATTTAATAGCTCAGTCTTAGGGAACACAGGAAGTAAGAAGAAAAGCAAAAGTAACAATAATTACAGATAGCTCTAATTCATCATTCCATTTTTTGAGTGACTTTGAACGTGAATCAGTGTTCTTACTGAGGGGAAGGTGGGAACTATTTTGTCCATGTCCCTTTTAACACAGACATAGAATTAAACTACCCTGTGGTCCACGATGAGTCTGTTCCATGCAACTACACTGAGGSTGCTTGAGGTCTCAAAGGTGCTGATAGTAAGTGTTTCTCAAAAAATTTTCTTGTCCAAAACTCTGAAACACTCTGCTGGCTAATGCTAAGGACAGTCTGGCTAAAAAGAAGAGGACTTTAATTGAAAACCCCTTTTTCAGTTTAGACGGTCAAATCGAAATCCCACCTCAATCATCAGTGTGAGGGCATTCCAAAATGCACCCCTCTGTGGTACCTGCTTCATTTTCTATAATGTACTAAATACGTGCAAGAGAAAGCAAGCAAGAGGGTGAGGAAGGCTCTGTTGGGATATTCAGCTGGAAGTCACCAATCTGTGGTTCAGCAAGCGTTCAATATTGGTTATTCAGACTGATACCACTGCCAGGTGAAATCAGAGCTGTAGTTCCAACACACTCTGGCATTGGCTGCGAGACCTTCTCTAAAATACAAGTTTTGCCCCATCAAACTGCACAGATTGTAACTTATGGAAATGCTACTGGTTGTCAGAAGCAGTTCTTTCTGTCTTTCTCCTCTTCAGCRTTTTCCTTCTCTTCTTCCTCTTCTCTTTCCCCAGTGTTGATGGTGTAAAGAGGAGGAGAAGTGGATCAGCACTTCGGTAGGATCAGGCAATAAAACTGTCTTCCAACATTTTATTTTTTATTAAAAGATAATTATGACATTGCCCTTGTCATGCTCTTTTTACAACAGCCAAAAGGTTGAAAGCAAAAGAAAAGTTTGGTCATTGACTCATCTCTCTGTGAGGAACAGAGAAACTACAGAAGGTTTTTATTCAGGGGTTTTGTTTTGTTTCTTTCTTCTCTCCTGCCTGTCTTCCATTACAAGAAGATCAGGCCTTCCCTTCTGCTGGAAGGCTCGTTAGGTGGTGGGTTATGACTCCACAAAAGCTATAACCTTGCTGTACAAGYAGCCCCGAGGGAATATTAAGTCAGGAAGACACAAGGTTTATTTTCAACTCTTGAGAAACAAGGTTTAGAAAAAAACACTTTGCAAAAGCTGTCTTGCCATTCGTCTGAAGGCTGAAGAAGCTGCAGCTGTGGCAACTATGATAAGGAGGTTCCTCCAGACCAAAAGATAAAGAAATAAAGATTTGGTTTTGCTTTTCTCTTGCCTCAGAAATACAATCCTATCCCTCCCTTTAGAAAGTGGCAGAAGGGAAGGGCGGGAAACTGAAATTCCCTTTAAAAGTAGCGAACATAAGCAACACGTTTTCTGCACTCACCATCTTTAAAATGCTGAGCTAATTCAGTGCCCACCATGATCCCTGGGTGCTGCTGAGGTGACACATAATGAAGGCAGAGGAGGCTGAAGCAATTAGGAGGGAGCTGCTGCTACCACAACAGTTGACAAGAAGGCCTAGTGCCAAACTGGTCGGTGGAGGGGAGGCTCGGTCAGCAACATGAGCTGTAGGCAAGCACAGGGAGGCCCTGGGAAGGAAGAACAGCTCTCAGGAGAGCCTTGGCTTGTCTTCACACTGCTTGTCCCTGTAGCATCTCCAAATTTGCATGGTACAGAGATGATACCAAATGCTCACTCTCCTCTCTTTTTGGATCCAGTTACAGTTCTGTAGCTCTGAAGAGGATCAGCCCAAGAGCATACCCCACATATTTTGTCAGGGTTCTCCTTTCTTTTCTAATGTTCTTTCCTCAAGTACCACAGATCACTGTGCAGATGCAGGTAAAACGAGGAGACACTATGGATGGGGGCTGCAAAGCAGAGACTGATGACTTCAATCTGCTTCAGGGCTTTTAAACACAGAATGACACTCATTATTTCAGCATTTGCTCAAGTCTATATTACTTTCTTGTTGCTCTTGCTGTTCTCTCCTCAAAATTGTGCTTGACAATTTCAAGCCTACATTCTTCTGGAGTTCACATAATGTGCCTTGAGCAAGTCTGCAATGAAAGCCTAACCTTTCTCTGTACATAATGGTGCAAGAGCAAAAAGGTCTATCCTACTCTGTAGGATTTTGTAAAGTATAGAGGGAAAATGATCTTATTTCATTCTCCTTCTGAACTTTTCAACTCCTGAGAAAATGATACTGCATCYAGCCTAAACAGAAGTGAAGTATCTCAGCTGCTTTCACCACAGTGCCATGTTGTCTAGGAGACACCGGTTGATAGAAGGTATGGATGGGTCCCTCTTAGGATATCATTAAAGTTAAGCTCCTTTTGCATGATGAACTTGAGTACTAAGGAAGAATAGTTTCCATGGGCAGCACAGGGAAATTCAGAAACTAATCTAAACACAAAGAAAGTCCAGAGGGTGTCTAAATGAGTGTGATTTATACGACCACTTGACCTTCTCCTTGAACATATTAGCAAAATCTAAATTGGCAGATTCTCCAACGTGAAGTATTCTACCTTAACACCCTGGGATTATTTGGTATCATCATTAAGTTGCCAACTAAGCAAACATTACCAACTGGTAATAGAAGTATAACAAAAAGCAGAAGAATACAACAAAGAATACAGGATAGGGGATTGCTATTCCTGAGCTGGAAGACGGGGACGG